>JAJTJO010000060.1:3032544-3507215 GCA_024550625.1 Dendroctonus valens | reverse complement strand
ATAGTGAGTGGCGGTAGTAATAAGATCGAAATTAATAGAGTGCGAGTTTTAATAACACAATGCGCTTCAATTAATTTTTAATTGTAATTCCAGTAACCGTGAAATTGATAAAAACATAAAAGAACAATTAAACAAATAATAAAAGTCAAGCGATTTGAGCGCACAAAATTAATGAACACTTGCGACCTCCCATATCTTTATCGTTTGGACGCAGTTCGTGAAATGTTAATTAATTATTGTTGATTAAATCTCGATTGCCTTCATGAAGTTCTGCTACAACAAAGAAATCTATTAAACTTTTCATTATTAGCCAATATGCTAAACCAAACTATGAATTTGCCATTTGTTCATTTAGGGCATTTTTCGACCCTTAAGTTTCATTCTGCTCTAATCATTAAGTTCATCAAACACCTTGGAAATCGATTAGGTCTTTTTCTACCTGACAACTCACCGCAGGCCTTCTGTCTTACATCAATAAGAACAGCTTAATTGTTGTTCAAAATTAATTCTTCACTGAATTGAATTAAAAGATGAGTGCATCGATTGGCAGAGTGTAAAGTCGATGAATTTAATACAGGGTTTTGACCAAATGTACAGGGTGATTCAAAATTGGCGTCGTTCCTCTGGGACAAATCGTCCTGGGACAAATCCCTCTGGGTGTTGTCTGGGGGTGTTTTGGGAGTAGAGGAAATATAGTAAAAAACATTATCTCTAATGAAAATCTGAGATATTTGCAAAAAACTAGATCAGAAGGACGGCAACAATGTTTTTCAAGGTAATCTGCCTTATTATCATTATGTAAATACTGTTCTCTTTATTCCAAACTTTCACCTTTGTTCAACCTTTTCAAAATTAAGAGAAATATCAGGAAGAAATTCGTCATTGCTTTGAAAAGACCGAAAGCGCATCACTAGAAATAAAGGACCAGGAAAAGAACATAAGAGTGGCCATAACAAAAATATCAATGATGGTGGCAGAGAAAAAATATGTAAAGAGCAGCAAAATGACGAAAGAAACCAAAGAAAAATAGAAGAACGACGTCATTGTATAAAGAGGGCAAATATGCAACTGATGAGTATAGATAAACAAGAAGAGAAAGTGATATGAAAGGATCTTTAAAATTACTATGAGGACATGGCTAAAGATATGATAGAGACGAACAAAAATATGAGAAGCTGAAACAGAGAGAAGGTAAACAACAGATTACAGCTATCAAAAACAAAAATAAACAAGAAGAAAGAGATAAAGACAAAATTATAGAAATAACTACGACGTTCTATGAAATCCTATATGAGACAAAAGTGGCAAAACCAGAGAAAAATATGGCGAGAAAGGTTGCAAACGTAGGTTCAGAGGATATAGAAGAAATATATGACGAAGGGGTAATCCACGGTGTAAGTTTCATGAAGAATAACAAGAGCCCGGGTGAAGACAATATCCTCAGAGAAATGGTGAAGGAAGTTCAAGATATAGATATCCCAAAGTTAACAAATCACCATCAACCTCCAGAGCAAGCAGCGTTCCGAACAGGGTTCAGCACAACAGATTACCTTCTAACAATAAGGATCCTAATCGAGAAAGCAGCCGAATATAATCTACTCTTATTCAGGGCCTACGTAAATTACGAAAAGGCCTTTGATTGCATAGAACACTGGGCAATCATGAAAGAAATGGATGGCGCACGTATAGATAGTAGATACAGAGACTTGATTAAAAACATCTACCAAAATGCAACAGCTACAATAAGAATACACGAGGATACCCAACCAATACCAATAAAGAGAGTCATACGCCAAGGAGACAAATTATCCCCCAAAGCTCTTTACACTGGCGCTAGAAGGCGTGTTCAAACAACTTGAATGGTCAAATAGAGGTATCAACATAAATGGAGAAAGGCGAAATCACCTAATGTTGTGGTGATAATAGCGGACAATAAAGTGGATCTTTGCAGAATGTTAGAAGAATTGGAAGAGAGAGAAGCAGAAAACTAAAATCATGATCCCGGAAGAAGAGACTATGATAAGTATAGACAACAATCAATTGGAAAACGTCAAGGAGTACATATACCTTGGACAATAAATACATTTAGGAAAAGGAAATAAAGATGCCGAAATAGAATGAAGAAGGCTAGATGCCTTCGAAAGCTGGGCAACTTTCGGCAGACTCTCAAGGACACTAAAAAATAAAAAGATCCCTCAACGAATACGCACAAAAGTGTTCGACCAGTGTATATTGCCAGTATTACGTGGACTCTTACAAAAAATACAATACAAAAAGAAAAACAACACAAAGAGGTATGGAAAGGACAATGATGAGTATTTCGTTAAGAGATAGGAATACAAACGAATACATAAATCAACATACACAGGTCAAGGATGTAATAGAAAGGGCAACCCAGATGGAATGGAACTTTGCGGGACATGCAGCAAGGAGAGACGACGAGAGATGGATCACCAAAATAATACAATGGAGCCCATGGCTGGGAGGAAGTTTGAGAGGTAGACCGAATACAAGATGGTAGGATGACATCAAGCGAACTGCAGGACTAAAATTGGATGGAAATAGCTAAAGCCCGCCAGAGATGGAAGTCGTTCAGGGAGACCTATAGAGGGTTAAAAAAAATACCTGTTGGTTCTTAAATATCAAAGGCTCAAATAACCATGAATAAACACACAAGTGGGACTTTTAAATGTCTGTTTTGGTGGCAAAAAATCGACAGATTTTCACCTTCAAATGTAGGAGTCCTAGGAAAGTTTTGTTAACTTTTATCTTTCTAGAAAATATTCAACTGAGTTATTCTTGAAACTCACCAGTTTTAACATGGTGATACCGGACCAATTTTCCCGTTAATTTCGCATTTGCATTAAACAGTTTTTTGTTCTTTTTATCTAAAAGTACTGGAAATGTCGGGTTTCATACAACAGCTTAGCGGCCGTTCGTGTGGTCCCACATATTTCGATCAGTAGCCAATTAACAGGTGTGAGATAAATATCAAATAATTATATCATTATAAGTTTGGGCTTTGGTAATTACGGATTCAGTTGATTTGGTTCGTATAATTCCTGCTGGAAATCGGCAAACAGCTTTTTCAGTTTGTTTCATTAAGAAACTGCAGTTTTTTTTGATACTTTCTTTTCTCGGAATTATTCCATAAATGAGTAGAATTGTATTATCTTCTGCAAAATGTCCCGAAGAAATTATGAGGTTTGTTCGAAATAAGAAGACTAGAAGCACATTGTTGGTCTTAATATTTTTGCACATGGTCAAGCTGGATGCCAAAAATGTTAATTAGGAAAAATCCACCTAAATTTTTCCGAAACTTTTTGTTTGGAGCTTAATAATGTGCTTCTAATTTCTAACTGCAGAAAAATTATTAGTTTTCGGTGCAAATAAATATGTAACGTAACCGCGCTCTCACTCACCGTTTCTCTACAATATACCTACTGCCATGACCTATACAATTACAATTACAACTTACCAGACACCAAAATCAAATCGACAGATCGGCATACATATTACAAACGCAGACGACACGGCACTTATTGTACATGACAAAAATACTGAGAGAGCAGCTCAAAGACTCCAAACACTACAACAACACAATGACATGGTTTTATAAATGGAGACTAACAACAAACGCGTCAAAAAAAACACTCTGCTCACAAACCACAGACTCAACGCTGACTCCTCCTACGATACTGCAGACGGCCAAACGACACAACCAAAAAAAGGACGTAAAATACCTTGGAATGACAATTGACCACAAACTTAAATTCACTAAACACATACGAAACATCAGGACAGAAACAATAAAGAGAACAAAACACTTCCGATCACTAACCTACAAAGACAAAGGAATTAGCACAAACACCCGCCACCAAAATATATAAAGCTATTTGTAGACCCTTGCTAGACTATGGACATATACTCATGACCAACGGAACAGAAAGGACAAAACGTTATATACAAACAACAGACACAATTGCACCAAGACTAATAACAACGAATACAAACACCCCCAAAACCCACTACACAACCCCTCCCCTCAACTACTATACGAACGCACAAACATGACAAGATTTCGGAAAGATTCATACATTTACAGACAAAAATGGACAAACAATCAGCCTACAACTGGACCATACTGAATCCCTTTGTCTTACAAGACCAACCAGACAATCCCGCCTTCCGTTCCCTACATCAATGCTACTCGAACACTTACAAACGCGACTACTGGACAATAAAATAATTTTTTCTTGTCATTAGAATTGGAAAGTTTATTTAATAAGATTATTAACCTAGAATAAGAGAATTTTCATCTTTGTTTTTTATTTAGATTAAGACTACATGTATTAAACAAGGGCAGAAAGACCGATAGGTCGATAGCCTTTTTGAGAAATAAAGATGTTTACTACTACTACTAAATATGTAATTTGTATGTTAGATTGTAGTACTTTCTGAGTAAAATCTTGGTGTTTTTCAATCATTTTATTCCAGTTCATATTCGTTGTCTTGTCCATTCCTGCTTTTAGTTCAACTAATATTAACCCGTCTACCTCAATTTCCTTGAACTGGAAAATCGCCACATTTTCTCCTGTTCAGGTGTGAACCTTAAAGCACGGTATTGCCAGAGATTAGTAGACTAATCTCTGGTATTGTGAGCATTTCCAGTAGTAGTAAACATCTTTATTTCTAAAAAAGGCTATCGACCTATCGGTCTTTCTGCCCTTGTTTAATACTTGTAGTCTTAATCTAAATAAAAAACGAAGATGAAAATTCTCTTATTCTAGGTTAACAATCTTATTAAATAAACTTTACAATTCTAATGACAAGAAAAAATTATTTTATTGTCCAGTAGTCAGTTGCGTTTGTAAGTGTTCGAGTAGCGTTGATGTAGGGAAACGGAAGCGGGATTGTCTGGTTGGTCTTGTAAGGAAAAGGGATTCAGTATGGTCCAGTTGTAGGGGTTGTTTGTCCATTTTGTCTGTAGATGTATGAGTCTTTCCGAAATCTTTGTCATGTTTGTGCGTTCGTATAATAGTTGGGTGGAGGGGTTGTGTAGTGGGTTTTGGGGGTGTCTTATTCGTGTTATTAGTCTTAGTGCAATTTGTTCTGTGAGCATTTCCATTCATCCGACATTTTACATTTCTCATTACTTTAAACCCCTTTCGATGATTTTGTATGTGGTTTCATCTACTTCTAGCTTCAGCTATCGACTTGATTTATTTATCCTTCTTCTGTTACTTATTTAACCATCTGCCGTTGGGTTTCTTCTTCTTCGTCTAGTTTGCTATCGTCATCGCTTCTTTCCCTAGTTGGTGGTTTTGTCTTTACTCTCAAGTTTATTAAGATACATCTAAACCTCCTCCGGCTGTTTCGATGTCTATTTCAACTCTTCTCTTCAATCTCAGTTTTTCTCTTTAAAACCAGCCGTTGATGAGATATATAGAGCAAGCAAACAAAGTAAGCTAACTTAACAACACTTGCAAAGAAACTCGCAAGTATTTAAACGCAATTAATATCGGTGATTACATATGATTTATTACCCACTGGCACCTTAATATCGCTGATATTATAATTAGGATATGATCATTTACGATAGCTATAGCGCTTGTAAACTGTGTTTTCTCGTTTGTTATCATCAAACTGGCCGGAGAAATGACTTCTTTAATGACCATCTTTAATTAAAGCCACTTTTTCAGGTTGTATATTAAACGTTTTTTGTGTGGATCGCTATACGGTCTTGATAAATTAAATGGGATTAATTACGGAAGCGATCTGATTTTAAAGCGATTTTGTCCATGGATTTATTCGCTTACGGATTATTTATTGGGTAATGAAACTGCTGAAGTAAATTAACGATAAACGGGTATAATTTATTATTTTTCAAAAAAAACTTCCATAAGTTATTTCAGTGTTTTCCGATTCTTAAAAGCTGCTTACATTAAACAGTTTGATTAATTTGATTAATAGTTAATTTTAAACAGGAAAAACTTCTAATTTGTTTGAAAGCAGGTATCGAAATGACGTGGTTGCGCTGTTTGTACTTGCAATCCATCAGCTCCTCGTCTGAAATTGATTTTCATTATGGAAAGCCGAAGAACGCAATAAAAGCAAATTACCTTTACAACATGAAAACTGTCGGAAAATGTGACAAGCCCTTGTTTGTGTAATGTAATTCCATTACTAAATGATCAGGGTAAACTGTCGAGGCTTTTCCAAAGATATGTGAGCGACGTTTCATTGAATTACCTTCCGAGGAAATGTCTTTAGTTGTGTTTTTTTCTGCGTCGAATGGCTGTGGAAATGTGAAGGTTGTCGCCGGTAAATTGAGACCCGATTTATATTCGATTTGAGTGAATTAAACTAAAAAAATAAGTTGCTTCAAATCAGGCACGAACTTGGTAAAATGAAGCTACACAAGCATTTGCTGTGTGCCCGTTTGTTTAGGACGTTGAAAAATACGATTCCAAATGAAAGGGATGTTCGACTTGCGAATCTAGAAACATGAGGCACGGAGAAACCAAATTATTTTACTCACTATTTCAAAGCCGAGACCTAGGATAAGGTCGAAGGGCATATTTTGCACCACTCAATTTTGCAGTAGTTTTGAATATTTAGGTAGCCGTTTTGAAACCATTTTTCTTCCTCTTCATTTATATTTCGCGTATTGTTGGCCAAAGAGAATTAGAAAAATTCAAGTTCTCCAACATTGAGTGAATGGTCCATCATCGAAACATCCTGCTGCTTTCACCATTGGTTCAGTAGGTGTGCAGGCGGTGACCACCCTGTATCGAAAGCATGCAATATGCACCATAGGAATCTGATTACGTCCTGAATAATGGAAGCTGGTCATTTAATCAAGATCGTCGCAGATTAAAAACGAATATAACCAGTTTATCGTTTTTGGACGCATGCTAAATAATATGAGCCCTTGAGCTGCGGATGGACGAATGGTGGGTATTATCTTGAGGCGATGGCAGCGTTTCAGTCAATGTCGTGACGTGGCTCCTGTCGTGTTTTAAATGTCGTTGGACGGTGGACGCCCACGACGGCCATTTATCAAAAAAAATAAATAAACAACCGAAATTTCAACTGCCCAATTTCGAATACTGAAGACGTTCACGCTTGTTGGATCATTCTCATAAAGCCTCAGACTGTGGGTCTCCATTTTCTCAACGTATTTTTGCATATCAAATTTGTATAAAATTTTTATGGGAGTGCCCTATTAAAACGCCATTATGCAAAGTTTTCCACATTTTTGCTCAGAAAGCGATTAAGTTGAGGTATTCAGAAAAAATGTGCGACTCATCTTCCAAAATTTCTGTTCGATCCTATTTAGCCCTTTGTTTAGTCGCTGCTGAATAGTGAGCCTCATCATCAACGAAGAACCCAAACTAATCGATTGGAATGAAATTTGCACGTATCACAATAACTTGTACTCTCACTGGCCATTGGGAGCTTCCATATAACATTTGCAGGAACATTTTCCTGCTATTTTTGATGTTTGGTTCTCTCATTAAGCAATATTGTCTTCACATGTATCAATTTTGCCAGCTTCATTGTCCTAGACACATCTTGATTCAATCAATAACTTCGAACCTGCAGTCGTCTCTGAAGATCATTTGAAGCACTTTGCACATGTTTCAGTTTCTTCTTTATCGTTGCTCTGCTCACATTTACTCGCAATCCATCCATTGTTTTCCAGTTATTCTCTTTGCTTCTTGTGATCTTCTTTGCGATTTATTTTAAGTGCTGCAGAACGGAATTCAAATTCTCAATTTGGTGCTGTTTCAAACCTGCCGAGTCTTATGTGCGGCGGTTCACATTCGAACTCTATCGATGCCATTGTCTTTACTGTTTATAGTTTTGCTTTCCTTCAAATTTGCCTGGTTATCAGGCAATCAGCAGAAGCAATTTCATACCGTTTGGATCTGCTGAAGTTGAAAGTTGTAGAGTCTCAGAAAGACGGGATCATTTGAAGCAATTTCCTCTCTAAATGTTTCAGTATCTTCTTCTCTTTACTCACATTCTAACTCAAGCAGTTGAAGCTCCTTAGGTTCAATGTTCCGGTGAAGTCCGATGTCGATTGAACCTGCAAAGTCTCTTTCATCGAATATTTAAGGTTCTTCTTTATCTAGTTCTGGTTCAAGATTTGAACTATATGGAAGTGCCCTCTTCAAGTTTCCCATCTTTCTTTTCCCCATATTGGCCATGTTTATGAGTAACGTTTTCAAAGAGAAAGACAATTCTATTCTTTTTGGATCTGCTAAAATTCGAACTTGTGCGGTCTCGAGAGAAGGTGAGAATTCAGTTGAAGCAGTTTCTTCAAAGATGATTGGATCCAATGTTGGTTGTGTCAACGATGGATGCACGAAAGTGCATAAAGTTGCGGAAAAGCTGGCGACTAAGAAACAATTATACTCATTTAATTTGTATTCATTCATTCATAAATATCAGGTACTAAATATCATAAACAGCAGCCTCTAAAGCAGGTGTATTGTTGGGGTACACAAATGCACAAACTAATGTATTTTGACTTGAAAAGGCACATTTTCAGCTTTTCAACTTTAAACGACTGATTCTGCCCGATAATTATCTAGATAAGTAGCCCGGCGAGCTTTTCATCATTTTTCTACATAATTTTTTAAATAGCTTATGAAATATAAGACGGTCAAACAGAAAAATAACCCCTTCGAGTTATCTTACTATGCGCTACGGGGCGCCCTTTCAGAATTTCAGATTTTTATCAGATCTTTTTAATATGCACAGCCTTACGATAAATGAGCTTATGAAACACAATACCTCTCGTATAAAATCAACACTGCATGACAAAACGGGAACATTTTTTTATGAATGGGTTCGAAGATTAGAAAATTTCGTACTGAAAATTTAGATGGGTTTGTCTGCACAGTTGTTCCAGCCAATTTAATAGTCAAAAAGAGACATAAAAATGATAATAAAATATTAATACTAAACACACACCAGCCGGTATAAAAAAAACAACAAATTGCTTTGAGTGGTAAACAGTTGGAAAATAAAAAGAAGAACATATAAACTTTTAATAAATAGCCGCTTTCAACACTGCATGACAAAACGGGAACATTTTTTTATGAATGGTTTCGAAGATTAGAAATTTCGTACTGAAAAATTTAGATGGGTTTGTCTGCACAGTTTCCAGCCAATTTAATAGTCAAAAAGAGACATAAAAATTGATAATTAAAATATTAATACTAAACACACACCCAGCCGGTATTAAAAAAAAAAACAACAAATTGCTTTGAGTGGTAACAGTTGGAAAATAAAAAGAAGAACATATAAACGTTTTAATAAATAGCCGCTATTCACACTGCTATGACAAAACGGGAACATTTTTTTTATGAATGGTTTCGAAGATTAGAAAATTCGTACTGAAATTTAGATGGGTTTGTCTGCACAGTTTCCAGCCAATTTAATAGTCAAAGAGACATAAAAATTGATAATTAAAATATTAATACTAAACACACACCCAGCGGTATTAAAAAAAAACAACAAATTGCTTTGAGTGGTAAACAGTTGGAAAATAAAAAGAAGAACATATAAACCTTTTAAATAAATAGCCGCTATTCAACACTGCATGACAAAACGGGAACATTTTTTTATGAATGGTTTCGAAGATTAGAAAATTTCGTACTGAAAATTTAGATGGGTTTGTCTGCACAGTTTTCCAGCCAATTTAATAGTCAAAGAGACATAAAAATTGATAATTAAAATATTAATACTAAACACACACCCAGCCGGTATAAAAAAAAACAACAAATTGCTTTGAGTGGTAAACAGTTGGAAAATAAAAAGAAGAACATATAAACTTTTTAATAAATAGCCGCTATTCAACACTGCATGACAAAACGGGAACATTTTTTTATGAATGGTTTCGAAGATTAGAAAATTTCGTACTGAAAATTTAGATGGGTTTGTCTGCACAGTTTTCCAGCCAATTTAATAGTCAAAGAGACATAAAAATTGATAATTAAAATATTAATACTAAACACACACCCAGCCGGTATAAAAAAAACAACAAATTGCTTTGAGTGGTAAACAGTTGGAAAATAAAAAGAAGAACATATAAACATTTTAATAAATAGCCGCTATTCAACACTGCATGACAAAAACGGGAACATTTTTTTATGAATGGTTTCGAAGATTAGAAAATTTTCGTACTGAAAATTTAGATGGGTTTGTCTGCACAGTTTTCCAGCCAATTTAATAGTCAAAGAGACATAAAAATTGATAATTAAAATATTAATACTAAACACACACCCAGTCGCTATAAAAAAAACAACAAATTGCTTTGAGTGGTAAACAGTTGGAAAATAAAAAGAAGAACATATAAACATTTTAATAAATAGCCGCTATTCAAACACTGCATGACAAAACGGGAACATTTTTTTTATGAATGGTTTCGAAGATTAGAAAATTTCGTACTGAAAATTTAGATGGGTTTGTCTGCACAGTTTTCCAGCCAATTTAATAGTCAAAGAGACATAAAAATTGATAATTAAAATATTAATACTAAACACACACCCAGCCGGTATTAAAAAAAAACAACAAATTGCTTTGAGTGGTAAACAGTTGGAAAATAAAAAGAAGAACATATAAACGTTTTAATAAATAGCCGCTATTCAACACTGCATGACAAAACGGGAACATTTTTTTTATGAATGGTTTCGAAGATTAGAAAATTTCGTACTGAAAATTTAGATGGGTTTGGTCCTGCACAGTTTTCCAGCCAATTTATAGTCAAAGAGACATAAAATTGAATAATTAAAATATTAATACTAAACACACACCCAGCCGGTATAAAAAAAAACAACAAATTGCTTTGAGTGGTAACAGTTGGAAAATAAAAAGAAGAACATATAAACGTTTTAATAATAGCCGCTATTCAACACTGCATGACAAAACGGGAACATTTTTTTTATGAATGGTTCGAAGATTAGAAAATTTCGTACTGAAATTTAGATGGGTTTGTCTGCACAGTTTCCAGCCAATTTAATAGTCAAAGAGACATAAAATTGATAATTAAAATATTAATACTAAACACACACCAGCCGGTATAAAAAAAACAACAAATTGCTTTGAGTGGTAAACAGCTGGAAAATAAAAAGAAGAACATATAAACATTTTAATAAATAGCCGCTATTCAACACTGCATGACAAAACGGGAACATTTTTTTTATGAATGGTTTCGAAGATTAGAAAATTTCGTACTGAAAATTTAGATGGGTTTGTCTGCACAGTTTTCCAGCCAATTTAATAGTCAAAGAGACATAAAAATTGATAATTAAAATATTAATACTAAACACACACCCAGCCGGTATAAAAAAAACAACAAATTGCTTTGAGTGGGTAAACAGCTGGAAAATAAAAAGAAGAACATATAAACATTTTAATAAATAGCCGCTATTTCAACACTGCATGACAAAACGGGAACATTTTTTTTATGAATGGTTTCGAAGATTAGAAATTTCGTACTGAAAATTTAGATGGGTTTGTCTGCACAGTTTTCCAGCCAATTTAATAGTCAAAGAGACATAAAATTGATAATTAAAATATTAATACTAAACACACACCCAGCCGGTATTAAAAAAAACAACAAATTTTTTTGAGTGGTAAACAGTTGGAAAATAAAAAGAAGAACATATAAACTTTTTAATAAATAGCCGCTATCCATTATGGCCGCTTACAATAAATTAATACTTTCAACGCAATCAGGCGCTTTTAAATTGAATTTATCTGATGCCCAGCTTGCGGCTAAGGACAAGCAACTAATGGAAATGTGATGAAATTACTTTGGCTTTGTATTTTACGTAATTATTTCCAGTGAAATTGCTGTGCATTAATTGAAAGCTGCGCACCGAAACCATTAGCAGTTTTTCCGGTAAATCCATCGCAAAGTTTCCGATCTGGACGAGAAAAAATTGCGTGAAACTTTCCAGTTACTTAAAGCTTCAACTGCCCATAATAAATCAACTTCAGTTTAGCTGCTGATTAATGGTTGCGGATTAAAATGTTAATTGTATGATCAAACAAATAATTCTATACTTATGCATTTAGGTTACCCTGTTTCGATAAATAATTGCCAATAATGAACCATTTCTTGAATGGAAATGCTTTAGAATTTTTTTTTTGAGTGAAATCCAACCGTTTTACCACAAAAGCTTGCGAGGCTTCAGCTACTTTTTCTGAAGGTTTTTCGAAAGATGGAAAATTAAATGCTTTGTGAGCAGGGTTCGTCACATTGATGTGGGAAAATATGAAAAATCTTATTTACTTCCCCCTTAATATCAAACGAGACAATGTCAGGGTTTCTAACGATTCGCAAATGAAGTAGTAATGCGTCAAGAAGACAAGAAAGCGCCCAAATTGGGTGCGGTGACTCTAATTTGATCGGAGACAGGCATTTTGTTGGGTGAAAACGCCCTTGTAAATTAGAAAATGCCTGTGCCGAACACAGGGAAATTGAGATGGAAATTTCATTTTCCTTCAATTATGTATTCGGATTAATTCAGCTTGTTCCTTTCATATTGGTTTGGAACAGGAATAACCAGTGTTGGTCCAAATAACAATGTTTTTTGGTCATTTTTGACTCGTTTTTTAGTAGTTTGAAAAGTACCAGACACCTGCCTTTGACACGAACTTTGATAGGTTTGGTAGAAGTAAAATATTTTAAGAAATTTTCAACTTCTATAATGGAAATACCTTCCTTAGATTCTACAAAACTCAAGACAGATAATTGTGATATACAAGATACCACGGGCAGCCGGTGAAATTAAGTGTGGCTCCTCAAGCTGCCACTTTACCTCCGCGTGCTAATAAAATGCAAAACAGAGCAAAAATCCATGGCAAATCGGTCGCTAATCGTTATAAATTTCAAAGGTATCGACCATTTCGATCGGTCGCTATTTATTAGGTATAACAACATTAACGTTAATAGTGCTGCTCTAAAATTATAAAACCGCGAAATGCAACAATTTGAATTATGAGTCCGACCATCTGGATATTCGAGTACTGTAATCGATTGGACCCCGAGGCCACATCGGCACACCGATGAAGATAGCGGCACGGAAAAGCCTATAATTTTCTTGCTAATTTGTTTCGATATCTTGTGGGGATCTCGATAGAAACACCAGCTACATGCAGCCGATTGCACAAATCACAAACCCGGCACTTACTGGGCCAGGATCGGCTTTTCTACCAGCAATTACCGAAAATTTTTGGCATTGATTTGATCGACGTGTTTGGGGACTGAATTGCTTGAAAATCTACCAATCCTGAGAGATCAGACCAGGATTTTAGGCCCACCAAAGCACATTTTAATGATAAATTGTGTTTTCGTCAGCAACCAATTGAAAAATCGAAATTTTTTTTCCACGTTTGAAGATTTCGAGCACACAACAAAGTGCAAATGTACTTTGTGAGTTCATTTGTATAAAATCCTTGGTAGCACAAAACTCATACAAGCACAATTTTTTTCAAGATTACAATAACTTCCATTAGATCGTTTGGAGGATGATTAGCATCAGCTCCGAACGTAAAGTCTCAATTGAACATATCCTCAAAAACCCGGAACTACCCATCAACCTGATGCGGAAAGTATTCGACGCCTGCATCTTGCCTGCGATGACCTACGGCCTATAACTCGGACACAAAACAGAACAAACCGACTCAGAGTGTGACAACAGACAATGGAACGTGCGATGCTGGGGATCAGCTTGAGGGACTTTAGGAACGAGATCATCAGAGAAGAACTAGAGTCGTTGATGTCACCAATAAGTGGCGCTGGGCAGGGCACGTCGCCAGCGATGGGACATCAAATGGACGAAGATCATAATGTAGTGGCGGCCCAGAGAAACTAGACGAAGTGTCGGACGACCACCATGGGATGATATCCAGAGGAAGGCCTTCAAGCACTGGATTCTGAGTGCTCAGGACAGACAGCGGTGGAAAACATTGAAGAGGCCTTTGTCCAGGAGTGGATGAGAACAGGCTGAAGAAGAAGGAGAAGAATCCAGACTAACCCGTATTAGTCCAAACTCAAGACTAAACTAAGCCAAAGTGCCATCAATGAACGACAATGCCTTCGAACTAAATTAAAACATCAGTTTTAATGCAAAGTGTCTCAGAGATTTATGGACTATTTTTCAAAGTTTGAAAATTCGTAGTCCATTTATATTGTAAGAATCTGATCCGAAAAGGCGCACTCTGTTTAAGGTTGATTTTTTTCCCAATGATAATACTTTAATTTCGATTTAGTTCAAAATCGTTGGATGTACCTACTTAAGAGCGACGATGAGAATTATAGACTACTTTTCTGAGCTTCAAAATAACTAGTTTAATTAATCGAAAGAATCTGATCTGTTCGAAAACGCGCCCTGATTATCGTTGCTGGTTTTCAATGGATGCGACTGTTACTTCGGTTTGGTTCAAAACCGTTAGTTGCACTGGAAAGTCCTTCTGAGAATTATGAACTGTTTTTCAGAGTTAAAAAATCGTTAGTCCAATTATATCAGTTGACGGCAAAAGTATGGGGTTCAGTGTTGATTTTTCCCATTGATGATACTAAACTTCGAGTTGGTTTGAAACCGTTAATTGCACATAATCTGTGAGAATTATGGACTACTTTTCTGAGTTTGAACATTTGCTGAGTCAATTGTATCGAACGTTCCATATTATTCGAACAATCTTGTTGTTGAACGCAGACGTTTTACTATTGATACGACTATAAAATCGATTTAGTCCAAAACCGATTGCGTTACTAAAAAGTCCATTTGAGAGTTATGGACTGTAGTCTCAATTATGAACTTGCTGGTCGCATAACACGGAAAAGCACGAGGTTGGTCGTTGATTTTTTACCATTGATAAAACTTTGTCTCAGTTAATTCAAAGACGTTAGTTTTACTCAAAAGTCTGTTTGAAAATGATGGACTATTCGTCTGAGAAACAAAGACTAACTGAACTAGAACTAAAAACTAACAAGTTTTTAACTGAGACATTTTCTGGACATTTTTGCAACTCTGTTGGCAGTTTTGACCATTTTCTCTGCAATAAACAGTCAGCTTATATACGGGGTGTTCGAAATAAAAAACGCCGATATATTTCGGAAGATTTTTGGCATAAAACAGCATATTAAGGTGATTCTTAGACAGGCTGGAACCTCTTGAAATGCCATACTGGAAACGGTTTTTTTGAAATATTTTGTAAACGGTTTTGAGCTACAGGAAGGAAGTTTGATATTTTTTATTAAGGTAAAACCCAAATAACTACTTTATTTGATAATTGAACAATTTAGACAGAGGCGTCTCATAAAGGGGGATTTTTATCTAAAAAGTGCTCTAGTTTTGTTTTTGGTTTCTGATATTTCGAAATTTCTGAATTCAAATTTGTGAAAAGTACAGAATTTTAAATTAAAAAGCTTCTCTTATTTCAGCTCGTTAAAGTATACCACGTTCCCAAAAAGTGAGTTTTTGAGGAAAAGAGGATCTTTTTTACTTAAAAATACTTGAATTATAGAAATTAAGAAATGCAATAAACAAATGTTTTTGCGCAATATTTACTAAGGAGGCCTTTTTTCTAAGACTAAAATCTCCAAATATAACGCAAAAAAAATTCCGAATTTGCAAAATCCTATTCACATTTGTAAAAAAATACCGAATTTCAAAATTTTGACGCAAATGTTGCAAAAAAAAACCAGTTTGAAAGTTTGTTCTCGCAGCAACTTTATGAAAAATGTTTAAGGTGTGCTTTTTATAATGTGTGTTTAATATAATTTTAATCTTCAAAATAACCCCTGAAAGTAATTTTCCGAGAGTCGGTTTAAACCTCGAAAGAAGCCAATTAGGGTTCATCTTTTCCATTAAAATTGTCAACTTTTTAGTTAAAATCCTGAGAAGACATGAAATTTTGCAAAATTTGAGAGAAATTTGCCAAACTTTCCAGAATATTCTCTACTACTCACACAGTCTGTACACTCAAAAGTCAACTGAAATCACCCATATCGCAAACACCATAAATTTGAGTCAAAACAGTGACAAATTAATTACAAATGATTGCGGCAGTGCACCTTTTGGATCTGCGGTGCATTACGCAATTTAACAGTAAATGTAATAAATATATTTTATAACATGTAGCACTGCAGCCATATTATCTTCCTGGCAATATATTTAGTTCTCTTACAATAAATCAAACAATTATCTCGAGATGAACATGTACGATACACCAATTCGACATGTTTTTGCAATGCGACCGAGCCGCCGATTGTATCGTCCACCAAAAGCTAACACCTTTAAGCAGCGAAAGCTCTTTGCAGGATTGGATTAAGCTGATTTACAAGTGCATAAAAGTGAAGAGTTCGGACAAGGGTGTAGAGCTTGAAATTCACTCAAACACAGTCACCAGGGAATAGTGATGGTATTGGTAAAGTGGTAATTAAACGGTGTCACAATTTAAAATCGAAATTACTACATTTTTTTCGAAATTGACCACGTTTTTTCCTTATACTCATCCTTGTTGCCAACCACTGATATCCCAAATTGTGCAGCAGAGCAGCCCACATTGAGAGCAAATGTAGAAGATCCGAAATTTCTACATGACTAAGGAAAAAGGCGTCCAAAAAAATGCTACTGTAGGTGTTTCAGTCGCATTACGATCATGAAATAAATCAAGCAGCCAGTTTCCAGAAAAACAAGGCGTCGTAATAAGGAGCATTAACGGCTCATTGATCTGTTGCGGTCCGACGCCCGTTGGCGAGCAGGCCCGTGAATCCGTCAGTCCTGCTCGTATGTTTTAATTAAACGTAAAGATGTACAGCCAGCCGACCGAGTGACAGTACAAATGGGCCATGATGGTTGCACTTCAACTATTAAAGAACGTATTTATTACACCTCTTCCCGAAACGCAATTAAAGCGTCCTGTGCAAACACTCGGTGCTTCGTCAAAATCGCAGCTTATTAGAGCAATCGCAACGCTCCTGCTTCAACGCCCAAAGAGTTAAAAGCTTTAGTCTTGATTGAGTTAATGGAGCTACTTTTTCAATCGAAACAAAAGCAGGAATGGAGCTCTTCTAAATATAGAGCTGGTAAATGTAGACCATCCGATATAAATATTGAGAAGCGTTTTAGAGTCTCTTGTGCTTCAGAAGGTGTAGATCCAACTCCTGCTTGATCTTCACTGTTTCTTCCGCTTCTACTTCCCAAAACAGATTCGTCTTTAACTCTGTCACAATAATTTAAAATAGCATTTGCTTGAAGTCCTGTTTTGGTTGTTTTCCTCATCATATCTTCTTCGGCACTGAAAAGTGGATCGATTTACTGCAAGCGTTTAGAATGGCCTTTGTGGACCTGGCGTCTTCAGTTTAATAATATGTTAAAAAAATTTAAAAACCAGAAAAACAGCAGCAGCTTCCCTGCAAAGATTCACTTTAAGAGCCAATATTTTCACCTCTGGCCTATTTCAGGTGGCAGATTGCTAATTCTATTTCACTAGTAGTTTCCCCAAAGTAATTATCTGCTAGATAAAACCATTTGGGGGTGCAGATACCGACCCTTCATGCCCGAAATAGATATAAATAATTGGGGTTACGTGTGTTGATAACAAAAAAAAATTAAAGAAAACCGCAAGTTTTCCCAGCTCTGCTTCCAACTGAGGTTTGGTTGTTTAAATAGATGTCTTCGATCTAAAATAAGAAGCAGGTGGTGAATCTGCTCGCATCAAATCCCACAATGAATCAACGAAATGATTAATTCCCTTGACACTCTCAAATGGCAGTATCCCAGCCGTGAATCCTGTCTTCGTGGTGGGAACAGTCGTGTCTACGCCCCCATTTTCGGTACCTCTGGTGGTTCCGACTTCGACATATGACCCTGGCGCTCTAACTGGTAATCCGAGTGTTGGATTATTAGTAGCTCGAGGTGTGTGGTCTGTTCGCAGTTTTATAAGAACCACGAACCACGGTGGAAAGAATCGCCTCGGGCTGAGCAAGCCGAACAAGTCACTTTATATGCCTACTGGTGTCATGGGCAGCCAGATTAGATTTGATTGAAATTGATTGCCGCATTTTTTTCTCCCAATTTTCTTGAATTGGCTAATGAGGATTAAGGTTTCGTTACATTGTTTTCAGCCATGAGGCGGATGATGGAGAGCTAATTGATGGGTTAAAACTGAATCGTAAATTGGCGAAAGGATTTGCCGTTTGAGACCTAATTTCCAATCTGACGCAGTCTAACACTCTACAAGGTGATTCGTCTTCAAACTTGTGACTTAAAGTGAAATGAGGGAAATTAATACACAGTTTTTTATGCGAAGTACATCTAATTTTTGGTCACAAAAACCGGCATTGCTGAGGTGTTTTGATAAGGATTGTGAAAACTTCAATTTACTACTTTCCTTGGTTTCAATTTTTTTAATTTGACACCATTTACTAAGCTGGAAGAAATCAGGTCTCTGGCAGATTTTTATGTAATTTTCAGCAGGTTTAGGCTCAAGTGTAGTCTAAATACTGTGAAAATTGCAAATGCTGCTTGCCTCAGTTTCGAAGTTATACATTTTTTGGGACCAGCATTTACTAAGATGCCAAAAACCAGAATTCTGGGAAAATTTCTAGAAAATGTCTGCATTTTTAGAGTCGACTGTCTTCTAAGAACGGTAAAAATTGCAAGTTGCTACTTATCTTAGTTTGCCTTTAGTGAATTTGTCAAAAGAAACTGTAATTGGCTGGAAACACACATTTTAAGACCAAAATTTACTAAGCTGGCAAAAATCAGGATTCTGGAAAATTTTTATGAAATTTTTAGCTGGTTTAGGCTAAAGTGTCTTCTAAAAACATTCAAAACTTAGGAGTTGCTGCTGGCCTTAATTTCCAAGTTCGTAAATTTGAAAAGAGACAGTGCAGTTGGATAAAAAGATCCATTTTGGGATCAGCATTTACTGACAAAAATCAGTACTCTCGAAGAATTTCATAAAAATATCAGCAGCTTTAGAGTCGAGTGCCTTCTATAGATGGGAAAAATTACAACTTGCTAGTTATCTTAATTTGCCTTTTGCAATTTTTTCAAATGAAAGTGTAATTGGCTGGAATCACACATTTTGAGACCAACATGTACTAAGCCGACAAAAATCAGAATTCTGGAGGATTTTCATGAAATTTTCAGTTAGCTTTGACTCAAGTATCGTCTAAAAACGGTGAAAATTACAAGTTTCTGCGTGCTTTAGTTTCCAAGGAAGAAACTTTTAAAGGAGACTGCAGTTGGATGAAAACGTCCATTTTGGGATCAGCAACTACTAAGGTGACAAGAACCAGTACTCTGGGAAAGTTTCTAGAAAATATCAGCATTTTTTGAGTCCAGTGTTTTCTAAGGATGGTAAAAATTGCAACTTACTACTTATCTTGGTTTGACTTTTGCAAATTTTTCAAATGAAAGTGAAGTTGACTGAAAATACACATTTTGAAACCAACATTTACGAGTTTGGCAAAAATCAGGATTCTGGATGATTATCTTGAATTTTTCATCATCTTTACAGTCAACTATCTGTTAAGGATTCTGAAAACTGCAAGTTGCTTGTGGGCTTAGTTTGGAAGTTATAATTTTTTAAAAAAATAACGTGCGGTTGGACCCCCGATTTTTAGACCCGCACTTACGACCGTTGGCAAAAATCATAATTCCAGAAAAGTTTCATGAACATTTCCGTGCCTTTAGGGTTGAGTCTTTTCCATGAACCGTGTAAATTGCAAGGTACTGCTTCTTCCAGTTTTGATTTTACGAATTTTTTGAAAACCAGTGCCTTTGGCTGGAAACTTTCAAGTCGACATTTACTAATCTGGTAAAAGTCCGGATTCTCGGAGATTTGCATGAAATCCTCATCTTCCTTTCTGTACAATCTAGTGTTTTTCACGGAAAGTAAAAATTTGAAGTAGCTGCTGGCCTTAATTTGGAGTTCTGCATTTTTTAAAGAAAGAGTGCGGTTGGATAAAATCACCTATTTTGAAGCCCGTATTTACTAAGCTGAGAAAAATCATGACTCTGCTGGAAAATCTTTATGCAAATGTCAGCATCTTTAGAGTCGATTGTTGTCCAAGTAGCGCAAAAATTGCATGTTGTTACTTGAGTTACTTCCGATGTTACAAATTTTAAAAAAGAGAGTACACTTGATTGGAAGCCTATATTTTGAGACCAACATTTACTAGGCCGAAAAAACTTAGGATTCCGAGATATTTCCCTGAAACTCTCAGAAGCTATAGAGCGTTTTGCAAGGACTGTAAAAATGTCAAGTTCATACTTGTTTTTGTTTGGAAGTTACAATTTTTTAAACAAGGCAATGTAGTTGTGTACAAACAACACTTAAAAGCTGGCAAAAATCAGAATTCTTGGCGATTTTGTTGCAAGTTTCTACAAGTTTAGAGCCAATTGTCTTATATGAAAGAGGACAATTTCAACTTGAAATATGTTCTAGTTTGAAAGCTAAGAGCCTTTAAAGGAAAATGTACAGTTGTGTGAAACCTCTGATTTTGAGCCCAAATTTGACTGTGCGACAAAAACCAGAATTGAGGACGGTTTGGAAACATCGGATTTTTGAAAGAAGGCGTGCAATTGCGATGATTGAACCGCAAGTTGCAAAACGCTTACAAGCAAAATCAAACATCACTGAACTGGTGAGATCGAAACTAATGCTCACCGAAGTAGGTTACTGGTGATAGAAAACAAAGATAAAAAGTAAATTAAAACAATGATAAAAAGGGACAAAATTGATTTATTTCTGCAAAAAAAAACACGTTTTCAGAAATAATGTTTCTGTTAAGCTTAATACACTTTACTTCTCTACTGGAACAAGAAACTGAAAATGTGCAAAAATATACGTGTAGTAAATAAATCGCAATTTGTGATTTTGTTTCCTCAAAAGTGTGTTGCTTTTACAGTTTCAGTAGTAGTAAACATCTTTATTTCTAAAAAAGGCTATCGACCTATCGGTCTTTCTGCCCTTGTTTAATACATATAGTATTAATCTAAACAAAAAACAAAGATGAAAACTCTCTTATCCTAGGTTAATAATCTTATTAAATAAACTTTCCAATTCTAATGACAAGAAAAATTATTTTATTGTCTAGTATTCAGTTGCGTTTGTAAGTGTTCGAGTAGCGTTGATGTAGGGAAACGGAAGCGGGATTGTCTGGTTGGTCTTGTAAGACAAAGGGGATTCAGTATGGTCCAGTTGTAGGGGTTGTTTGTCCATTTTGTCTGTAGATGTATGAGTCTTTCCGAAATCTTTGTCATGTTTGTGCGTTCGTATAGTAGTTGGGAGGAGGGGTTGTGTAGTGCGTTTTGGGGGTGTCTTATTCGTGTTATTAGTCTTAGTGCAATTTGTTCTGTTGTTTGTATATAACGTTTTGTCCTTTCTGTTCCGTTGGTCATGAGTATATGTCCATAGTCCAGCAAGGGTCTACAAATAGCTTTATATATTTTGGTGGCGGTGTTTGTGCTAATTCCTCTGTCTTTGTAGGTTAGTGATCGGAAGTGTTTTGTTCTCTTTATTGTTTCTGCCCTGATGTTTCGTATGTGTTTAGTCAATTTAAGTTTGTGGTCAATTGTGATTCCAAGGTATTTTACGTCGGTTTTTTGGTTGTGTCGTTTGGCCGTCTGCAGTTATTGTAGGGGAGTCAGCGTTGAGTCTGTGGTTTGTGAGCAGAAGTTGGTATTTTGACACGTTTGGTGTTAGTCTCCATTTATAAAACCATGTCATTGTGTTGTTTGTTAGTGTTTGGAGTCTTTGAGCTGCTCTCTCAGTAGTTTTGTCATGTACAATAAGTGCCGTGTCGTCTGCGTATTGTAATATGTATGCCGATCTGTCGATTTGATTTTTGTCTGGTAAGTTGTAATTGTATATGTGATGGCAGTATATATTGTAGAGAAACGGTGAGAGCGGGGGTCCTTGAAGGAGCCCTTGTTCAGGGGAAAAAGAAAATGACAGTGTTTTGTCAATTCGTACTTGTAGTTGTCTGCTTTCTAGTAAGTTCTTTATGGTGGTGTAGTAGATATGTTGGTGTGTGTAGTTTGTATAGTTTGTGTAGTAAGCCTCTGTGCCAGACACTATCAAAAGCTTTGTTACTGTCCATAAACAGGCAAGCTGTCTTTCTGTCAGTTAGGTGGGTAGTTTGTATATTGTTAGTCAGAGTGAAGAGTGGGTGAATAGTCGAGTGCTGATGTTTGAATCCGAACTGATACGATGGTAGTATGGTATGTACTTTCCGACCAGTTTTCCCAGTCGCTGCCTTATTATGTACTCAAAAACCTTGCTAGGTACTGGTAGCAATGTAATTGGTCTGTAATTGCTCGGTTGTGTTTTGTCCAGTCCATTTTTGGGTATAAGTTTACAGTTCATTTTTTAGTAATAGTCGATTTCTTTTTGCGCTTCAATCTACAAATCTTCGAGCCAATTTCACTTTTCGCCACCTATAAAACACTCTTTTGCACCCTTCGCATTTAAATCGTATTCTTGGTATGTTTAAATACACTAATATTTAATTTTCCTTAAATTTTCACTTAGTAAATTGCTTCTCTCTCAGACTACCTGCGTTGACAAACCAAAACAAATTATAATTATTCGCACTTGTTGGCCTGTTAAAGTTAAAGGGTAGAGTCTTTTGGGAAATGCGACAGCTACCCTTTCGTAATTTTCATAATTGAAAACCATCAAATTAAGGAGTACGGGGACTATTTGATATACTTGCAACTAAATGAGTTTAATCACGTAATAATTCACCCGGATATCTGACAATAATTACCGTACATAAGGGAATAATAGACAAATTTTATAAGTTATGGATAGCATTTAATAATAATGGATAATTTGTATTGTTTATTGAAGGAAACTATGGTTGGGCGATTTTGTATGTTAGAGGGTTTAAATCCAGGTTAAAAATGAAAAGAGTCCATAAAGAGTTTCGTCACTTGCAATAAAAATCCATATAATATTTATACACTGTTCTTGCGAACATAAATCTGGCCTGCTATTTGAAAATCTAAATATAGTAAAGCTGCATATGCGCCATTTTATACTGTCAAAAACAACTAACATGAGTAGGCGTAAAATATAAATTTAACGCGATTATAAATTGCGTTTATGTCTTCACGCACTGATTTGTTAATATTTTAAACAAAAATAGTAATTAAATTTCATTATAAACATGCAGAGTTCTAAGGTAAACTCCGATAATATAGAATGTGTTAGATTATATTAACCGTGGCATGTGTTAATTTTCCACCTCATTTCAAGCGAAGAATGGCTTCCGAAGTAAAATATTACCGTTTTCCATCGAGGCCCGAATGGTAATGTCGCCTTTATGGGTTTTCGTCGAAGACTTTAGGGCTGCGTTTATTAAAAAAAAGAGGGGGCGTCATGTGGTTAAAGGGTACACAATTTAACGACACGAAATAAATTTCGTTTTTGTTATAAAATTTCAGTGGGAAAAGCTATTGAAATTTGAGAGCGGATTAGACATTTTTTATTAAAGGTTTTTGGTTTTCCTTTGGTTCTCAAGAGACTCTCTTGAGAGATTGTTCTCTTGTTCTCAAGAGATTCTCTCTCAATTCTTATATGCAAGTGAAATAGATGCTTTTTGTCGATGGATGCAAATTGTGCTTGCAGCCAGGACATAGGGTTGTAGTGCTACTTGAAGAAGAAGATGCTTCTCGTAAATTAGAACATGCAGGTGCTTCTGCTGTAGTTAAGGCTGAATTTAGGAAGGAAAGGGTGTTTTTTTATACCTTTTTCTCTTGCTAGTGAGTGTTCAGATTTAAATTTCCATTTGGCAAGTTTTACCCCATAAATAGCGCCTCAATCATGCCCAACTCATATTTTTCCAAGATCCGACTAAGAAACATTTGATCCTCAGCATTGCAATTCAAATTACCAACTACTCACTATAAATATTCACTTTCATAACTCACAGGCAGTGAAACAAAAACACCTCACATACGCAACCAACTTGCAAAGATATATCTCGTGGTAAAGACGCGTTAAGCTTACCAGATACTCGTATAAATTAATTCTAATAAATTCCCCAAGAAACATGATAGACCAACCTCCGTTTAGTTTACACGGCGTCCATCTATCAACTGGAGGTTTTGTCCTCTGACAGGAAAAATTGATTGGATTTACGACTGCAGCAACTGTAGCTGGTAGCTTTCGAGAAGATGGTTTCAAACAACTGTATTAATTTACTGCAGACATTTAACGGGACATGGGATATGGTGATATCTGAATTATTTTGAGATACAAAAGGAACATTTCAGTTAAAGTTGAGAGTTTGGTCGCGTGATAAGCGAGACTGGTTTTGGGCCTGCAAAAAAGCAGGACCAAGACTATTTTTTGGTTTGCAAGAACTAGACCAAGACTCTCGCAAGATTGCAAAAGATAATTCGATATTGAACCGCATTAAACCTGTGCTCGTATTCCTAAAATAGGATAGGAAAATTGAACCGTTTTGTTGCTACGAATATTTATTTCTTCTAATATTTTTTAATGTAAAACATGCAAGACTTGCAAGGCCAAGAACATGACTGTGAGCAAGACCAGGACCAAGGCGAAGACGATGCAAAGCTTGATCTTGGTCTTGCTTTGCTCATCAATCTTGTAGATCCAAAAAGCGAATTTCTAGTAACTTGGATACTGTAGATTCAATCTTTTTATAACTTATTCTACTGAATATCTGTTTAATCAATTAAGTTTTCACCTACATAGGTCCAATTGTAATTTTTTTACGTTGTAGGCGGATGTTTCCAACTGTGCGGGTGTCCTTTACGGGAATTCGCGCCGACCAAAGGTATGCGGTCCTCCTCGACATAGTGCCTGTTGATAATAAGCGATATCGATATGCCTACCATAGATCGTCCTGGTTGGTCGCCGGAAAAGCTGATCCTCCAGCACCATGCAGAATATATGCGCATCCTGATTCGCCCTATACGGGCGAACAGCTTCGAAAGCAAGTGGTTTCGTTTGAGAAAGTGAAACTTACCAACAATGAAATGGACAAACATGGACATGTAAGTGAATGTTCAGCTTTTCTGTGTTGGTGGTTTTTATCCAAAGTTTTCCAACTAGTGATTCTGATTGTTTAACTTCCAGCTAGTTCTTAATTCGATGCACAAGTACCAACCTCGAATTCACCTGGTGAAGCGGCCGGAAGGCAGTTCAGGGAATGTTACGGATTTGGAAAATGAAGAATACAAAACTTTCATTTTTCCCGAAACCATTTTCACTGCCGTTACAGCTTATCAAAACCAACTGGTAAGTGATCACGTTGAGCCTAATTTTGCAATGTCGTTCCATTTATTTACACATTTGGTGCATATGGAGGTCCTATTAATGCAGCCCAGAAAGGCGTCATAATATTTACCAAGGCGATTAGGTTGATAAATGAAGTATGAGGAAAATTGAGCAAGTTTGGGATTAAATGTTCAAATTTGTAGTAATCGCTCTAAATATGAAGACTACAAGAGGAAAATTTGCAGTAATTTTACAAACAGTTGCATTATTGCAACGTAATTTGGAAAAAAGCCCGTAACTACAACTCAAACTAGTTTTCCAAAAGTTGCCTGAACATTGAAAGTTAGCAAAATAAGCTCTGTAAATTTTTGTTCTCTAGGAAAATATATAGATTCCGAACGTTTCTTGAAAGATGATGGGTAACATGATCATGCAATAAAGTTTGTAGTAAACTTGATTCTGGCTGATTTTTGTGTGCTTCGTGTTCGAGCATCTTTCTTCTGCAGTAAAAAACATCTGAATTTTTTTTATGAATTGTGTTTTGTCCTGTAAGGTTTAATTCTTCACGATTTATATTTCATTCTTATTTGCATTTTGTGCAAGTTTCACATTTTAAAACTTGATTTTGGCGGTAAAAAAGGAAATTGCGATTTTTTCTTCAGAGCGACGATTTTATCTTTGAATTAACGGGGCTCAGAGAAAGTAGTCCTGAAAGATATGAACTTTGTTCATTCCAGGAACTTAGATAATTGACGTTTTTAAGGATTTTGATATGTTCATTGCAATCAATCTTGTCGCAACATTTCATTCTGGTGCACCTGCAGTCAGGACCTCCCTGCAAACGAATTTTCTTTGATATTTTCCATTTTATAGTAGGCTAGCGAATCATTTTAACAGTGGTTTATTCGCAACTGGACACGTTTTCACCTAGTATGGCGTTGATTTGGCGCTTTCTTCTTATATACACCTTATAAAAACCTTAAGACCTGCTGCCATGGAGTGTTTATTCCCATATTATTAATGTAGATAATGAAAATTTAGGATAATGTACATGTAAAAACATGTTTTCCGCGTATCATTTTATTGGGAATAACCAGAAATAACAAAGCGAACATAGACAAACATGGTCATTTGGAATTGGAATTAACCTCCCGATTCACCTGACCGAGTTCTATTAGATAAAAATATGTTTTCAACGTTAAGAATAATCCCAAGTTGAACCAAGCAACAACCAAAGGACTGTGGAAGTTGAACTCTTTCAGTTGTTGTAAAAATCATCGAGCCAAATCGCGGCCGCATTTAGAAAAAAATCCCCCTAATAAATTATATCGGGGGGATGTTTTGACATTAGTGGCAAGCTCGTTAGTGGCTTCCTAACACATTGATGTTGTGAAATGTGTCATGTTCGGTTGTGAGGTATCTCTCCCTGTCCCTGAGCCAATTCGTCACTCGTCGGGGTCTCGAATCATGTGTCGCGCCACACACGCGCTCCGTGTGAAACGTCCTGTCTCATTTAAAAACTATTATTTATGTTTGCTTTGGATCAGGAATGTTGCCGGTTGGGAAGCTGGTTAAAATTACACTCAGGGAATTTCGCACCGAACAGCTGGAAATCTTTTCTCTCCAATTTTCCGCTTGTTAAACTTCCGCATGCAGGATGATTCAAAATTGCCGTCATTCCATCAAAAACTGAGATAATTGGAAAAAACTTGACCAGAAATTTTGCAACAATGTTTCTACAGGTCATCTGTCTTCTTAATATAACGTAAATACGGTTGCTTTTTAAATATCAAGAGATTAAGTGAAAACGAAATAGGTTAGGGTAACCGGTAAATTCAACGAATTTCAACAATACCTCCTATATAAATCCGCGGCAAGTGAAGAAGAAGAAAGTCAGTACCCTGCAAATAGGAAAACATTTTTGGTGACTGGTGGTGAAACGAAATTCTTAGAAATCATTCTGTGGGTTTGAAGAGAACCGTTTTGAAATGAAGCTCCAAACATGTTTGTGCCCGTGTAATCACGTCATTGTGCACTCTTCGCAGCATTACGAGCTCAACATTTTGAGCCGCTTCTCCTATTCGGTTAACTAACTCCTGCTCAATTTGTACCGGTGTTCGGTTAGAGCAGGCGATTTAATGTGTCCTTGTGTCCTGTGTATCTTACATACATGGTAGGAATGTAGGCCTTCCTCGGGGGGAGTTATCGGGACAATTATCCGGTGCCTGGGAAAAGTGTTAGTGGTTGTGCAATGCTCCGAACACTCCTGGAAGGCTCTGCTGCAATCATCTCCAATATCAACCTGTTAATGACAAAAGATCATCGCCGCTTTGAACTTTCATCAAAAATCTGTAGAAGACTACTTATTTTATATATACATGTTTCCATAATTTGAAGTAAAGATACAGCAGTAATCATAATATTAATTTAAAAAGCTATTAACAATTCAACAAAATAATGATAAACTAATAAATTTAATCTTAAAAACACTGACTAAAGAGAGTGAGAAAAACAGTTGAAAAAATCTAGTCGCCGATTTATTATGTTCATAGAGCAAAAGTCTGCAGTAGGTGCCCAAATTCTCACTTTTCGCTGGCAGTAATTCCCTGTGCGGCTGAATATATTGCGGAACGGCCATTTTACATAGTAAAATCAGATAATAAAATACGTGCAGTAAATGAAATAAAACAAAGGAAAAGGAAAAAAAAGCCATTTAATAGACGAATTAAAAAATATGCTAAAAGAACAATAAAAAGTAGAGCATCACTAGATTTGACCAATACACTGGTAAATTTAAGCAGAAACAAACACAAATAAACAAAAATGGATAAATCACCAGAATAAACATCGACCTATGAATTAAAGAAAAAGGAAGGGACGAAAGAACTAAAAAAATCACAAAACAAAAAAAACATGGATTCGATATTTTGTTCAATAAACCAGTTATAGAAAACCAAGTTGAATGATTATTCAGTTTTACCGAATTCAGAGCCGAATGAAAAATGGCATCAAGAAGTGCAATTGAAAAAAAAAAACAATGCAGTAAACAAGAACCCGCAAAGAAAAAACGGCGGTGTCGTTGTCACATATAAATTTACAACATATGTTTCGCTTCAGTCACAACTTGCCAGACGCGACAATATTTATTACTTCGCCAGATTAAGTTTGTCACAAACAAGATCTTTTAGACCGAATAATATCGCTCAATTAAGGCAACGTTTGCTGGCCAAATGCCAAATATTTTTGCCTCAATAATTCATCCAGATGCAGGCCTGCTTTGAAGTTGCCTGTGGAAGCGGCCTCTCTCTACAGCGAGAGACTTGAGGGAGTTACAACCTAATTTCTTTAATTAAAATCCAAATGTATTCCATTATTAAATCGCTGGTATTATAGAGTGTTTTTCGGGCTTTTTTTTCGATTTTTTATGCTTCTGCAAGTTGGTTCGTGACTTTTTTAAATTTGCAGGATTTATTTGAAATGATTAATGCGGTGGTTGATTTGCTTTTGCATCGTTTGAGGCAATAAAACAGGAACAAGTTCTTGCAAAGCAATTTCATTCTTAACAGTAAGTATATGGGTACCCAAAGAATACCCAAAGTGGTACTTTAAAAGCGCATTCGCCACTCATCAAACGATTAAAATACTGTTCAAAATCCCGTATGAATTTGAAAATTATTTACTTTAATTCCTGATTAATTGTGCGACGATTTAGACGAGGGGAGTTAAAAATTGCACTCAATTTTTCCCTTTTCTCAAATAATGCTCAGAAAATTTACTCTGTCTGAGTGTCTGTGTGAGTGTTTCGTTTCTCTGTCGCATTATTGTTTCTGCTATTTCTCAACCATTTGTCCGGTTAAATTCTATTACAATTTTCATAAGAGCAAAGCAAAAGAGGATAAAAATATTATTAAACCAACAAATTTTCAATTATTATGTAATTTCTTGGAAAAATCTGGAAACTCCTTTTTTTTTATTGATTTCCGTCGCTGGTGTAAAGGCGTGTTTTCTTGCTTTTGAGCGTTTTGCAGTTAAGAGAGATGCTTGCATTTTGCAAAAAATCTGCATTTCTAAGTCTAATTTTCATAGGGAGAGTGTCACTTCGCGCTTTCCTTGACTCTGCACTGGGAATAGTGGCAGCTTTCACTGGATTCTTTTCTTAATCGGTGCCATTTCCAACACCCAAAGCAAACTTCACAATTTTCTCTATACAGGGTGATTCCAAGTGGCGTTATTCCTCAAAAGGAACTATTTGGGATTTCCTGAGATTTCACTCAGAGTTTGCGACAGCAAACTTACCCACTGCTCTAAATGAACTCTTCAGCAAGGCTCATTCGGTGGATCACCATGTATAGACTTGAAGGCCGTTAACTTCCCCATTCCGGGAATTTTAATGAACGTTTCGAGCTTCTATTTAACAATCCGCTGGGCACAGTTTTGCCCAGTTAAATTATCGACTATAAAGCTAATCAGGGCATTTTATTATCGCTGGCAAATGTCCAATGCGAAGCCCACCCAGCACACCGGGTGCTGAGAGGTGCATAAACGCATTTTCCGACCATTTCCCGATTCACGAGCTGCAAAACGTATTGTTGTTCGATGGAGGGTAATCAGTGTCGACCACCCATTATCGCCGGCATCATTTTAATTTTTGAAATAGAAAATAGTTGGGCGCGAACGAGGTGTTGACGAAATGATGAGTTCCCCGAGGAGTATTTTCGGGGTGACTAATGGTATCGGCTTCTAAACATAGAAAAGTTACTGCTTTTGTTTGATGACGGGTGTGAAAATTATTAAACTGTCTGTGCCGGTATAATTAGGACCTTCGCGCGATCACAACATGTTGATGAGCATCATTTTCTTAACGCGTTCTCTAATCAAAGAGAAGGCTTCTTTCGAACATGTGCCATCATTATTTTTTTATACGTAAAATTTCACTCATTTTAATTCCGGATTTTTAATGCATGTTTTAACCGCACAAGCCTGACCCAAGCAATAGAAAAAATAAATATTTGAAAAACTGAGAAGAAGAATTATCTTGGTCTTGAGCAAGCTAAATCTTGAACTTGAACAGCAAAATTCTTCAGGATTTTCAATAAATTCAGCAGGTTCTTCCTTGAGTTGTACTTTTAATTGTATTCAGCAGAAAGTTTTACAGTTTGGGATCCTTTTTCTTCTGGCTGTTGGGAAAAAGTTCCTTTTTTGATGAAGATACACCATGAGAGAAAGCCAAATAAAATGTTTTTTTTTTTTTATTACGATTATGTTATGGTTTAAGCTTGAGAAAGGAACTATATTTGCTTCAGCCCTTGAACTCTTGTATTCCATTAGGATTGTTTTCTTCAGCTTCAATAAATCCAAAAGGTTTTAAGTAAAAATAATCTAAATTTTCAATTTCGTAAGGTTTAGTTGTCCAGATATTGTTTTAAGGCTTTCTTACTTTGGCTGCACACCTGTCCATCAACCGACTGTTTGCCTTCGACAGACACATAATATTTTCCAACAACTTATTTATTACAGGATTCTATGGACAGAAGAAGACGCACATTTTCAAAAAGTCATTTACATTATCTTTGTCTCCTAAAGTCGCATCCAGTTGCTTTTCCTCAGTGGAACAGGAAACTGATGTGAAAACTGAAAAATTTTAAGATCTTTTCCATACAATTTTCTGGCGCTCAGAATCCTTTAAGAAGCAGATGAGTTGGCCTCCAAATTTCGTGGGATCGGTAAAGCTGAACCTGGAATTTTTTTGCTAGTTTGAAACTTAATCCAGCTTTACTTACATCGTATTGGCTCTTATCTTCCGAATCTGCTTCTAACTCATCTTCAATTTCAAGTGGCAGATTAGTAATTTTTTGTAGCTTATTAAATCGAAAAGTTTTCTTTCCTTCCGTCAGATCCAGGCCTTCCTGAAGAAAAGGGCCATACTGAGGCACACTGTCTCATATTTGTAAACAAACGCGGAAAGCGTTGTGGTAGGGAAAGCCAAAAAAAGAAGCAAAGAAAAAAATTAACCGAGTTATTACGAAAAAACTTCCTAAACTGCTTTTGTCATGAAAGCTGCAAAGGGAAGAAACATGCTAAAAAAAACTAGAACCGGTCTTAAAGAAGAATAATCGTACAAGTAACTGAACTGAAACACAGACATTTTTAAACTTGAAAAGTATCTGAGATCATTTTTCCGTAAAGTAGAGAATTTTTTAAACTTGTGAAATTTGCCATACAGCAATGTCTAATGAGTCAAAATTGAGTCTGATTACGAACAAGAAGACTCTAAGCATCAGAGAAATACTCGCGCATTGAGCTGAAAATACATTTCCTGAAGCGAAAAATAATCTCCTAAGAAACAGGATACAAAAAACGAACCAAAAAGTGAAATGTTCCAGAAAAAGAATAGAAATGGAAACTAGGGAGGCGAAGCGAGAAGAAGAACAAAATAACGCGCAAGGAAGAGATAAGCACAAGCTCTAACGGGCATTAAAAAATTTACTAATAAGACTAAGAACGGATTTGAATATACGGACATTTCATAGCGGAACTTCTAAGTTAAGAGATACACATACAAAAATTAAGAGAATTATTAATACAATTTTATTTTTATTCATACAATACAAGCTACTATTTACTAGATTCTACAATTCGCACAAGAACAACACAGCATCAAAAACTATTAGTGTTTGACTCCAATTTAAACACCGATTTAAAAAACCCCTTGGACAACATCAAAATATCATTTATTCGAGCATTTTTAAGGCATTTTTCCACATCAGAAACGCGATATCATCCAGAGAAACGCCCAATAGATTTTGCTGGTGATCTGAAGTAAACGTTCTTCAATTCTTAGGAATTCTTTAATTAAGGAAAAAAAGCTCTTGTAAGGAAGACACGAACACACGAATAATCTTCGTCTACCTGTTGTAACTCCTCTTGCTGTTTTTCCTGAATGCAAATAGATGAAACCATTGGACATTTTGGGCGAATATCATCGAATCTTCGATTGGAACGGCTACGAGTCCTTTTATAAGTTAATTACAGGTTATTTTTCGTTCTTTGCACGTTGGCCGGATCAGATCTATCAGGCGAGCTGTTGGTAACTTCACACTATAAAAACCGCACCGACCATATACTTATGTGAGGAAAATTTATAACGTGACATTAATAATACACCAGCACAATAACAAATGGGTTTAAAGTTTGCGTCCAAAGCAATCCGGCAATCCGATCAAATTGCCCTTTTTCGTAGCCTACTGATTTTTCCTTCGATCGGTCACGTTATCTAAACCGTACCTATACATTTTAGAGGTAAATCATGTCATAACCGAAGCTAAAATTATGTTTTAGTTTCTAAGTATTAAGTGTATACCCCGTTAATATTTTCCGCGATTGTTATCGTCAAGCCGAAGTAAGGGCTTTTGCTGGCGCAGTTTAAGCGGATATTGATCAAGAAAATTTTGTATAAATATGAAACTTACCTAATATTTGGTGTACCTTGCAATTACTACCAGGAATGCTCAACACGCGATGCGTTTTATTCCATGCACTTTTTCAATCTGATCTAGCAATTTGCATGGTTGTTTTTCGATTTTGAAAATTGCTAATTTTCAAGTCGGTTCAACCAAATGACGAGTTAATACGAAAGGTTTACTCAGCAAGGTTTTTTTAGGTAAAATTGCAAGATATTTAGCCATAATTTTGGGAAAAGGAATTTAAATCAAAATCTCCGATTAGGACAAAAGCAAGAAAAAACTTGAGGATGAAGATAGAAAAAAGATAAATGAATTAGAAAAACCACAAGCTGTTCCTCATTGGCATTTTTCGGCAATCAACTAAAATTGTAGTTCCATTGGTTCATGACTCGATTTTGAAAAATCTTCCTGTTGACATCTTTGAGGCACTTACATGCAATTTTATGTCTGATAGAGACAACATGCTCTATCTCCGGGTGAAAACCTGAGGTTGGTGAATGGTCCAGTTTGGACGCAATGTGATTTTGAAATTTCCCAAAATATCTAATGCTCCATTTGCAACGAGCTCAAACTCACCAATTGCAAATTCACTAAGTGGATATTTTTGCAGAAATTTTGATGAAAGTTTTTGAGAGTAACTAAACAGAAACAGGCATTATCCTCCGGTGGTAACTAGAAATTTTTGTGTTAACCAGTTTTGACGCAATGTGACTTTGAAAATATTCAAAATTTCAACTGCTCCATTGCAAGATCTCAAACTTAAAAAATCGCCACTTCAAGGTTTTTCTAGTGATTTTCAGGCAGTTTACACTTTGAGTACCCAGGAGCAGGCCCTATCCATTACAGAAAATAAAAAAGTTCTATATTGGTTGGTTTTGACGTTATCTGACTTTCTAAATTTCGAAATTTTCAAATGTTTCATTTGCAATATCTCAAGCTTAAAAATCGTCGCTTTGGAGTTTTTTAAGCGATTTTAATGAAATTTTCACTTTGAGTACTCAGTACCACGCCCTACTCACAAGGAAAGACATAAAAATGCCAAATTGACAAGTTTTGAGGCAATGTGACTTTGAAAATATTCAACATTTCAAATACTCCATTTGCAAGATCTCAAACTTAAAAAATCGCCACTTCAAGGTTTTTTTAAGTGACTTTCAGGCAGTTTACACTTTGAGTACCCAGGAGCAGGCCCTATCCATCACAGAAAATAAAAAAGTTCTATATTGGTTGGTTTTGACGTTATCTGACTTTCTAAATTTCGGAAATTTTCAAATGTTTCATTTGCAATATCTCAAGCTTAAAAATCGTCGCTTTGGAGTTTTTTAAGCGATTTTAATGAAATTTTCACTATGAGTACCTAGTACCACCAAACGCCCTAATCACAAGGGAAGACATAAAACTGCTAAATTGACAAGTTTTGAGGCAATGTGACTTTGAGAATATTCAACATTTCAAATGCTCCATTTGCAAGATCTCAAACTTAAAAAATCGCCACTTCAAGGTTTTCAACTGACTTTCATACAGTTTACACTTGAGTACCCAGGAGTAGGCCCTATCCATCATAGAAAATAAAAAAGTTCTATATTGTTGGTTTTGACGTTATCTGACTTTCTAAATTTCGAAATTTTCAAATGTTTCATTTGCAATATCTCAAGCTTAAAAATCGTCGCTTTGGAGTTTTTTAAGCGATTTTAATGAAATTTTCACTATGAGTACCTAGTACCACGCCCTAATCACAAGGGAAGACATAAAAATACCAAATTGACAAGTTTTGAGGCAATGTGACTTTGAAAATATTCAACATTTCAAATGCTCCATTTGCAAGATCTCAAACTTAAAAAATCGCCACTTCAAGGTTTTTCAAGTGACTTTCAGGCAGTTTACACTTTGAGTACCCAGGAGCAGGCCCTATCCATCACAGATAATAAAAAAGTTCTATATTGGTTGGTTTTGACGTTATCTGAACTTTCTAAATTCGAAATTTTCAAATGTTTCATTTGCAATATCTCAAGCTTAAAAATTGTCGCTTTGGAGTTTTTTTAAGCGATTTTAATGAATTTTCACTATGAGTAATCCTAGTACCACGCCCTAATCACAAGGGAAGACAGAAAAATACCAAATTGACAAGTTTTGAAGGCAATGTGACTTTGAAAATATTCAACATTTCAAATGCTCCATTTGCAAGGTCTCCAAACTTAAAAAATCGCCACTTCAAGGTTTTTTAAGTGACTGTCAGGCATTTTACACTTTGAGTACCCAGGAGCAGGCCCTATCCATCACAGAAAATAAAAAAGTTCTATATTGGTTGGTTTTTGACGTTATCTGACTTTCGAAATTTCGAAATTTTCAAATGTTTTCATTTGCAATATCTCAAGCTTAAAATCGTCGCTTTGAGTTTTTTTAAGCGATTTTAATGAAAATTTTCAATATGAGTGACCTAGTACCACGCCCTAATCACAAGGGAAGACATAAAAATACCAAATTGACAAGTTTTGAGGCAATGTGACTTTGAAAATATTCAACATTTCAAATGCTCCATTTGCAAGGATCTCAACTTAAAAAATCGCCACTTCAAGGTTTTTCTAGTGACTTTCAGGCAGTTTACACTTTGAGTACCCCAGGAGCAGGTCCTATCCATCACAGAAAATAAAAAAGTTCTATATTGGTTGGTTTGACGTTATCTACTTTCTAAATTTCGAAATTTTCAAATGTTTCATTGCAATATTCTCAAGGCTTAAAAATCGTCGCTTTGGAGTTTTTAAGCGATTTTAATGAAATTTTCACTATTGAGTACCTAGTACCACGCCCCTAATCACAAGGGAAGACAGAAAACTACCAAATTGACAAGCTTTTGAGGCAATGGGACTTTGAGAATATTCAATATTTCAAATGCTCCATTTGCAAGGATCTCAAACTTAAAAAATCGCCACTTCAAGGTTTTCAAGTGACTTTCAGGCAGTTACACTTTGAGTACCCAGGAGTAGGCCCTAATCCATCACAGAAAATAAAAAAGTTCTATATTGGTGGTTTTGACGATTATCTGACTTTCTAAATTTCGAAAATTTTCAAAGTTTCATTTGCAATATCTCAAGCTTAAAAATCGTCGCTTTTGGAGTTTTTTAAGCGATTTAATGAAAAGTTCACTATGAGTACCTAGTACCACGCCCTCATCACAAGGGAAGACATAAAAATGCCAAATTGACAAGTTTTGAGGCAATGTGACTTTGAAAATATGCAAACATTTCAAATGCTCAATTTGCACGATCTCAAACTTAAAAAAATCGCCATTTCAAGGTTTGCAAGTGACTTTCAGGCAGTTTACACTTGAGTACCCAGGAGAAGGCCCTATCCATCACAGAAAATAAAAAAGTTCTATATGGTTTGGTTTTGACGTTATCTGGACTTCTGGAATTTCGAAATTTTCAAATGTTTCATTTTGCAATATCTCAACCTTAAAATTGTCGCTTTGTAGTTTTTTAAGCGATTTTAATGAAATTTTCACTATAAGTACCTAGTACCACGCCCTAATCACAAGGGAAGACATAAAAATACCAAATTGACAAGTTTTGAGGCAATGTGACTTTGAAAATATTCAACATTTCAAATGCTCCATTTGCAAGGTCTCAAACTTAAAAAATCGCCACTTCAAGGTTTTTTCTAGTGACTTTCAGGCAGTTTTACACTTTGAGTACCCAGGAGCAGGCCCTATCCATCACAGAAAATAAAAAAGTTCTATATTGGTTGGTTTTGACGTTATCTGACTTAGAAAATTTCGAAATTTTCAAATTTTTCATTTGCAATATCTCAACCTCAAAAATCGTCGCTTTGTAGTTTTTTAAGCGATTTTAATGAAATTTTCACTTTGAGTACCTAGTACCACGCCCTACTCACAAGGGAAGACATACAATTGCGAAATTGACAAGTTTTGAAGCAATGTGACTTTTGAAAATTTTCAAAATTGCAAATGTTTCATTTGCGAGATCTGAAACTGTAAACATCGTCGCTTCAAGCCTTTTAAGGCTATTTTCACGAAAATTCGTTTTTGAGTAGACAAAACCACGCTCTATCCACTCATGTGGTAAATAACTTTAGAGCATCTCTAGTTTTGACTCGATCGGATTTTGAAAATTTCCAAAATTGCTAAATTTGAATTTGCGATAACTCAAGCTTAAAAATTTATCACTACGAGCCAGTTTAAGCTGCCTTAATGCAAATTGGTCGCTAAGTAGAAAAAAACCATGCCTGATCTACTGGTGGAACGAAAATTTCTGTATCGCCCCGTTTTGATACAATATGACTGAAAATTTCGAATGCTCGAATTAAAAAATATTGTCACCTTTAGGTTTTTTAAGCTACTTTCATGAATTAAGGCCCATTGTATTCTTAAAAATAATCGTTTGGAGCTTTTTTGTATGAAAAACAGGCCCTTAGCAGACAAAGCCACGGTCGATCTATTGTTGGCAACAGAAAATTCCTACAGGAATTGGTTCTGACGCAATGTGACTTTGAAAATCTCCCAAGTTGAAAAGTGAACCAACCCCTAATTAGAACCAGACATGAAATAGCAGCGCGTCCTGCTGAATATGAACAGGATCAAATCCGTGAACGAAAAACACTGAAACCAAGAATAATCGTCCATGTTTTTTCTCGTATTTCTCCGCCTCTGCGCTTGTTTGGGCATACGCGAGAATGGGGCTGATAAACAAACACGACGTTTCCCTGCTGAGGAACTCCTGGGGTGGGCCAATTATCCACTCACGAGGAGTGACAGCAGCCGATTGGAATGCCACGAAGTCTCACTGGCTGCCTGCTGGCTATATGGTGATGCATGAGACAGAACAGTTTCTTCGAATATTATTTTACAGATTATTTTCGAATTTTATAGTTTTTTCCAGTGAGCTTATGGACGATGCAGGCTCTACTGTCACAAGTTGTGTGTTCTCTTTTCGGGATTTAGTGGAACGTGGGCGGGTGTCTTTTATTGTCTGTGATTTCACATGTGGAGCAACCGATGAACGTGTACCTACTTGGACTATTTCTTGATAATATCCAGATATTTTTATGGCAATTGTGAGAGTAGAATGAACAAGAATGCCCGAAACCTAATGCATAATGTTCTTAGATTTGTTTTTTATGATGTTAATACTGTTAAAAAATGAAACTTTCAATGTTTTTTTTGCTTTTTTCCTGGATTTTCAAAGTCTTTCTAAACATCATTGAGTATTTTTGTGCCTTCGACTGTGACTATCTTTTTACAAAGACTTTCTTTAATACTTCAGCGCTCACCAATTTTGGTTTTGAATACTGAACTTTTTTGCCTGCCATAAATAGAAATCAAAAGGACTTAAATCAGGTGACCGCGTTGGCCACTGACTTAATGTATTTTTCAGGCATTCCTTATTAGAGCCAAAAGTGTTTATTTCTGATGACTTCAACTAGCTCGGGTCTAATTTCGAATTTAATATATGAAGTTCTGGTGATACAAAGCATTTTCGTCCCACAAAAGAACCTAAAAAGCGCCAAAAGTGGAATTATTTAGCTTGCAAGTCCTTCAGGGATAAACATTACGAATAAACGTTTATTCAATTGCACATTGACTTTGAGATAATTTCTCTTTGTTCGAAGGCTATCATTTAATGGAGCTTTTACCTTCTACTTATTGACTCAAGAACGAAAATGTGCACATCAGTTTCGAGTTTATTGATTTAAATGATTTTCCATCGAAGACCAAAGTTTTCGTCAGTTTTCCGCTTGAAATTCATGAGATTTTAGGTTTTTCAGGTCTGAAATGTTCTGCTTTTGCAAATCAGTTTACATTTACTGGTTGGCTTCGAATAGATGTAAAAATAATTTAAAAAATAGATAGAAGGGAAGTAACTTTAAAAAAAATTAATTGGGTCAGAGCTTGATGAATTTAGAAAGAAGCAACAGACAGTCAAATTCAGCATTTGTATATTCGTAAGCTCTACAATAAATCCTGCTTATAAATTAGTGGCTAGATTATGGGTGGAGTTGCTGGCAGATTTCTGTTCCTTCTATGACTGAAAAATCCCCGAAAAACCACGGAAATTTGGGTTATTGACCAACCCCATTCGTACGTGTGGACTATCTCCAAATCTATTTCCAGAAAAATTTCCATTGATCAAAATACTGGGCGAAAGTCAAAAATGGTGTCAAGCACTTTGACATTTTCACAATTTTAGGAAAATTCGGCAAAAAACGAAATTGTTCAAAACTCCAATCAAGTAAAGCGTGAACAAGAACATCGTGTTTTTACTCCGCAAGAAGCTTTCGCTTAAGCTGTTGATTTTAGAGCCTCAAACTTTTTTACTTTGCGTCTTTTATGCGAAAGAACTCATTCATTTTTCCTCCAAATGTAGTCAGAAAATCAACAAATTGGTATGCAAAATGCGAACTTTAGCGAACTATTTCAGTTTGAGACTTCTTTGGGCCTGGATTAAACGAAACGCCCATGCTTAAACTAGCAGCATTAATTTTTCGCCACCAACAACGGCAGCTTCAGGTTGCAGACAAACCGCTCATCTTTCACGTCGTCAAGAGAAGGAAACAGTTAGTTGAAATCATATCGCATAACTGTAACGTTTTTGGTATTAACATTCAGATCGTATCTAGCTGAAGGATTGCAGGCTATAGTTGTGGGAATGATGTCTTATCGGGCAGGATTAATCGCCGGCTACTTTGTCAATACTCTTCTTCTATGTACGTAAATGTTAAGAGTGATGGCTGAGAAGTTACGGTTACGGTTAAGATTAGGGCCTTTGGAGTGGCAACTTGAACAAAAATAGTTTTGCTGAAAAACGTAAATTTCCCCAAAAAAAGACAGCAATGAGGTGAAAAAGAAATGAAAGAAAATCGAGTAAACTAGAAGAAAGAAGAAAGTTCAGCAGGAATTTTGGGTTTTTCTCATTAAGTTGTGGCGAATTTATCTCAGAAAGGAAGCTATAATTGAACATTTGTCTCTCATCTTTAAAGAACCAATTTTTACCTGGAATGGAACGCAGTAAACGTCCACTTTAGGGAAAATTCTGGATGATTGAACGCAAAAAACTGGTAGATACTTAACGCAAAAACTGGGGCACTAATGGAATTAATTCATCCGATCCAGATATTTGCACTTTTCTAATGAAAACCGGCGGAAAACTGGCTTCAGGCATCTTGTGATTGCATTTTTTTTTATCGAAAGAGCTTAAGTAAACAATCAAATTTGTTTATAGAGTTTTTACATACTTTAAGCTTTTCCTCCCTTGTTGCTTTAGAACCGAATAATTTGCCTAAAAATGCTTGCAGCTATGTTGTAAGTATTTTTAATAATCCAAGCACTATTTGGGCAAAAAGTGTCTTGTTTTCGCCTTCAAGCCTCATGCTTTTAATCTAAAAGGGTTAAAGTTACAAGCTTTGTGATATATAAGCTTCATTGAGTTCTTGAAATGTAATTATGTTGAGAAAAAACAACTGCCTTGCTTCAGTTCTTCATTTAAAAAAGGCTTTCTATCTTAATTAAATTTTTCCTTATTAATTTTCTTACCGACACCATATAATTGTGGTTTATTAGTAATATATTCTTGCAGCCTTATCAGGAAGCACTAAGGTATTAATTATAAATAATCTAAAAACCAATCGGTTCCCGACTTAATAAAACACTATTTATCAGTGAAGCGACGTGATTAATTCCAAACGACCTACAAAATTAATAAGGCTTGATTAGCGTCTTTTCGAAAGCTGAAAATTTCCAATGGATGCAAAATAGCTGAATAGATCAACTAATAACCTGCCTATTTCGACGAAATATCGCTCAAGCTTTATTCAATGCCAGCTTACTAGAGGCCCATATTTTAGCATCTCATCTGGACGCCTTTACAAATTATGTTATTTGACTTTATAATTTTGTTTCAGATAACGAAACTGAAGATTGACAGCAACCCATTTGCCAAAGGATTCAGAGATTCATCTAGACTGACAGAATTCGAAAGGTATGCATCTGGATGAAATTCCTTTATAGTAAATCATTAAGATGGCTTTCTGATGGGCAATCTTAATTTGTGCGGTTGTCCTTTGTAATGCCATAATAAAACCGTAAATGAATTTTAATGGGCTACTTAAAAATTCATCGGCACATATACGAGGGCTCAATCATGGTCGGGCAGGTTTATGGTAATTTTTTTTCTCCTCGATCGTCCATCGATGGGTCTAGATGAGACGCAAAAGTGCATTTCTCAAAATTCAGTTTGAGTACACGCTTTGGATGGTAAAAATTTACTAAGAAGTTCTAAGCGAAAAGTGTTTCTTCGGGTAGAAAGCCATGGTGAGAAGCAATCAAAAGAACTAGTCCTAGGAATGAACGTTGGAAGACTTCTGGTTACTTTTCTACCTTTGAAACCAACGAATGAATGAAAAAGGACAAGTTCCAAGCACAAGCAGCAAAACTGAAAATCCTGAAAAACCGCAGCAAAAAAGTAACATTAAAGCTGAGAATTTTGCGTGATTCTTTTGAAAAATCCCCAGGTTTAAAGTCACAAATTGCCATAAATATCAGCATTTAAGAACAGTCCAAATAATTAACAAAGCTGTTCTAATTTTCTCAGTTTCTCCTACAGGGAAACGATGGAATCCATGCTGGCGGAGCAGCACTACTTCCACTCACCCATTCGGCCGTTTACTGAGCTGAACACTCACGACAGCAATCTCTCTCTGGAGGAGAAAACAATTCTGGCCGCACGATCACAGCTTTTCCTTCGAGCAGCTGCGGCCGCAGCTGGCCCTTACGCGCCCCTAATGGGCGGCTTATACGGAGCTGGGGGTTCGCAGAGCCCATCGATCAGTCCGGTGGTGTTCTGGAACCAATGGGCTGGATTGGGACCGTCGCTGCTAGCTGCCCAGCATCAGCATCAGCATCAGCTGGCGGCAGCTGCGGCTAGTACGTCTCAGCTGCATCCGCAGTTAAGTGGTTCCTTGCCTGCCTTAGCTAGACCGTTGGCTCAGCATCGGTTCAGTCCTTATGCAGCTTCAACTAGGACTAGCCCCGATCGAGGGCCCGATACCAATCTCAGAAAAGATTCGGGCAGTCCTCGTAGTCCGTCTTAGAAGTTAGACTTGGGTAAATTTTATACTCAACTGGGACTTTTTAGTGGTTTTGTACAATTTCCAGAGTGCTTGGAGTGGTTGGGGACAAGTTGCAAATTTTTGATTGTGGATGGCTTATTTTGTTTTTAAATATTGATGGTGCTAGCTAAACTTGTGCTACCACAAACATTGCGATTGTGATATATCACAGTTTTTTTTATCACAGATTTGTTCAATAGCAGATACTGTAAAAGGCAGTAAGAATGACTGGAATAGCTGATATTCAAGGGTTTGGGATGGTTTCCAAACGTTCCAAGCCTGTCGTCATACTTTTCTACACGGGTAAATCGAATCATTATTAGTGTTTTTTCAGGTGTTTTTCTCGCTTTCTAAGTATTAATTAGATCACAAAGGATTTTTAAACATTTTTCAACCAACAGCACATTTTCAACTTGAAACTGGTGAGTTGCAAGTTAAGGCTGCGAAAACCCAACTTTTCAACATTTACAGATTTTATTAAAATAGGGTTTTTCATATAATTTCTGCTATCAAGGAAATCGACTTGTTGGGCTTCTCTGCTGGTTTTTGTTAGTTTGAACTTGAACATTGAATCGTTTGAATATTTTAGTGTATCATATTTTCATTCGAGAACTTGCCCTTAGAGCAAATGTTGTAATTTTAAACAAAAAACCCATCAGGGTCGAAGGAAGCTGAATTATAGAAATGAGTTGGTATAGAAAAATGCTTCAAAGCATTTTTTTACGAAACTCACTACAATTTTTCTCAGTGTATCAACAGGCAAATATCGAACGAACAAAAAGCCTTATTTTTATGAGTAAAATTCAATTATCATTAAGTGAAAATAAAATATGTAAAATTATACCAACCGTCGATGTAAAGCGACTAAAAAGAAGCGAATTTGAATGGTGAAAAATACTGGTGTAAACAACCTATTAGAGCTGTAAGGTTTTTGACCTATACTAACTTGAAAACACTGTACAGTATAATGTAAATAGCTATTTTTAATTTATTACTATTTAATGTATTGTCAGGCTTCAACGTTTCAATCAACGCTCGGAGTCATTAAGAGGCTTCATCATTTTTTTTTATTAACGAAGTGACGGTTACTTCCTTTCGGGGAAGACTTGGTTGACTGAAACGTCGAGGCCTCGAACGCCTGTACGTTTGTAAATATTCGATCTTTTTGCGATGTTAACTGTAAAGCAAACACAAAAAAATATAACAATAAACATTACCTCGCTTTATTTTTACGTGTTGTTTTAATTGCCTTCCCCCAATTAAAGTGGTTTTAAAAATTAGTCTAATTAGTATAAAGAGTAAGTATTAACTAGTGGCCAAACCACTTACTTTGAAAGTCGTAAAAGTTCCCTATTTGGAAGCTGGTAACTATAGTGCAACTGCTACTTAGCATTTATTGGTGTGACCATAATTGGGCGTTTAAGAAATTTATGTTGGTTTTAACAACTTCAGAAAGTGCATATTGCCACTAAAGCCGCAGGCTTTATTTATGGAACTTTGGGTGAAAAAAAAATTAACGCAAAAGAAACTGCCATAATCAATGTTACCGAAGATTGCGGTGATTTTTTTTTGGGCAAAAATTATTAAATATATACATTTTACTTCAATAATTTGAAACCTTTAGAGCCTGCCTAAAGTAGATTAGATAAAATAACTCCAGACAACTTTCGGGAAACTTAAATAATCAATAGACTTTTAATCTGGCTTTTAGACACGTGGGGGTAATAAACGGTTTATTTTCTGTAATAACTTTCAAAAGGATCAAGCAAACTTTTCATTGAACTTTTTAAAGAAACTAACCGGGCAAACACGTAACATTCGGGAAATTCAATCCACATCCCGGCGATAAAATAACCTGGAGCTAACTGGGAAAACTACGTCTGGAATTGGAAAGTATTCAATCCAGCTAAGTTAACACCAGCTGCCACACTGGATTAGACGGGATATTGACAATTTTCAAAAAACTAGACTGCTTTACCTGCGATTACATTTACAGATATCCGGCTCGAAGGACCAAAAAACAGATAAGTTTTAAGGGCCCTTAAACCAATAGAAAATTTAAGCAAACACATGATGCCACTATAAATCAATAGGGAGGTAACCATCAATTAAGTAAAACATGCCTACTAACGACTACCTAATTTTTCTCGTGAACGATGACTGGCAAAACGGTAAGCTGCCCGAGTCAATTAGAGAATATAAGACAAAGAACCTGGAACTGTCTTTAATCGTGCAACTGAATAAATGAAAGCACGTGTTTCTGTCAAGTCATATCGAATTTTACATGAGAATCTGAGACATGCTCGAGAGGGTATTTATGGATTCGATAAACTATTGACGTGTTTGGGTGAGCCGTTGTTGCATTATTGATAGGCTGCCTCATATATGTTTGTAACACAGCTGGATGGAAAAATGCGGAATGTAAATGTTAATTTGGGGGAAAAAAACTTTACTTTTTGCAATGTTTTATACGAAAATTGCTGAAAAGATGCTGCAGAATGAGGACGTTGAACCAGTGGACTTTTTTGATAAATGCAATGTGACGGGAGAATGGAAGGTTAAGAAAGGGAACTTGCAGAAGCATCAAAGTTTTCTGCTGTACCTAAATTGTCAAGGAGGCCCGAAAAGACTTCACTGTTAGGGAACTTTTTCCTCTACAAACGACATTAAAAACCAGTTTCAAGAATAGCGCAAACAATATTTTCTTCTCCTGTTCTCAACCCAAAATCGGTGTTCAGGGAAGTCACATTGAACTCAAACTTTGGAAGATTTTGGTTGAAGTTCTGACACGGTTGTAGGTTTTTTGGTTTCGTCGTGAGTGTCTTTCATCTAAGGAACAAGCCGGCAGGACGGAGGTTAAGAGTCAGGTGGCATGGAAGCGAGCTGGGACATGTATGCTCTGCCTTTCGGCGACCTGCCCAGCTCTCGCCATTAGGTCCATAAATTTCCGTCCGTTAGGACACTACTAACTTGAAAAATCACTATCACGGAAGCCCATTTCCGTTCCTTGGACCATCCACCCAACCAATTAGCGGGGAGGATGGGGGCACCAGTTAGCCCTGAGTTTTCCCATCCACGATCTTTCTACCTTCTGGCTTTTATATCTCCGACAATTCCTGTATCTATGGGGGGGCGGCGGCAGGCGTGCTCGAGGTCGGACAAGTCCTTGCCCTCACTACTTCCCGAAATCCAAAACTCTTGACCCAAAAAGCGGTCCATTTACTTTACTCTCCTTTCATCTTGTCCCTCTATACCATTTCCAATCGTTCCCTTAATTCACTGACCCAACATGCAAATCCCTTAATGTCCGTCGGAGATGAGCGGTACCTCACTTATCCCCTCTATCCCAACAACTCCAACTCTCTCTCCCAACCGTTTCTGCGGATGTGGCTGGCAGCCTTCCTGGCTCATTCCACTACCGCAATCCCGTCAGACTGGTCAGCCGCTTAGCCGACCATGCTGCTCGTAAGTCTTATGCACGGTCTCCCAGGGAATAGAACGTGGAGGTGGACTGACTTATTCCCCAGCGAGCTGGGACACACGGAATTCCCAAAATACCTAGGTGTTACATTAGACCGGATGCTTACCTATAAACAGCACTGCATTAAGACGAGGCAAAAAGTATCAACAAGAAACAATGCCCTCAAAAAACTCGCCTCCAGCAAGTGGGGTGCTCGACTTTCACTGCTACAAAGAACGGCAGAGGCTTTATGTTTTTCCATTGCAGAATACGCCTGTCCAGTAAGGAGTAGATCTAGCCATGCCAAAAAGGTCGACATAGCCCTCAATGAGACATACCGAATAACCGCCGGGTGCATGAGAGCAACACCTTTACCAGCACTCTGCAGAGCAGCAGGCTTAGCCGATGCGCCACCAAGCCGCTGAAAACACAGAAACATTCAAGCAGACCTTTGATGAGAGACACACACTATATGGAACATTCACGCAGGAACTTTCTTAAGATGGTTGGTGAAGAACCCCCTGAAAACTACCCATTACGCCAGTTGATCGGGTTGCACGAGTTGATCTGGACTGGCGCACGTGGCAAACATTGAATAGAATCAGAACTGGAGTTGCAGCTGTGAAAACCAACAAGTGTAGATAGACCATCAAGACGCATTATGTGACTGCGGAGAAATATAAGACCTGGCCATCTCACAAGCTGCAGAAACTGCCCCAAAACTTGCTCTCTAAGTGATTTATGGAATGCAGAACGGAACCCATTGAGGTTGCCCAATACTGGGCGCAAATATTATGAGTTGTTGGATTGGACACGAAAAAGTTAAAAGTAAGTAATAAAAAGTCACAAAATTTCCTTTGAGAAAGACCGAAAGACGTGAAATATTTACGATTTGCCAAAAAAATCATTAATGACTTGAAGATCAGCGAAAGAAATTGAGCCGTAAACAAAGAACAGCAGGAGGGTTTAATACAAATTCTAAAATTTATGCAAAATTATTTTTTCTTCAAAATTTTTCAATCAGACTGTTTAGTTGGTCCATTTCCCAATTTTTCGAAGAATTATTAGTTAACAGTTAACCAAAAACGAAGATATTATTATAGAAGAACCAATAATGCCTGCAAAACATTTGAGCTTTCTTAAGCATTCTTTTGCAACATATTGTAATATAAACTTGAACTGACAATGTATTCGAATTTAATAGAGTTTTTACTGGAAACTCGTTTAAAATGTGGATAGGTTTTTCCTTTCGATTGGCTACAACAAACAAAGAATCCCATTGGTAGCAATTAAGCTGCGGTGTTGGTAAAAACGCGTCAATTACCGCTCGACAATAATTGCTTTCTCTGCCAAACCGTTTTCAATGAGAAATAGAAGAGTCTGAGGATTTTGTTTCTCGGGCCTGCTGATCGAAACCCTTTAGCGAGGTGGCCAGTTGCTTGGGTAAGTATTCTAGGGAGATTCGAATCGGCTAAATTCCAAATAAATTTGTGGCAACAAACAAAAAGTGTCAGGCAACTTGGGGGATAATTTCGAACAATCCAAATCAGTTCCAGGAAGTCGACTGAATTGAGTGTAACTAACTGATGGTCAAGGCTACGTGACAATTAAAACAGTGTTAAATTCCAAAAATGAACCCCTAACGTTTGAAGGATAGCAGCGCATTATTTCAAGAGGTGTGAACAGGCCTATTCAGTCAGTTCCTAGAGTTTTTTTTTTAGGTTTTTTTCTTGAACAACGTTTTGTTCGGAATTGATGTGGAACAGATTTGAGACTCAAGTGTGAGACCGTCATTTGTTACCTCTGGACCTACCTAATATTGCTTTGTTCCTTTATACGAAGAACTACAACCGATTTCATTTCAAATTGAATAGTTCTGTTTGTGATAATGGCAAGTCAGTTTGTTCCAATGGCAACACTACATTATACGTTGCGCTTCAAACGTATGAAATACCTAGTCAAAATATCTGGCAATCACCAAAGTACCCCCGATTTAACTGTGCATATGGCAATTTCTAAATTCGAATCTTATTGGAAACTTTTTTTTCAATGGTTTCAAGTTATTGATGAAATGCCTATTTTCAGTGACTAATTTTTCAAAAATGAACTTTATTATGAAAGCTAAAATACAAAAACCGGTTATTAACAAAAAACACATTAGAGCTACTTTTCAAGGGCCTGTGTAAAGGACTCTTATCGTGTATATCCATGCTTGGATTCTGGGGTTCTTAAACTAGAACATCCCAAATATGGCAGCATGAAAAGTTTGAGGTCGCTTGCATTTATTAGATATTTAGGAAAGTCTGCGAGTACACAGACGCCGACAGACGTTGAGAAACGACGCCAACCCTCTCCGAATAACGCGATAGAGTGCAAAGTTGAAACCATTAACGTCTTATCGGGGCTCTTTCGAAATTGCGTCCGTATTTCTGCCGCCGCTATCTATAATGCATCTGGCAAGGGACCATCAAGAGATTGCCTCTCGAAGGTGAAGACTATATTCCAGTTATATTCCAGAGTATAAATGTAGAACAGCTCATGACTTTCAGACGGATATCATCGTCGTTTCGCCGCAACTTCCTCGAGAATATCTCGCCTTTATCCTGGATGTTTTATCTTTATGGATTCGTCGGGGTCCATCGGAGAGATCTAAATTTCTTTACGATTCCCGATGATAATAAAACTGATAGGGCTATGAACTAGTTCGGCTTGGTTTCCACTTTTTTTTCTCATTATTTCAGCTCAGTTTACTCAGTTTCCAAATGTGGGTTAAGTTAAGTTCACATTACAACCTGTCATGCATTTGAACTTTTATGTATTTATATAAAACCAATCAGATTAATAGCAAAAAGCAAATGAACGCTAGTTTCGATTCGTTATATTATGTTACATTTCTGGTTGAGTTGCACCAGTTTGCTCTCTAACATTCCGTTTTATATACAGGGTGATTCAAAAGTGGCGTCATTCCTCTGGGGGTGCTGTCTGGGGTGTTTTGGGAGTACAGGAAAAATAGTAAAAAAAATTAATTCGTATCAAAAACTGAGATATTGATAAAAATTAGATCAGAATTACGGCAACGGTGCTTCGCAAGGTAATAAGCCTAATTAACACTACATAAATACCTGTGCTTATTAATGATTCAGAACTCGGGTAACCATAACTAAACATTGAAGTGTAAGCCACAAATTCACAATGAAACTGAAAATAATATTTGATTGGGGTTAGGACAACCCTGTAAAAAGTTTTCCCTTTCTGTCAATTGGTCTGTTCGGAAATTAATATTTTATACTAGTGATGACGTCATTTGCGAGTACTAATTTGCTAGTACATTTTTGTATTTAACTAATCTTTCAATGCAATTCCAGATTCGGAAAATAAAGGATGCGAAACAAAATCATTTTCACTAAATAAGAATATTTTTTATACGGCGCGGCTTAATAATTTGAAAATTCAATTTGATTTCAGTAATACTTCCAATAAAAGTTATAGCTTAATGACACCAAGCTACGTAAGTGAAGAACCTATAAACATTGAGTCATTAACCTTTAAATACGAAAATCATTTCGGTGCTTGGTGGTAAAACGAAAATCTTACATATAAATCTGTGGTTCTGAAAAGTGAGATGAGCAGCTTCTTGTATTCGTGTAACTAACTATGCCTTTTGTACTGGTGTTAGATAGACAAGAGATTTAATGTGTCCCCAAAGGGAAAAATCCATAGGAGTCAGGTCAGGAGACCTTGGTGGCCAGTTTACTGGTCCATTTCGGCCTATCCACTTATCCGTGTGCTCCTGATTCAGCCAAGCTCTTACCCGAGCAGCGAAATGGGCTGGAGCCCCGTCCATTTGGAGCCACAGATTTTGAACGGAGGCAAGGGGCAGATTGTCAACAAAATTTTCAAACTCTGAATGAAGAAAAAATAAAAAAGTTCACCATTGGGCCGAGATGGCAAAATTAGGGGTCCCAGTAGGTGAATACCCAGAATACCTGCCCAAACATTCACACTAAAACGGTTTTGATGATGTTGTGAAATGGAAGCATGGGTTGTCGGTGGCATAAACATGAGAATGCGGGAGTTGAAAAATCCATCCCTACTGAAATTGGCTTCGTCGGTCCATAAAATATGTGATAAAACTGAGAATTTTGTCGATTTTGCTCCAAAGCCAATTACAAAAACGCTGCCTTAATGGAAAATCTGAGGGTAAAACGCGTGTGTCTAACATTAATGGTAAAGATGAAGCCCTTCCTCGGCAATAATCCTCGGTGTACAGTTGATTGGGAAAGCGTCATTTGTTGCGCAATACTCCGTGTACTCCTGGAAGGATCTGCTGCAATGATATCCAATACATGTTCCTCTATGTCTGGAACCCGAGCACCTCTTGGTCGTCCAATATCTACTTCAATTACAGGAGCCAATAGTCCAGTATCTCGGGTAAGTAAGTCACAATTTGACAAATGCTTGTTATTCTTGACAAAAGATATCTACCTGTGGCTACCTGATAATGACAAAAAACATCATTGCCGCTTTGACTTTTCATCAAAAAATTGTCGAAGAGTGCTTTTTAATATCGAAAATTTTCGTAATTAGAAGTAAAGATGGTAATTTCTCTTTTCGAATGCTTAAGTATTCCAATATGCTACCAATCAAACATGGAACAATTTCAGAATAATGCTTAATAACAAAGTTGAAATTCGATTTTCAACTGTTAATACTTCTATAAATTTTCGAAAAAAATGTTTTCAATATTTTCCCGTACTCTCCAAGTGAGCCCCTATAACCCCTTAAAAGGAATGACGCCACTTTTGAATCACCCTGTATACATACCAAATTTAGAAATCTACATTTACAGTAAATGCGTAGGGTTAAGATCAGACAATCTTGCAGGCCCTGAATCTACACAATTGTTGTTTTTCCTGGAAAAAATGAGCAAAAGGGCCCCATCCTGCATACAAAATGATTCCTTTTTTCACATTCGGTTTGCTTACTTACGTGATTGTTTACCACTAACGGCCACAGAGCTTCCATTCTGAATGACTTCACATCGATTTTCTGTTGATTAATACCTAATCATTGAGATCTTTTCTGAAGATTTATGAATATACTTTACCATTAGCAAGAAACCGGCCTGATCCAAGATCAATCGGCATTTCCTTCTGTAAACGGTTCATCACGAAAAATGCACTTCGTGAGCCCACTTCTCACATTTGTCACACTGAATCCACGAAACTCTGGAAGTTTTGGTATAAGTTTCAAGACAATGGTGACACAGTAAATGTTCAGTTTCGTCATCTGGACTTTGCAACATGTTTTTGCAGCAACTTGTTTTGATCGGTGTTCTGGTCACTATTAGTTCTTCTTATTGTTCCTTTTTGTATCCATTTTTTTAGCTGCGTCTATTCTTATTTTCACTGAGTTTGACTTCTGCTTTCGTAAATTCTGTGTAAATTCTTCAAGCGCGTGTTTTTCTGGAGTGTCGCTGAGTATAACCCTTTGATTTTCTCTTTATGATCTTTATGATCTTTTTGCTGCTTCTGTCTTTGGTGAGTGAAGTGGCCGGATATTTCGCAGCACTGAAAGATAACTATTATGTTATTTTCCTTGTGCCTTATGTATGTCTTTCTGTATGTCTTGAGTCTTATGAGAAAATGAAATTTAGGAGTTTTGTTACATTTGTACCCCGTTACAATTGTACCCGATCTCCGCTACTAAGTAAACATGAATTTCATCGTGTTGCAATTTCCATTGCTTCCCAATATCACCTTTTGCTACGACCCTGATTACACTTGAATTCTTGGCTGAAATTCGCTGATCTTTAGTAACTCGAACTGCATTGTCCCCGAATGTCCACTCAAATCGTTTGATGCTGAGACCATTTATAAAAATTGGTATAATGACTCATTAGTCCGCATCTTGGTAACATTTCAAAGCTTGAATTCCTCAACCCAATCTTATCAGATACTATTAGAATACAAGGGAGCCAGCACTTCGGTGATTAGGACAAAGCATGACGGCCTATCTCACAAGTCATCTTGTGGCTTTGTGTTTACATGGTCCATATTATCGCATATATCTAACGCGGGTTGGTTGACAGCCGTGAAGAGATTGGGCCCTCCAAGCCGACATCGTTTCATAACGTAAAATCGCCAGTGGCGTTCATTTATACCTTTCGCTTTTTAAGTCCTCCTGCTGAAAAAGTCATCTAAATACCCCCAGTTCCCCTATCGGCACTTGACATACAAAGTGGCCAGAATTGGTCCAGGCCCTTTTCCTGAGGGATTTGGGGGATCTGATGCGATCCAACGCATACGCACTGCGTAGCCCGCTAAACGGAAACGAGGATTGACTTTCACCCTATTTGGAAAATGACAGGCAATTTATGTGACTCTGGAAGGTTGAGGGTATTTTGTAATAGGGATGTTTAGTTGGGGATGTACATTTTGGTTCTCTAGGCGAAGCTTTAAGTGTTGAAAGCACCTTAATAAGAACAATATTGCATGTAATTGACCAAAAAAAATCTTAATGGTCTTTTGGCATGCAAGCTCGACTGGGACAGCGCAGTGAGTTGTAAATACGCTTTGTTCGACCAGATTGCAGACAATGCAAAGTGAATAATTGCCAATGAATTGGCTTGAACAATTGTCTGCTCACCTGATTAATCTAACCTACCCCAACCGGCTGTCTGTTACATCCGCTCAGAAGAAGAGCGATTTCCTGTGTTCCTCGCACGGATGGCTTCATCTCAAAACAAGTGTTAGCCAACTTCGGCCTAATTGCTGCAGGAAGAATTATCGGGTTCTCTATTGTTTCAACTGGGAATTTCATTACAGTTCGAGGATGGGCAGTTATACAGGGTGATTGAAGAATTGGAAATCCAGAAACGGAGATAGGTACTACGCCAAATGGTGCTCACTGGCGGAAGGATGCGTTATCAGAAAGTTGATGTTTTAGGAAATACAGGGTGAGGAAAGTCGTAATTAATGAAATTAACGATTCTTCTGCTTTGCTTTAGTTGCCAAAGATATCCTTAAACAGCTGAAAAATAAGCTGAAGCAACTTTGCCTATTTCTGGTTCGATGTGGATCTTCAGAAACTTTGAAATTGCAGAATGTCAAGTTAACCATTTTGCGAATGGTCAATTTCCTTTGCAAAAGTAGAGGAAGTTGACTCCAAACTTTTTGGAATCTTATCCGAGAGTTGGATTCTTCATCCGAGGAACGATTTATTCGAACCTGAATTCAAGTTCCTATCATCTTCAGAATTAATTTCTCCAATCTCATCTTCAGTTTCAATTAACAGATTTCCAATCTACAAGATTTCTTCATCAGTTCTCTTCAAACTTTTTTCACCAAAGACTCATGTTTATTCGTCATTGACTGTTTACTCCGAACCATTCAGGCTGCATTTTCGTGACTGATGTCCAGTGCTTTGCTAAGGAAAATCGTTTGATAAACCGCATGAACCGCTTCTGAAACTTAATAATAATCTTCTCTCAGATTTTCAAACTCCGAATGAAGAAAAAATAAAAATTTCACCATTGAGCCGAGATGGCAAAATTACGGGTCCCAGTAGGTGAAAACCCAGAATACCTGCCCAAACATTCACACTAAAACGGTTTTAATGATGTCTGAACACAATAGGGCGAAGACCTTTGGGTCGCCCCCGAAAGAGGTGGCGTGACAACATCAAAGCGGACCTTAGGACCATGGAGATAGATAGGACCCAGCATTGATGGAAGATCGACAACAATGGAGGCAAATAGTACAGTCGGCCAAGACCCACCCCGGGTTGTAGAGCCCTGGAGTAAGTAAGTCAGTATGTGTGTTAGCTTGGAAGATGCGAATTTTTCAAGGAGAGAGCGCTGTTGAGTAAAAGCGTCGATTATGAGACCGATATTTCCTAAGCTGGCAAAACTCAGGAGTAGGAGCGATTTTTATAATTTTTTCATCATTATTACAGCGATTGGTTGATGTGTTGGCTTGGAAGATGCGAATTTTTAAGAACAGAGCGCCTTTAGGTAAAAGCATCCATTATGAGCCCAAGATTTGCTTCGCTGGTAAACTTCAGGAGCGTGGGCGATTTTAAAAAACTTCATAATCTTTACCGTGAAGTGTGTTCTAAAGGTGGTGAAAATTTCAAGTCGCTACTTGAGTTAGTTTAAAAGACAGGGTTTTTTAAAAGTGGTAGCGCAGTTGAGTACAAGGGTCCTTTATGAGACTGATATTTCCTAAGCTGGCAAAACTCAGGCTTTGGGCGATTTCTGGACATTTTGGGCGTTGTTGCACTCAGCTATCGTCTAAAGATGGTGATAATTCCAAAATGTTATGTGTGTTAGCTTGGAAGATGCGAATGTTTAAAGAAGAGAGCGCAATTGAGTAAAAGCATCCATAATGAGACCAAGATTTTCTGAGCTGCTAAAATTCAGAAGGGTTGGCGATTTTTATGAAACTTTGGGGACCTTTTCTGTCAACTGTCTTTTAAAGGTGGTGAAACTTTCAAATCGCTACTTGCGTTAGCTTGACAGAGGCGAATTTTTAAAGAAGAGAGCGCAATTGAGTAAAATAATCCATTATGGGACTGATATTTTCAAATATATTTTCAATCACCTTCGGGTGATTTTTACGAAAGTTTCACCATCGTTACCGCCAGCAATCGTCTAAAGATGGTGCAAATTTCAAGTTAATCATTGCGGCAGTTTGGAAGATACGAATTTTTAAAGAAGAGAGCACCGTTGAGTAAAAATTGAGCATCCGGTATGAGACCGATATTTTCTAAGCTGATAAAATTCAGAACTTCAAAAGAAAGAATTTCGAATCAAGTGTTTTCTTCACAAGACAAAATTCTAAATTGCCTTTTGCATTGCGTTGGTTTGGAATTTCCAAATGATTAATGGGAGGAGCGCAGTTGAGTAAAAACATCCTTTATGAAACCGATGTTTTCTAAGATGAAAAAACTCAGGATTTTGGTCGATTCCCATGAAAGTTTCAGCATCTTTACAAACAAGTGTTTTCTATAGATTGTAATTTTTTCAAATTGCTAGTTGCGTTAGCTGGGAAAATGCAAATTTTTAAAGGAGAGAACGCGGCTAAGTAGAAGCGTCCTTTATGAGACCGATATTTTCTAAGCGTGGAAAACTCAGAATTCCGGTATTTTTCTATAAAACCAGCAGCGAGTTTATAGTCAACTGTCCTCTTAAGATGGTAAAAATTTGAAGTTACTGGTTGCTCTAGTTTGACAGATGCGAATTTTTAAAGAAGAGAGCGCAGTTTTGTACAAGCATCCATTATGAGACCGATATCTCCGAAGCCGATAAAGTTCAGAATTCGGTGCGACCTATATAAAACTTTCGGTATCTTTACATGCGAGTGTTGTCTTAAGAAGCTAAAAATTTCAAACTGCTACTGGTTTTAGTTTGGAAGATGCCAATTTTTTAAGAAGAGAGCGCAGCTGATTAAAAGCATCCATTATGAGACCAATATTTTCTGAGCCGATAAAATTCAGGATTCTGGGCAGTTTTCCAAAAACTTTCAGAATCGTTAGCGACAAGGGTTTTCTAAAGATGGTAAAATTTTTAAATTACTACTAGAGTTAGTTTGGAAGATGCAAATTTTTAAAGGAGAAAGGAGAGCAGTGGAGTAAAATCCCCATTGCTAGACCAATATGTTCACAGCTAGCAAAACTCAAGATTATGGACGATTTTTGCGAAATTTTCGCATCTTTACAGCCAGGCATTTTCCAAAAATTGCGCAAATTCCAAGTTGCTACTTACAAAATCCCGAAAAACTCATCAGTTTCTTTGCAGTAACTTTGCAACGCTTGAAAATCCACAATATTCACTGCTATATCGCAAATCTACTTAAATAGCTCCTGAAATGTGCACATCATGAGCAATAATCTACCTCCATTATATAATATGTAATAAAAAAACACTGTTTAAACCAAAAGGTATGAGAATTTAAAATGATCCCCCATAGAAAAAGTGTGGCAAGCATATGCTGGAAAGTTTTCGAAATCCGCGTTAAAAGTTCCATAAATCTCACGTAGAGTAACGAGAATAACTCACGTACCGGCGAGGAGTGAAAATAACTAAATATAATTTTAAAATAAAACAAAGGCCGTGAATGCGGGGCACATAAAAGATTAGGAAATATATTTTATTTGGACAATAAAGTGGTAATTGGATAAGACGAATACATAATGCCGGCTCGGAAGTCGTGACCTTTTTAAAACATAGAGACAGGGAAATATGGGGACCGCGGGTTTCGCTAATTTATTGTACAAGATGTCTTCGGGTTATTTTCCGCGGTATTACATTGCCTTAAATTTATTAAGTAATTTTTATAAATTATGTTCAAGTGCATTTGCGCGAAACGGAAATTAGGTAGTGCGGATTCCACTATAACTCATTGAAGCCGCTGTAATTGAAAAAACCCGTTTTCCTCTAAACATTCAACAGAATCAAGGCTTTAAATAAAAATGCACTACTCATCACGCCCATAACTTCAATATAGGTACTTGATAGTTTATCAAGTTGGGTCTTAAAAATGGAAACTTTGATCAGACTGTTTGAGCATTTTCGAGTGGTTTTGGCTGATTCGATTCAAGAGAAGGGTCTGGCTCATGGTTTCCACAAAAGTTTCCAATATCTGCGCTGGACGTTTTCTCTATATCGGGATTTAGAGTCCATAACGTGGCGAGTGCGTGATGGATTGTTAATTATTGCAAATCAATTGCGAGTATTAAAACCACCCAATTTTAGTAGCAAGATTTTCGTCCTTTTTGGGATCATTCGCACATTCAAGTGAAGTATGTGTTTATTTTCTAAAAAATTGACGAATCAAGTTAAAAATGATGTCAAAAACTCAGCAAAATATCAAGATAAATCTACGAAAATTTAGCTAAAATCATTTTCAAGAATGAGGTCAAAAATCCAACTAACGGACACCCTAAAAGTGACACTCAATATGGACAATATGGAAATATTAATAGGCAAAATATTTCACTTTGACGAATTTCTGAAAAAATGGGTCTTTGGATACATACACCCACACTCCAACTTATAACAAAACATATTGACCAAAGCAAGCATCTATAAATATGCAATAATTATAGGCGACTTTAATCTGAACAAAAACAAAACGAAACAGCTTAAAAGATTTCTACAAAATTCGGCCTTTATAAAACAGCACACCCCACCAACTTTTCTGACGCCCGCAAACCCAGACTCAACACCAGACGTTCTACTGCACACAAGAAACTTAACAAACACGATCAACAACATAAACTTAACCAATGAACTTGGATCCGACCACCTGGCTATTACGTTTAACATAGACTTACAACATACGCAACCTACCTCCAGTACACCTCCTATAGAGAAAAACTTAAACCTAACAAAGATTGACATAGACAAAGTGAAACAACATATACATGACTACATTCAATCGCAAGCACAGCCCATTTCAATAGAAACCATACAACAACAACTTTCACTAGCCATAGGGAAATTTAGCCCGGAAATAAAAATGCTTTCTACCGACATACACTACCCAAATTCATACTGAGACTCATAAAACAAAAGAGTGAACTGTACAGACTATATACAAACACTCAAAATAACGATCTAAAAAGGACACTGAACCAACTCAACAGAAACATTAAAACCTTGATTGGACAATACCGACAAGACAAATGGCTAGAAACATGTAAAGAAACACAAAAAGACAAAGGCAAAACATACTGGCGAAAAATTAAGAAACTAGCGCAATACAAAAAAACTAACACTACTGACACAATTGACGAAAACGGAAGAGAACGGCACACAGACAAAGAGAAAGCTGACGCGTTCGCCAGACACTATCAAAGGGCCTTCAGCATATCGACAAACCCTAACTTAGACAATGATATCTGGAACTTGATCAACGACTGGTACTTGAACTATTCCAACAGCTCACCAAACTATACATACAAACTGATCACAGACACAGAGTACGATGAAGCCTTAGCGCATATCAAAAACACAGCACCGGGAAAAGATAAAATAAAGGCAAAACTCCTGAAAAGCCTAACTCAAGAAACACACAAACTGATCTTAACTGAATTGAACAACTGCATCAGAAATAACATAATTCCAAAAACATGGAAAAACGGCTTAATAATCCCTGTACCGAAAAATGGACTGGACAATACACAACCGAGCAATTACAGACCAATTACACTGCTACCAGTACTTAGCAAGGTTTTTGAGTACACAATAAGGCAGCGACTGGGAAAACTGGTCGGAAAGTACATATCATCGTATCAGTTCGGATTCAAACATCAGCACTCGACTATTCACCCACTCTTCACTCTGACTAACAATATACAAACAACCCACCTAACTGACAGAAAGACAGCTTGCCTGTTTATGGACATTAACAAAGCTTTTGATAGTGTCTGGCATAGAGGCTTATTATACAAACTATACAAACTACACACACCAACATATCTACTACACACCATAAAGAACTTACTAGAAAACAGACAACTACAAGTACGAATTGACAAAACACTGTCATTTTCTTTTTCCCCTGAACAAGGGCTCCCTCAAGGATCCCCGCTCTCACCGTTTCTCTACAATATATACTGCCATGACATATACAATTACAACTTACCAGACAAAAATCAAATCGACAGATCGGCATACATATTACAATACGCAGACGACACGGCACTTATTGTACATGACAAAACTACTGAGAGAGCAGCTCAAAGACTCCAAACACTAACAAACAACACAATGACATGGTTTTATAAATGGAGACTAACACCAAACGCGTCAAAAAACAAACTTCTGCTCACAAACCACAGGCTCAACGCTGACTCCCCTACAATAACTGCAGACGGCCAAACGACAGAACCAAAAAACGACGTAAAATACCTTGGAATCACAATGGACCACAAACTTAAATTCACTAAACACATACGAAACATCAGGGCAGAAACAATAAAGAGAACAAAACACTTCCGATCACTAACCAATAAAGACAGAGGAATTAGCACAAACACCGCCACCAAAATATATAAAGCGATTTGTAGACCCTTGCTAGACTTTGGACATATACTCATGACCAACGGAACAGAAAGGACAAAACGGTATACACAAACAACAGAACAAATTGCACTAAGAATAATAACACGAATAAGACACCCCCAAAACCCACTGCACAACCCCCCCATCCAACTATTATACGAACGCACAAACATGACAAAGATTTCGGAAAGACTCATACATCTACAGACAAAATGGACATAGATAGATAGATAGATAAAATTTATTAAACATTCACATTACTAAATTCACAAACAAAGTTTAATCAAAAAACATAAGTCAGTAAAATGTCCCATGTCTGGCCAGATGTTCGGCCGGTTGCTCTTTGCCCATGATCCAAATAGGCGCGCTAAGTCGTCCATTACCTGGGCAGTGCCCTAACATGGACATTCCCGAGCTAGCCATACGCACGACAACGTCAGGAGATAGTCTTGAAGTGGCGGTTTTGGTTTTATTCGAGGGGCATTCATTAAGGAAAAAAGGTCTTCCTGAAGGGAAGCCAAAAACCCCTTTTGCTTCGACCTTTAAGCCTGATACTGTCAGCCGTGGCGTTAACCGCCGGCAGTTTCAACTAGATGACCGAATCCATCCGCCCCCGCCCCGATCGGTGCAAGGACCAGCCAACACCAGTCAGAACGAGGCAGGACGAACCCGTCAAGTCACGTTATGTTGGATTTGTGCGTTTCCAGCCTGCTAGAAACGACTGTCTGCAACTGGCAGGCAATGTTTGTTTGTCGTCACGTACTGTCAGGGACAAAATCCTCATAAAATATGGGAAGTCGCTTATACAGGGGACCATGGGTTGGGCGGTCGTTTGCTCTTACTTGGGTGATATTTCGCGTGAGGACTGAGCCTTGCACTCCGCTATGATAAAATTTTTCAGCGATGGTATCTATATAGTCGGCTATATAGGCCATCCCTGTAGCTTCGTGCATTTCGGTTATTCTGGTGTATCTGTCAGCCGATAGGACGCCTCTTAGGAACCTATTTTGGGTCCTTTGAACACGTCGTCTCGTGGAATCACAGACCGAGTGCCAGACAGGGGATCCGTAGGTCAGTATGGGCCTTATAGTGGAGGTGTAGAGCAGAAGTTTATTTCGAGGTGATAGGAAAGAATTTGGCGCCAGAAGAGAGTACAACTTTCTTCGGGCCATGGCAGTCTTTTGTACAGCATAGTCAACATGCTTATTGAAATGGAGTCGGGCGTCTAGTTTGAATCCCAGGTATTTCACCTCTTTTGTTGGTTTGATAGGAGTATTTTGGACCACGAGTGGTGATAAGATTTTGTTGTTAGTGAATTTGCGCGAAAAGATAATAAGTTCCGTCTTCCTGGGATTCACTTTAAGTTTCCATTTGTCAAAATACGGCGTCAATAAACTCAGGTGATGTGCAATGCGAGATTTCGCAGCCTGAGCATAAAAAGACGATGCGTAGATAGCCGTATCATCAGCGTATAGTGCTATTTTTGTAGTGGGAAGTTTTGGAATGTCTGCTGTGTACAATGTATACAGCAGCGGCGAAATCACTGTTCCTTGTGGTACTCCTGCCGCGATGCGTCTTTTGGCAGAAGTGGAATTCTCCACTTTCACCTGGATGGAACGGTTTTTTAGGTAAGACGCTATAAGGGAAACTAGGTAGAGTGGCAGTGAATGCACGGCAAACAACTTGTACAGCAGGCCTGTGTGCCAGACTGTGTCAAAGGCCCTTTGCATGTCGAGAAGCAGCATAACCGTACTTTGAAGCTTATTAAATGCTGCATAGGCATCCGTTGCGATCCTAGCAGTCTGCAGCGTTGTGTTGTGTCTTGGTCGGAAGCCAAACTGCTCATCCGGGATTAAACTTCGAAGCTCGGCTGCTGCCTGTAATCTCGAATGGATGACCTTCTCGGTTAATTTGCCGAGGGTGTTCAAGAGGGAAATTGGCCTATAAGAGGCGGGTTCGGTCGGGTTTTTGCCCGGCTTTAAGATGGGGATTATTACAGCGTTTTTCCAGTCCTGTGGGAAGTGCTGCAATTTAAGGACTGCGTTGACTATTTGTACTATTAGCACAATAGTTTTCCGCGGTAAGTTTTTGAGGAGTAGATAAGGGATGCCGTCTGGCCCGGGGGCTTTTCGGCTAGGGAGGCGCCGAAGACACGATTGTATCTCCGACGGGGTCGTTATATAGGAATGCAAAATCGAGGGTGGTATAGGATACTTCCGTTCTACAAAAACAGCGGTCTGTCTTTCCATTTCGTTATCCTGAAGGGCTGGTTGGACCTTGTGTACTTCTGCCAAAAAGTCGGCGAGCAGCTCGCACTTGTCACTGGTGGTAATATAACTCCGCCCCTCTTTTTCAAGAGCGGGGACTTGCTCATAGCCTTTTCGCAGACTTCTCGACAGTTTCCACAGGGAATTGTCACGGGGAGTCAAATTTCGCAGTTTTCTCCGCCCAGGTATAATTCCTGTATGCGGAGATTTCGCGGTGTATGTCTCGTGCAAGCTCTGCTGCCATTATGCGATCGGCAGGTTGCCTGAATCGCTGCCAACGCTTCCTGATTCGATTTTTCGCCTTAATAAGGTTCAGAATTTCCTCAGGAAGGTTGTCGCGCCGCGGTCTGTTCGGAACTTTTTTGGCCAGAGCTTGCTGTGTCCGTTGTATATTCCTGGTCAGACCTTTTACCGCATGCTCTAGAGCCTCGACAGTATCAATCTGGCCCGGAATACACGTCAGGTCTTGTAGTCGTTTTCGATATTCGCGAAAATCGAAATTTTCGTATGAATATCGAAAGTCGTTAGTTTGTGTGCGCTTTAAATCCCTAATGTCGAGGTAAATGGGCAAATGGTCACTGCTGAGGGCGTCTATAACCACCATCTCCGTGAGATTGGTGAGTCCTTTGGCAATTCCGAAGTCGAGGTAGGATGGATTCCCTCCACTGTTCGGATAATGCGTTGGGGATGAAGTGGGCATAACGAGTAGGCCATTGTCGCGAACGTAGTCGGCTAGAAAATTGCCGGCTGCGTTTTTATGTCCAGGGTTATTGAATAGTGGATGGCGGGCGTTGAAATCTCCCATTAGCAACACCCTATTGGTGTTTATGAAGAATGGATCGACATCAGCGGCCTGTAAGCGTACGGTGGAGAAATAGCCACAGTAGATCAAAACTCCATCAGGAAGTTCAACGCCGACGTTCTCTATTGCTGACTGCCTGTGTGGCAGTCTCCTGTATGGAATTGACGTTTTGACCGCTATGGCCACCCCTCCCCTTAAACCGGGCCTATCGGCACGTTCGAGCCTGTACCCCCGAATCCTTAGTATATCCCCGGGGCGCAACCATGTTTCGACAATCAAAGCCACGTCGATATCCTCGGTCTGAAGGAAGTGCACAAACTCACCGAGACGACTCCGGAGTCCGCATGAGTTCCATTCTCCTATCCTCATAGGGCACAGTTGGCAAAATCAGGGCTTAAAAATCGAAGCTATTAATGTCTTCGTTGAAGAACTGCGCGGAAACGAGGAACCTTTCCGCTTTCGTCTCGCAGCCCCTCAACGCAGCGCTATAAAATCTAACCGCTTTGATTACCTCCTGTAAGTTCACCTGCGATGCCAGATCGGCGAATTCCCGATGCAGGGTGCCCAGAGTGGCTACTGCGCCAGCGTTCATGCCTTGGTTAGTGGGGGGGTCTTGGTTGGGGACCATTAGCTGCGATGGTTTGACCAGGCTGTGTGGCCCTGCTGGCCATTTCATTTCTGCCAGGGAGCGGCGGAAACTCGTTCGGGCTCGGGATGGGCTGCCTAGTCCTGCTGGTTTCTGGGTGGGGGATCGGGCCTGCGGGTCGGAAGGTCTGCCCCCACGCTGGTCTGGACGGAAGTGGCGCCGCCACGAACTGCCTTTGCGGTTTTTCGACCGGGCGTTGGGCCAGTTTGAACACGTACACTGGGCATGCTTCGTCAAAGCTCCGGTGGGGACCAGTGCAATTGGCGCATTTTAGCGCCGATCCCGGCGGGCACGATGTTATTTCGTGGGGGCCCGCACACTTGGAGCACTTGAAGTGTTTGTTGCAGTTGCCCGATACGTGTCCCCAGCCCTGGCATCGGCGGCACTGCGTCAGGGTTCGTTGGTTCTTCCTGGTTTCCCAGGAGACCCTGACATCGCGGATCACTTTGGCGGTGGTGGCGAGTTTCCGCAGGGTCACCGAATCATCGGTGACAATCAGGTACAGGGGCCGAAACTGGGTCTTCATTCGGAAGACGTTTTTTATGGAGAACCCCTTTTCCTCGAGGTCCTCCTTGATGTGCGAAGTCTCCACGTTGCCCTCGAGCCCCCTTAACACAAACGCGTGTGTTCGCTGGTTTGCAGGTGCGTAGGTATGGAACTGGCTGCTTTCTGCCTCCAGTGACCGTTTGACCGCCGCCCAGTCTAATATGCAGCTGCAGTACACTATCAGCGACGCTTTCGTGTATTTTAAGGTGAATGGCTTATTAGTTATCGATTTAGGCCATTCACCAGCGCGCTGTGGCTGCTGGGCTTTCCCACGATGACAATTGGTGGCGGTTTTTCGGGCTTCTTCGCCAATTTGTTGAGAGAAGCAGCCGCTTTGGCAGCCAGTTCCTCATGCATGGGTTGGGTCCCGCTGGTGGAGGGTTGAGGCTCGATCTCGAAGGGGTCAGTTGCCGGTTGTATTGGCGAAAAGCGGTTTTCCGTTTCTATTGCTGGTTTTGCCGGTGTGGTAAGCAGTGTGCTCCACGGCACCGTTTTCCGTGGCAGAATGAAGGCATCCCCGCTGTGACCCGACTTGTCATCGGCCACTGTTTGGCGCACGGCTGGCTCTTTTTCAGCCATAGCAACAGCTCCCCGCTCTTCTCTGTCCCGCCGGTAGTTCGTGGCTCGCTGTGGTTGGTCCGTTGGTGGTTCTGGGCCAATCTCGATCGTCGCTTTTTCTGGCTGGTGCTTCGATTTTTTCGTTATGTTAGGGGGGCTCACCTTATCCAGCTTCCGTTTGGGTACGGCCCCTGCAGAGATCTGGGTGGTTAGCAGGGCCCTCCTCCGTGCAGCTGGGTGCTCGGCCTTTAGATGGTTGACCGCCAGCGACCACTTTGGTGGTTTTCCTGCTCTGTAGGCAGCTGTAAATTCCGCCGAAACCGCCCTGCAGCGGTCGCAACCTTTATCCACTCTTAGCAAGCGGAAAACCTGCTTGAATTTCTGCTGCTTCTGTTCCTCGTCCAATTGGAGGAAAGCGTCTGCTGATGCAGCGCTACTGGCGAGCGAACTTAAAGACGACAATGAGATTATGGACTCATTGTCGTCTTCGTCGGCGGATTCTAAGATGTTTGTGGATTCCGCCACAACGGAGAACACTTGTACTGTTAGTGTGTCGCAGAACGCAAAGGAAATTATCGCACGTAACTGGTCAACAATCCGAAAGCACGCGAAACAATCTCTCGCACAAGCGGATCGTACCACGGCTAGTTGATGACAAACTAAAGTTTGATATGATACAATGTCTCAGGTATGTTTTTCTTGTCGAATGACGTTGCATTCAGCCATTAGGTGCGCTCGAAAAAAGTAAAACCTTGCCAGTCTCGCTATCACTTTCCGCTCCTGGTGACACGGAATTCTTCTCGCATCTAGGACGAATTCTTCTAGTCGTTTTCATCTTCATTTCGCGTGATTAACTGCAATAAGCCATCGATTTCTTTCATAATTTTCGCGTGTTTTGCATATTTATTTCTAGCTAATTGTTCCGTTGCGGTGTATTATGCAAAGGATTTTGTCATAAATATGTAAAATTGTAAGGCTTTTTTTCGCGTTTTCTTCAAATATTTCGAACAATGCTCCGAAACAATGTTGATGCGTGAGAAGCTCAAATTGCCGAGGAGAAAATTCATTAAAGCTTTCATAATAATTCATATGAATAATGGAAAGTGCGATTTTATACAGAGTGTTCGAAAATCTTAGGTACAGAATTTGGTGGCAGGTTTTAAAGGAGGAGGAGTCCTTTTTTCGGAATCAAATTCGCGTCTAAATGCGGCTTTCTGGGTGTTTATTATATCAGGCAACTGGCTGAAATAAACACTTCAGGCGTTTTCTCAAAAATGGCCTGTTTTACGCGAATTAAAAAACATAAAAATTATTAAAAAGCGCTTTTAATTGCATAGAAACTCAAGAACTCCAAGGAAAAAAAAATGGAAGATTTTCTCGAAAAGAAATATTTCACGATAAAAATTGATAATAATTGATATTGGAAAGTGCTGTTTTATACAGGGTGTCAGCAAATAAACGCTACAGATTTGGTGGCAGGTTTTTAAAATAAGTCATTCTTCCGAACTTCAAGGTGGCTCTAAAATAGCACTTGATCTGTTTCGCAAATTTCTTTCGCCAAAAACTCAAAATATATTTATCGGGCAACGGGCTAGGATAAATTAATTTTGCATTTTCTTCAAATCTGTCGAGTTTCACGCAAATTGAACCAGATCAACAGTGATAAAAAACCGCTGTTAAAATGCGTAAAATTCCCAAACTTCTGAAGAGAAAAATCATAAAAACTTTCATGATGATTCATATGAATATTGAAAAGTGCTGTTTTGTACAGGGTGTCCGCAATCAAACGCCACAGAATTTGGTGGCAGGTTTTAAAAAATTATAATTCCTTTGGAGTCAATGTCCAAAATGTGGCTCTTTGTGCGTTTCAGCGATTTTTTAAAGAAAAACTCAAAATATGCTTATCAGGCAACTGATTAACGATAAGAAACATGCAGGCGTTTTCTTTTTTTGTCGAGTTTTACGCGAATGAAACAAATTAAGAAAGATTAAAAAACGCTGTTAAATTGCGTAAAAACCCCAGACATCTAAGGAGAAAAACCAAAAAAAAAAAGATTTGAATCTTTTAAAATAATTCATATGAATATTAGAAAGTGTTGTTTTATACAAGGTGTCCGCAAATAAACACCACAGATTTTATGGCAGGTTTTCAAATGTAAGTCATTCTTTCGAAGCTAAAGTCGGCTTTAAAAGTGCCTCTTTATTTGTTACCCCGAATTTTTTGGCAAAAGCTCAAAATATTTTTACCAAGCAACTGGCTGACAGTAAAAAGAAACAGGTGTTTTCATCAAAATTGTCGAGTTTTACGCGAATTAAGAAAAAAAAAGAATTATTAAAAAACGCCGTTAAAAGGCGTAAAAACCCCAGACCTCTAAGGAGAAAAACCATCAAAGCCTGGATAATAAACCATATTAACATTGGAAAGTGCAATTTTATACAGGGTGTCCAAAAATAAACGCCTCAGAATATGGTTGCAGATTTTTTAAAATGAACCATTCTTTTGCCGCTAAATGTGTCTCTTTGTATTCTTTGCAGATTTTTTGGCATTTTTTGGGTAATCTGGCAACAAGTTGACTATAACCCCTACAACTGGACCATACTGAATCCCCTTTGTCTTACAAGACCAACCAGACAATCCCGCTTCCGTTCCCCTACATCAACGCTACTCGAACACTTACAAACGCAACTGACTACTGGACAATAAAATAACTTTTTCTTGTCATTAGAATTGGAAAGTTTATTTAATAAGATTATTAACCTAGAATAAGAGAATTTTCATCTTTGTTTTCTATTTAGACTAAGACTACATGCATTAAACAAGGGCAGAAAGACAGATAGGTCGATAGCCTTTTTTAGAAATAAAGATGTTTACTACTACTACTGGGTCTTTGGTCTAAACCGAAAAATGCATATCTGGCGATTCCATGCAAGCAGCGACTTGAAATTAAACCTCCATGAAGACAAAAGATCAAACGATAAGTAAGCCAAATTTCACAAAAACTCAAACACTTGATGATTTTTAAGAAATTTTTAAAAGTGAGGTCGAAAATCTTTCTTAGGAAATGCAGTTTCAACACAATACATCTCCAAAACAAGAGTAAGGAGTCAATTAAAAAATCACCCGCTTTGTGGACCTAAGATTGAAGCATTAGTGAACCAAATTTTATTCACTTTCACAAAAATACATATTTTAGAAAAATTACTGTGAACCTCAAAACTGATATCTCGAAAACCCGAACTAGCAGGGACTTGAAATTGAGACGCAGTTTAAGCAAAATATCAATCTGGAAATAGGCAAAATTTCCCTCATATTCATATACGTGACGATATTTAAGGAAATTTCAAAAAAATTGACTAAAAATCCATCAAAATATTGAAGCTAGAACATGTTCTATCACAATAAGGATTTATTAACAAAAGCTGCTTGTACAAAAAGATGCTTTGAAATTATTTTTATATACTATGATTATCTATAATGTATGTTCTTAACATTTTTTTGTTATTTACAAAAATGTGACGATTTGATCTGGCTTGGGAGGTTATTGAAACTTACTAAACCTCTATGAAATAAACGGTTTTGTGCATATCTCAAAAACACGCGCAATAAAGAAGTTAAAATTGACAATCAGTATGGAAAAAAGTTAAATTATTAGTGGCAAAATATCATTCACTTTTAAGAATAAACGGTCTTTGAAAAACGCTGATTTATAGTCTAAAGCGTAAAAATCACTTCTCGGAAACGTGTGTAACCAGCGGCTTGAAACTAGAATTCGATTGACGCAAAAGATCAAGCTATAAGTAAACGAGATATCTCAAAAACGTCAAGCACTAGATGATTTTTAAGAAATCTTCAAAAGTTCTTCCTTAACAAATGCAGTTTCAACAAAATATATCTGAAAAACAAGAGTAAGAAGTGAGTTAAAGAGTGAAACCCATTATGGAAATAAGCTTTAGGCATCAGCAACTGCAAAAAATTCATCTAAAAAACGAGGACTTGTAGCGACTTGATATTAAAAGGCAATATAGGTTAAAGACCGCATTAAAAGTGAGCGAAATTGCACAAAAACTCAGATACTTGATGATTTTAAGAAAGTTTCAAAAGTGAGATCAAAGTCCACCTTAAAACTTGCAGTTTGAACGTAATGTTTTATCTCAAAAAGAAGAACAAAAAGTGAGTTAAAATAGGCAATCAGTTTGGCAAAAGACTCGAATTATTTGTGAGAAAAAAATTTCACTTTTAAGAGTAAAGGGTTTCTTGAAAAATTGCTAGTCGTTACTTTAAGACGTAAACATAATTAATCGAAAACGCCAGCTAGCAGCGACTTGATAGTCGCAGGCAATTTAGGTAGAATATAAGTCTAGAATTAGGCAAAATTTCAATAAGACTCAGAAGCGTGACTCGACATTTTAAAATGTGAGGTAGAAAGTTCACCCTAAAAATTGCAGTTTTAACATGTTCTATGTTAAAAACAAGAACAAACAGCGGGTTTAAAATAGCAATTTGTATGGGAAACCGTTCGAATCACTAGTGAGCAAAATATAGCTCATTTTCAAGAATGAACGGTTTTGTGGAAAATTCCCGTTCGTTAGTGAAAAATTTTAAAGTTATATCTCGAAAACTCGAACTAGCAGCGCATTGAAATTGAGTGAGACGCAGTTTAAGCAAAATATCAATCTGGAAATAGGCAAAACTCCACTCATACTCTTACGTGACGTAATTTAAGAAATTTTCAAAAAATAGACTCCAATACAATAGAATGGCCCTCCATCCTGTTCTTGCGTTTAAATCTCCCAGCAAACAGACAAGACAGTCGGAACCCATGGGATTGAAAGCTGATCGAATTAAAACTCTAAGCTTTTCCGTACCTTTCAGAAGTTATGTTCTGGATAAGGGGCGAGATGCTGGAGCGGCTCCATCAGCTATCACAGGGGACTCGGTAAGGTATACGGAAGGCACAAAAACAGCATCGGGCACATGCGCTGGTATAGTCGAAAGAGGAAGAACCGGGGAAAGGATTACCTTAAACCTGGGTACAATCACGATCGCTTTTCAAGCAAGCATACTAGCAATAACAAATTGCGTCCGGAAAATGAGGGAAAGAGCCTACACACATAAGCATATTACCATCGTAACCGAAGATGAAGCCACAATAAAGGCACTTGAATCGTACACAATCAGGTCACAATGTGTGCTAGATTGTGTAAAAGAACTTACGTCCCTGGCTGGGTACTCAAACAGGAGCAAAGGAAACGAGATTGCTGCGGAACTTGCTAAGGCAGGGGCCGAGCAACCACTGACCAACCAAGAACCTGCTTGTGGTATATCTCATGCCCAAGTTAGGGAGGGAGTTGGACAAAGGATCTTGGAAGAACATAGAAAGTATTGGGAGGAGACCTCGCGACTCCTTACAGAAAGGCAGTTGTTGGGACCTCCACAACCAGTGAGTAAAAACGAACTGCTAGATCTCAGCAGGCAAAAAATAAGGAGGATAGTGGCCTTTTTAACAGGACATGCCCCCTGCAAAAAACACCTCTTCAGGATGGGACTGAGCAATCAACCGACCTGCAGGGGGTGCGAATTAGAGGACGAAACTACTCTACATATTATGTGTCACTGCACGTCATATGCAGCAGGTAGACGAAGACTCCTGGGAGGAGATGAAGTTCTACCAGACCGGGTCATGCGTACCCCCTTCAAGATTCTTCTGGAATTCATTGAATACACAGGTCATTAAACACCACTTCGGAGGTGAGGAAGGGTTTTAGTGGGTAAACAGGTAAACTGGAGTCCCACACAGCCCAGAGCGCCAGAACATCAGCTCTGGGTGTGCGTAAGAGATAATTTCCCAAACCTCACCGGAAAAAAATCTCCCAGCAAAACTATTTCCTTGCGTTTCCCTATATTTTCAAAGGACCTCAGTTGGGAGTAAAATAAATTCTTTTTTAACAATAAGAATAAGAATAAAGCGTAAAAATCAAATATCGGAAACCCGAGTAAACAGAGACTTAAAACTAAACTGCTATTCAGGCAAAATATCGAGCTATAAGCAGGTGTTCGGGGAGCAGGAGCTATAAACAGACTCAATTTGTCTAATTGGCTTGAGGACTTTCAATATAAAACGTGAAAAAAATTAACATCTCAAAAATAAAAGGACTGAGCTGAAAGACACACACAGCTAGTAAGGGCAGCTGCTTGAAAGTTGGCAAAAGGCAATTCGAAGGCAAAGAATTAATAAATTTCCTGTCTTAATTACAAAAATAAGATCTCGAAAACCGACCGAAAGTACCGACTTAAAATCAGAAAATTTCAGCCAATCTGCCTGTACATTTGCAGACTTAAAACATCTCAATCCAGACACTCAAACAAAGAAAAATCAAACATCAATAAACAAAGTAGACGCATTTTGACTAATGCCGAACACTGTCAAGCTATGCAAGTACTTCGAAACTGCAAAGCAAGCGAGCGGAAGCAGTGGAAAAAAGCAAACTCTCCAAATCATACACGTTGTTAAACTTTCGTAAACTTTTCGGTCTTGCTAAACTGTCGCCTACACGAGCCTGAAGTGAGAAAGTGCAAAAACTGAAGGAAACACCAGTTGGACAGTTTTTTTTCCTTCCCCCGAACTGTTTCCAGACTTTGCCCGAATGTTATTCGCATAATTGGGCGCATGTTTTCGTTTAGCCACCGAACAGGTCAACTTGATTCAGTTTCGATTTGAATAAACAATTTACTTAATGAAGTTATCCCATACATTGCGAGGCCATACCTCTGTGACCGTTTAATTAAGTCACAATAGCCTTTGGTCTCACAAATTAATTATTACAGGTCCGTATTGCTGCACGTCAATATGCGGAGTAGTTCGAAATGAAAATAGCTAGTTGAGCACTTTTTTGATACCCAGAACAAAGTTTTTGGCGCGTTTCTACTGGTGCGCTCATGGGAATGGAAAATTGAAGTTCTGCGAAAATGTCGTTGAGCCAGGCAATATAAAAGACTTATGAACCTAAATTCAAGCCACTTCTCAACAATCAACTGGAGAGTCATAACTGGATAACTGCGCTGAAATATCTCCAATAATTAATTATTCGCGCGGTCCCCCAGCCGGGCATTTTTTACCCTTATTTTCCTCTGCAGCTTCAACTTATTAGAGCAAGTTAGAAAACTGGAACTTAAGCAAACGACAGTTTTGCATAAGTAACAAGTTTAGTGGCACTTAAACGAAATATATTAGCGTTGCTCTTTTGTTTTTCTCCGGCTTATACTTTTCCAGCGGCAGCGAAACGGCGGCTCGTCCTTTTACTTGCCGCATGGATTAATTTCTTAATAAGTTTCTTAGCAAATTAATTCGCAGCTGGGTATTTTTGTAAAAGTGGATTTCTGGCATTCAAAGATAAAGCCGGTTACTCTACGGAAACTTTTGCGCTTATCCGTTAAGTAATGGCCACTAGCAACGCTTGAAGATGGCTCTCCTGGTCCAATGGAAACTATACAATTTGCGGTGAAAAAAGTTTCAAAAGTTTCCGTTGCAATTTCGCAAATTTCATACTTGACTTGATGCCATCGGGATCTCGCCGAAACATTCGAACGAACCGGAACCACTCAAACGTGTTTTAAGGTAAAGAAAATCAGTTTGTTCAGCATTTCAGAGGAAATCTGCGAAACGATGGGTTAAACATAAGGGTGGAATAATTACAATATCTGGCAAACCCCCAAAGCAGATTCTATAAAATTGTATCGACTGAACGATGACCATCGCATTGTTGTAAAGTATACCATTTTCCCGAAATTAACAAGAATGTTTTCAATGAAACAATGCCGGCTTAGATAGTTCCATGAACGATATTCCTTTCAATTTCTGAAAAACGGCAAACTTGACAACAATGTAATAACCACGGTTAAATTGGGCATAGAATTGCATACCTAAGTGTACAAAATTTCATACGAATCGAACGTGCGGTTTGGAAAATATCTCGATTATTCTAGACTCTTGTCCAAAACTGTACGTGGAGAAATATTAGAGCCTCTTCCATTGAGCTCCTCAAAGACTTCGTCACTGATTATTTGTTACTTTCTCCACTATTCAATAGACTGATGTGAGCACAGTATTTTCTTCAATAAGTTTAATTGGAAATTTCCAACCTCTAAAAAGCCAGAAGCAAAATAAAAGAAACACTTGATAATGATTCACAGGTGTTAAATGGTTGCAAAAATTTGAGCTACTTTTCTTTAATTAATCCGAATTAGTCAAAATTTCATCCTATTTCAAGAGCTGTATTTCATTAGTGACCTAACCTCTAAAGAAATATAATCAAAAATTTCCCGTGCAAAGATTTTAGTTGCCCTCGAAGTTTTAACACTCTATATCTAAGAAATGGTTCGAATTAGCCCGTCAGTGCTTATGACGTTTTTGATAGCACATTTAGAGGGCTGTATTTTATTAATTGGGTTTCATCGGGAATTCCTAACCTGTAAAGAAATAGAAGCAAAAATGTCTCTTGCAAACATTGGAGAAGTCCTCGTAGTTTTAACCGCCTCGTATCTAAGAAGTGGTTCAAATTAGCCAGTCAGTCGTTACGGCGATTTCGATAGCTCATTTCCAGGACTATATTTTGTCAATTAAATTTTGTCGGAAATTCCTAACCTGTAAAGAGACAGAAACAGAAACGTCCCTTGCGAACCTTGTAATAGTCCTTACTATTTTAAATTCCTAGTATATAAGAAGTTAGAAGAAGAAGAAGAATAGTTATGATGTCTTCGATAGCCCATTCCCAGAACTATATTTTGTCAATTGAGTTTCATCTGAAATTCCTAACCTCTAAAGAGATGTAAGCAAAGAAAGCCCTTGCCCAATTTTAGTGGCCCTCGAAGTTTAAACAGCCTATATCTCAGAAATGCTGTCAATTCCCAATTATTTGTAATGATATCTTCGATAGTCCATTTCCAAGGCTATATTTCTTCAAATAAGTTGGATCAGAAATTTCTAACCTCTAAAGAAATAAAAGCACAAATGTCCCTTTCAAACATTGTAGTGATCCTCGCAGTTTCAAGCGCCTCGTATCTCAGAAATGGTTCAAATTAGTGCTTAAGACATTTTCGATAGCCCGTTGAGAGAGCGGTTTTTTATTACTTGGGTTTCATCGTAAATTCCTAACCTGTAAAGATATAGAAGCGAACTTGTCTCTTGTACACATTGAAATAGTTTTCGTAGTTTAAAACGCCTTGCATCTAAGAAACGGTTTACATTAGCCAGTCAGTCGTTACGAGGTTTTTGAACTTGAAAAAGCCCATTCCCAGAACTATATTTTTTCAATTGAGTTTCATCGAAAATTCCTAACCTTTAAAGAAATATCAGCAAAAGTGTCCAACGCCAAATTTTAGTGACTCTCGAAGTTTAAACACCCTATATCTCAGAAATGCTGTCAATTCCCAATTATTTGTAATGATCTCTTCGATAGCCGATTTCCAAAGCTATATTTCTTCAATTAAGTTAGATCAGAAATTTCTAACCTCTAAAGCAATAAAAGCACAAATGTCCCTTTCAATCATTGTAGTGATCCTCGCAGTTTCAAACGCCTCGTATCTCAGAAATGGTTCAAATTAGCTAGTCAGTGCTTAAGACATTTTCGATAGCCCGTTGAGAGAGCTGGTTTTTTATTACTTGGGTTTCATCGTAAATTCCTAACCTGTAAAGATATAGAAGCGAACTTGTCTCTTGTACACATTGAAATAGTTTTCGTAGTTTAAAACGCCTTGCATCTAAGAAACGGTTTACATTAGCCAGTCAGTCGTTACGAGGTTTTTGAACTTGAAAAAGCCCATTCCCAGAACTATATTTTTTCAATTGAGTTTCATCGAAAATTCCTAACCTTTAAAGAAATATCAGCAAAAGTGTCCAACGCCGAATTTTAGTGACTCTTCAAGTTTAAACACCCTATATCTCAGAAATGCTGTCAAATTCTCAATTATTTGTAATGATCTCTTCGATAGCCCATTTCCAGAGCTATATTTCATCAATGAAGTTGGATCAGAAATTTCTAACCTCTAAAGAAATAAAAGCACAAAGACCATAGCAAACATTATAGTGATCCTCGCAGTTTCAAACGCCTCGTATCTCACAAATGGTTCAAATTAGCCAATCAGTGCTTGAGGCATTTTCGATAGCCCATTGGGAGAGCTGTATTTTATTACTTGGGCTTCATCGTAAATTCCTAACCTGTAAAGATATACAAGCGAAAACGTCTCTTGCACACATTGTAGTAGTTTTGGCAGTTTTAAACGCCTTGCATCTGAGAAACGGTTCAAATTAGCCAGTCAGTCGTTACGAAGTTTTTGATAGCCCATTCCCAGAACTATATTTTGTCTATTGGGTTTCATCCAAAATTCCTAACCTCTAAAGAGATATAAGCAAAAAAAGCCCTTGCCCAATTTTAGTGGCCCTAGAAGTTTAACCACTCCGTATTAAAGAAATGGTGCGAATTACCCAATTACCCGTGATGAAGTTTTCGATAGTTGATTTCCAGAGCTATGTTTCCTTAATCGAGTTTTCATCACAAAGTCCTAACCTCTAAAAAAACAGAAGCAACATTTAATGAACGTTCGAGCCATTGAGTGAACATATATGGTTGATAAAACGTTTATTCAGCAAAAAACGTTCATCCTGAAAGAGCGTTTTATGAGCCAACTTTAAGTCAAAATGTCAAAGGCCCTCTTTGCAAGGTTGCCAATTTCCTCAAAGTTTCCCTAATAGGCATGGAAATACTCGAGCAGAGCAAGCACGTGGACTAATTGTGTCTTAAATCAAATAAATTGCATGATGCAAATGAAATCATAAAACATTTACAATTCAACAACCCGTAAATAGGGGGAAAAAAGTAATTAACCGCAATGAACCTTCTTGATTTCTGAGAAAAGCTAAAACCTGTTTCTCTACCCTCTTCATCTTCAGAATCTTCAGTCTTTTATGCTCTGAGGAAACAACACGCAATTACCCAGAGCCCCTAAAGATCTAGTCAAGAACCCTAAAGACTTTTGTTCTTTTCCGCTCAAAATTGTACAGGGCGTACCAAAATGACCTAAACATTCTTCTCCGAAGGAAATTGTTGCAACTTACTTGCATTCAGTGGCAGGTTCCCATGGTTTTGGGTGTGCACCATGGGCTGCATATGATGGTGGTTCTGGGGGGGTGGCACGTGCCGCCCCTGGTACCCCAGCAGGCCGGAATGATGGTAAAGCACGTGGTGGCCGCCATGCCCACCATGGTGGTGCCCTCTGTAGCCCGCCACCTTTGTCAGCTTACGTCACTTCCTGGGGTTCCGGAACATGGTGTTCGCTTGCGGTTTTCGTGGTATTTTCACAAAAATTGATCAAAAACTGGTGCTGATGAAGCACATTGTCCGATTGGCGTTTCGAAGCACCTGATTTCAATGCGTCAATGCGTTGTAGCACACAAGACGCTTACTTTGCAGTAAATATTGTCCTTTCAAGGTAAGTAGGTGATTGATTGATGGAATTATCGGGGGTAGTATGGCTGGGTTCGTTTGAATTTGTTTAGGTTCGTTCAGGTTCGTTTAGGTTTGTTTCGTTCAACCCGATCAAGCTTGAATGTAAGTTTTCTGCGATTTTCCAGTAAGATTGAAGGTGGAATTGCTGAGTCCAAGAACGATTTTGCAAAACGTCCCGGACAATAATTCGCCGTTAATGTCCTGCTAAAACATCGCGTTATCTCCGAAAATTCCCCCACATTAATAAACTGACGTCACCAGGCCCTGTGTGTTGTCAGAATATTGAGTTTGAGTTTGGCCGAGGCCTTCGCGGCGTTTTAGCTAATGGTTAGGTGAATGATACACGCAACGGATTTGAAAATGGCTAGTTAAAAGAAAAGGGAAGGCAAAACCCACCGGAGGCGGGATAATGGAGGCTTTTTTCCCGCAAACCTCCAACAGACCGACCGATGATTAATTTCATTTTGTTTTCATGGTTTTTTCCTATCGAGATTCGAGTTCAGTTGACGGTTTCAATTGGGGGGCCTGAAGAGCCATTTTGTGGGAACATCGACATATGTGATGTCAGATTACGTGATTATCACGTCAGATTGTTCTGAGATGTCACATGGGGCATTTGCGTCCGTAAAAGTCGTCAATCAGACGTGTCTCTTAGTCCACGACGTGAGCTTTTAGTGAAGTTTTTAGGCTTAACAAATACAACCACTGACAAAGTTTATCCTTTAGCGAAGATACATAGAGATAATTATGCACTGGAAACCGTTTTGAACCAGCCGGCAACGTTGGAACTACCACGATTGCATCGGCATTCTTTATGTGACATTTTACGCCATATGCACCTTTTTGTGATTTGTTTTAATTTTTTTTCACTTGTCAGTTTATGCAACTTGATGCCAAGCGTATGCTAGTTCTGGATTGCTGATTTTTCTCATTTTTTGCTAAGCGCTCAGAACTTGAAGTCTTGTAAGTTGAACTAAAACTTTACTTTAAAAGAAACATTTTCTGTCTTTCAGATTTTCGCTGGTGATCGAATTTTCGATAAAAACTTGAAAATCGTAACCGCACTGAAAATCTCCTATCGACTGCGCCAATTTTGCTACTGGTCGTGAAACAATTTTTTTAAATTTCGCTTTAAAAACCAAAATATGTTACAACGGCGAGACTTGATGCTTCCCAATTAATCCCTGACTTAACACTTCGTCAAGAAGTCGTCATTTTACTGTGACATGTTGTCGTAATTCTGTCCTAATCACGTCGACATCACGTGACAAAACTGATGTATTTGACACCAATTTTTCACGTGATTCTCCCGTTGCCGTTGTATAGTAGTAATAAGTAAATAAATACATAAAACTATCAAGACATCGGACAAATTAAAAAGAAAAATTGCTGGCGGAAGAGTCTTCACATTAACTTTCCAGTCTGTACTGCGATTTTAGAACATTAGATTTTGTCGTCTTGAAGTTAAATAAAAAGAATATCAGTTGTTTAGGTAGCAATCGAAAAAACCCTTTAAAACATCCAGCAATAACCATAAAACTCTTCATAACAAAACGGACAAAACCATCGCATAAACAACCAGCAGAAAGAACCTTTAGAGACAAGTTAATTTTCAACGTGTCCCCCTCATGTTCCATATCTTAAGATCGCTCGAACTACAAAAGTCCGTTAAACGTTTCCCCCCAAAAAACACAAAGTCCCTTTTATTGTTATTAGCTGGGAAAACGCGGGCGATTTGTTTATTGGTGGTTTTAATCGACTCGTGTAAAATAGGAGAGCGAATAAAATTGTTTGTAGAAGGCCGATAAGATCGGCTGGGAATGTTTGTTCGTTTCCTAAAGCCCTTTCTGTTCGGTTTATTGCTCTCCTTGGCCAGTTTGATATGCAAATGTGCCAAATTTCATGGATTTGGTTGTTGAAAAGCGCATTAAGGACAGTGACCTACTTAGAGGGGGGCCGGTCCCGATACATACAAATCGGCGACCGGTTTATTTTTGAAATAAAAGTCCGAAAATGACCAAGCGAATGCAACAAAAGCGCTTTCTTCAAATGCCGCTCGGTCTTTTGCTTACCTTATACCCGGCAGTTGCAAAGTAAATTCTGATCTAACAGATCCTGTTTACGAAAATATCGCGTTTCCTGCAAAAGGAAATTGTAAAATCGAGTCCGAACTGGTCTTTGACTTGACATTATTTATTTTAAGAGCCTCAGTTTTGGGGTTTTCGTTACGGCGACATATAAATCCGAAGGGAAAGTTTGTTTGCCCGGTTTCGGGCTTTTAAGTGCCCGACTGTTTTTAAAGCTCGCCTTACACGAAGCTCATATTTTTCCAATGACTTTGACGAATTTACCGCCTCATCTCAACTAAAACCACCCTCTACACCCAAAACTGAATTATCAGTATTTGCATTACAAATATTATAAAAGCTTTTCTATGCATATTCCCTTTGCCGGTTCACATTCCGCAATTTTCGTGCTCGTGGCTCGTAAAGATAGCGCGGTATTTACCAAACAAAGCGGACATTAATAATAAATAATATACGCATTTAGTTCACCAGTTCTTCTAAAATCCTGTTTTTCTGGACACAGGATGACTTTTTTTTGCAGATTTTAACAAACTTTACAGCTGACAAATAAACACTTTAGGAAGAGCATAAAATACAGCTTAAAAACCCTGCAAACGAGATGTTTTATAAATTCGAAGAAAGGGTTACCTTTTCTCCACCTTTTGAGGGAATTTGGTGGAGGTAAAAAGTGCCTTCAAAAAAGCAGAAAAAAAGGATAATACATAAACGTTGTTAAGAAGACAAGAAGCAAGACAGCAAACAGCATTAAAAGCCCATAAGCAATTTATCGTGATTTCCCGGAGATAAAAAAACTCCAGTCATACCAATCCCCGATTGGTTGCCAGTTTCAATGAGTTTTACCTTTGAAATGAGTGTGAAAAGCCGGCAGAATGTTTACTGCAAAGCAACGTTTCTGGGAGGGCAAAACTGTGATAAATAAGACCGGGTTTGCGTGTTTTTGCCGGCCGGGATTCGGTCGCGTTTTACCAACCAGCTTTGGACGCGAAAAATCGGCGACTGGCGTCTGGAGGAGACGCTCGGCGTCGAGACGCGTGCCTCCAGAGCACTCGTGATGCGCGCGCCCGCAACTTTGGATTGGGACGGCGCGACGCCAAATTTTCGAAAGCATCAATGAAAAGAGGCGAGAAGTCAAGTAAAAATAAATACGTTCCATGGTTTATGTTTGAGGATTGAGCACATTTTGCACAGGATTAATCCCAGGAAAAGTGAAAGAGTTTGCGGGTTCTTTAATAGAGAAAGTGGCTCTTCGTGTCTTCGAGCCGGCAGTTTAGATTGTAGACACAAGAGTTGTTCTTGAGGTGGCCGAAATTGGACGCCCATTTGGCTCTTTCTTATGGCTTTTAGAGGCGAATTTTTCGTTCCTCTAACAGAAACAGAGAAAGTTCGAAGAAAAGACGCAAGAAATGTTCATGCATCTTGAAAAATTGGAAGCTGATTTGTTTAATAATTTTGCTCTTTTTTAAAGCTTTTTAAGGCCATTTTTCCCATCGTTTCAACAAAAACATTAATTTCTCTGAAACATTTAATGAGTAGAGGACAGTAGCCCTTTCACTCAATAAATGCTGGCAGATTTTCGAATTTATGGTAAATTTTTTATGGTTGAGTACGAAAATCGTCTTTTTTCCTGTTGAATAAAGTAACCGCGGCTCTGTATTGACCACGAGGCATTTTTGAGGGATTTTTGTTGTTTTTACAAGAGCAATTAAAAATTATTAAAAAAGTCAAACGAGTTTTGTTTTTACTTTATGCTAAAAATAAGCTCTCAAGTAGGCAAATTCGAAGTGTTTCAATTCAGAAACGTCGGTTAAAAGTCCAAATTTAAAAAGGACCTATAATTATCTCGGATTTTAACGTGTTTTTCAGTGAACTCGTTGCATTTCTCGTATCTTTCCGACGAAAATCGTTCACAATTTGAGAAATTCATATTCTGGAACTGGAAACGCTCAAAAGGATAGAAAATTTGCAAAGAAATTGCCCACTTTTGAATTTTATCCTGTAGCAACAGCTTAGTAAGACGTTAACTAAAATGGACTCTAAAAATAATAGCTTTTCTTTCATCGATTTTAAACATATTTATTTTAATTTCAGATTGTACTCCGGAAGATAGCCTGAGAAGAACAGGTTTTGAAATCAGATTTCATTATTAAGCATCTGCTTGAAAATTTGCGTATAAATTCACTTAAAAATTGAGCTAAAGCAGAATATCTAGTCGTTTTGAGATTGGATTCAGTGCCCTGAAAAATGAACCACAAAAGGCATAATTCTGAACAAAAAAAAACAGACTGAAAAAGATCTATAAAAGCGCTTTCAAAGTATCGAACTTAATTATGTTTTTTTTATTACTTTATACTTAAAAAATGTATCAAAGGCCCATTTGCAATAAAAACCGAAAAGTTAGCAGCGGAATTACAAAGTTTTTAAGTCAATTGTTGAGATTTAAGACTCAATTGCTTAAAAACTATAAAAATCGCCCGAAATGTGCCGTAATTTTGAAATAATATGAGTATCAGGATTAGAGAAAACCACAACATTCTATGGTTTATGTTGGAGGATTGAACACATTTTTTCACAGAATTAATCCAATGCAAAGTGAAAGCGTTTTAGCGTTTTTTAATAGAGAAAGTTGCCCTTGAAGACAAGAGTCTTCAAGCGGAAAGTTTAGATCGTAGAAACAGAAATTTTCATAAATTTGCAAAAATTGGAAGCAGATTTGGTCAATGACTTTTCTTATGGCGAATTTTTCAATGTTCTTAACAAAAACTTTAATTTTTCATCGAACCAAATTAGTTAAAAGATAGCAGTTTCAGTATTTGATAGAAAATTCAATTTTATTGCTTTTAACAGGAGCGATTAATAATAATTAGAAAACAAAACGAGTTTTCCCTTTTTCTACAAAAAAGGTCCCCAGTGTGCAAATGCAGGGTGTTTCAGTCCAGAATAGTCGGTGAAAAGTCAAAAAATCTCAAAATCGGCTATACATTTCCATTTTAAAGATATTGATTTTGAGTTCGGAAAAACACAAGTAGAGACTAGCTTTGGAAATTTCATAATTTTTTGTTAAGAAATTATTTCAAACAGAAAAATTGTACGGAAACCCCATCTTTAAGGGTTTCCATTTCGCTACTTGATTCAATAGCATGAAAAATGCACTTTAAAAAGCTTGAAATTGGGTGAACAAAATGGCGAACAAAGGAATAGAAGAAATCAGATAGATGCACAGATTCCAATTCATATGAAAAATTAAATAAAGGCAACATTAAAAGTCTTAAAATTTCGCAATAAAGACAATATTAGGATAATCACCAAAACTGATTTTTCGGCCACTCTGGCAAAAATCGCGGCTAAAAATACAAAACTACGTGTCTGAGTGATTTTCTCTGAAACAAGGCCCTGAATGTTAACCTAAATTATTCCAACTCAACGTATAAGCTAAAGATGGCTCTTTTGCCGTAAAAAGCAACTAAAAACTGTTACGAAAAATAGACTCGAAAAGTTTTCAATTTTATTATGAAACAACTGTTAGACATGGATTCAAAATGATAACAGAATTTAAATAGATTTCAAGCATAAAAAGTCATCATTTTTCAGACTATTTCGGATCAGAAGTGTGTCAAGAAAGAAATTGAGGCACTTTTCACATGTCCGTTTTTTGATCTCATCGCATAACTTTCGAGCTCCGAAGCTCCTCAAATATGCGGATACAAGGTGCAGTCTTTACCTGGAATAAACTCGTTAGCGGACAGATAAATAATTCTTAGAATAATTCCCGAGACCAGTCAAAGTTTTAATGCAATTGCCCACATTTTATGAGGAAGTTCGGAAATGCGGTCCTTTAAGGGTAGCTAAAGCCACCTAATAATCCCTATACCCAAAAATGGACTGGACAATACACAACCGAGCAATTACAGACCAATTACACTGCTACCAGTACTTAGCAAGGTTTTTGAGTCCATAATAAGGCAACGACTGGGAAAACTGGTCGGAAAGTACATACCATCGTATCAGTTCGGATTCAAACATCAGCACTCGACTACTCACCCACTCTTCACTCTGACTAATAATATACAAACAACCCACCTAACTGACAGAAAGACAGCTTGCCTGTTTATGGACATTAACAAAGCTTTTGATAGTGTCTGGCATAAAGGCTTACTATACAAACTATACAAACTACACACACCAACATATCTACTACACACCATAAAGAACTTACTAGAAAACAGACAACTATAAGTACGAATTGACAAAACACTGTCATTTTCTTTTTCCCCTGAACAAGGGCTCCCCCAAGGATCCCCGCTCTCACCGCTTCTCTACAATATATACTGCCATGACATATACAATTACAACTTACCAGACAAAAATCAAATCGACAGATCGGCATACATATTACAATACGCGGACGACACGGCACTTATTGTACATGACAAAACTACTGAGAGAGCAGCTCAAAGACTCCAAACACTAACAAACAACACAATGACATGGTTTTATAAATGGAGACTAAAACCAAACGCGTCAAAAAACCAACTTCTGCTCACAAACCACAGACTCAACGCTGACTCCCCTACAATAACTGCAGACGGGCAAACGACACAACCAAAAAACGACGTAAAATACATTGGAATCACAATTGACCACAAACTTAAATTCACTAAACACATACGAAACATCAGGGCAGAAACAATAAAGAGAACAAAACTCTTCCGATCACTGACCTACAAAGACAGAGGAATTAGCACAAACACCGCCACCAAAAAATATAAAGCTATTTGTAGACCCTTGCTAGACTATGGACATATACTCATGACCAACGGAACCGAAAGGACCAAACGTTATATACAAACAACAGAACAAATTGCACTAAGACCACGAATAAGACACCCCCAAAACCCAATACACAACCCCTCCACCCAACTACTATACGAACGCACAAACATGACAAAGATTTCGGAAAGACTCAAACATCTACAGACAAAATAGACAAACAACCCCTACAACTGGACCATACTGAATCCCCTTTGTCTTACAAGACCAACCAGACAATCCCGCTTCCGTTTCCCTACATCAACGCTACTCGAACACTTACAAACGCAACTGACTACTGGACAATAAAATAATTTTTTCTTGTCATTAGAATTGGAAAGTTTATTTAATGAGATTATTAACGAGAATTAATGAGTTTATTAATGAGAAAAAAAGATTTTTGTCTGGGAAGTTGTAATTGTATATGATATGGCAGTATATATCGGAGAGAAATGGTGAGAGCGGGGATCCTTGAGGGAGCCCTTGTTCAGGGGAAAAAGAAAATGACCGTGTTTTGTCAATTCGTATTTGTAGTTGTCTGTTTTCTAGTAAGTTCTTTATGGTGTGTAGTAGATATGTTGGTGTGTGTAGTTCGTATAGTTTGTATAGGAAACCTCTATGCCAGACACTATCAAAAGCTTTGTTAATGTCCATAAACAGGCAAGCTGTCTTTCTGTCAGTTAGGTGGGTTGTTTGTATATTGTTAGTCAGAGTGAAGAGTGGGTGAATAGTCGAGTGCTGATGTTTGAATTCGAACTGATACGATGGTATGTACTTTCCGACCAGTTTTCCCAGTGGCTGCCTTATTATGTACTCAAAAACCTTGCTAAGTACTGGTAGCAATGTAATTGGTCTGTAATTGCTCGGTTGTGTATTGTCCAGTCCATTTTTGGGTATAGGAATTATTAAGCCGTTTTTCCACGTTTTTGGAATTTTGTTATTTCTGATGCAGTTGTTCAATTCAGTTAGGATCAGTTTGTGTGTTTCTTGAGCTAGGCTTGTCAAGAGTTTTGCCTTAATTTTATCTTTCCCCGGTGCAGTGTTTTTGATATGCGCTAGGGCTTCATCGTACTCTGTGTCTGTGATCAGTTTGTATGTATAGTTTGGTGAGCTGTTGAAATAGTTCAAGTACCAGTCGTTGATCAAGTTCCAGTTGTCATTGTCGAAGTTAGGGTTTGTCGATATGCTGAAGGCCCTTTGATAGTGTCTGGCTAACGCGTCAGCTTTCTCTTTGTCTATGTACCGTTCTATTCCGTTTTCGTCAATTGTGTCAGTAGTGCCAGTCTTCCTGTATTGCGCCAGTTTCTTAATTTTTCGCCAGTATGTTTTGCCTTTGTCCTTCTGTATTTCTTTACATGTTTCTAGCCATTTGTCTTGTCGGTATTGTCCAATCAAGGTTTTAATGTTTCTGTTGAGTTGGTTCAGTGTCTTTTTTAGGTCGTTATTTTGAGTGTTTGTATATAGTCTGTACAGTTCTCTCTTTTGTTTTATGAGTCTCAGTATGTATTTGGGCAGTGTATGTCGGTAGAAAGCATTTTTTATTTCCGGGCTAAATTTTCCTATGGCTAGTGAAAGATGGATGCAGACAGCACAAGACTGAGGAGAGTGGAAATTATTGAGGGAGGCTTACGTCCAGCAGTGGACTTCAATAAGATGATGTTGTGTAAGTGCAACCTTATTTGTTATTGTTGTCATTGCAGTACTGTGAATGGCCCTGCTTTAAATATATTACACTGGGCACGTCTTATCACCGCGAAGCTCGGTTAAGGAGTCTTTTTTTTATATATAAAAGGACACATTTTCTCTAAACCGTCAAACACGGTGGTTCGATGACGAACTAGTTAAAACAGTGCATAAATCGACTATTGTACTGAAGTTTGAATGTTTTGCTGTTACAACTGGGTCATTGTGGAACATCGCAACGAAAGAAAACTTGCATTGTTGTTTATCCTTTTCAGGCGCTCAAATTTAAACTACTCGAAAACCATCATAAATTACTCCTTATCGAATTTCTTCTTGACTAGACTGAAATTAACGGGGGTTTGGAACTGGGCTAACCAGGATCTAATTTTACCCGAATGACTCTCCATAATTCATGATCGCCTACGTCGAAGACCCATTTATATACAAATCGAGATATAAATAGTGTCTGGGGCGAACAGTGATAAAAACTTTGCTTGTTAGTAATAAAACGTGTCTAAAAGATTTCAGTTAAACTTTCAATTTTAAGTAGCTGAAGTATACAGAAAGCAATTAAGTGGATCTGCATAATAAAGCAGACAATTTGCAAGTTATTTTCCTTTGGAACGACAGATGTCCCATGATAACTTTCCGGAAAGTTTCCCTAAATAAGAGGAAGACGGCTTTTAAAGTCGAGTTTCTGCAATAAAATATCCGCAAGGGTTCATAATACCGTCCAATTTACTACTCATCAATATTAACGATTTACCGTAACAGTAAATGCGGCAAATCAAGCGACTTTTCGAGCTTAGAGCAATTTCCTTTTAGAACGATTGCCGGCGAATTGGGTATGAAAATATATGTGCAGGGCAATTAAAAAATGCAACACACTTACCACAATATGAGATCACTAATTGAGATAGGCCGCTACATACCTGAAACAGAAACTAACTGTAAGTCTATGGTAATAAACACATAACGCTGTAATAGTGTTTTAAAACAAGGCCTCCTGCAGCTCTATCGAAAATCTTTATGGTACTTTTGCGAATTCTGATAAAAATATTGCCGCATTAAATTCTAAACTGCATGAAATAGGAAATATGCTGGCGTTATTTATTTAAGCCAGTCACAAGGAAACGATTTATCAAACAGTTACTCTCGAACTGAAGAAATGTTAACAACCAAGAAAATACACGCGGAAAACCCGGAAGAGCTCTACCCCGAGAAAAAAAAAACAATTGGAGTGAAATGTTAATTAGCATTTGCAGCCCTTCCATAGTAACTTATTTTGAATTCATTTCAAATTTAATAAACTTCCAGACACGGAGAACATTTGCCGAATCCCCGAAGGCAGATTAAAAGATTACACCACTGTAAAGCTGAAAACATTTCTTATGAATAGCTAATTTTTATGAGCGAATTATTCATTTTATTAGCAGCTTATGGTGCATTAAAGCATTCATTTGGTGTGGTCCGATATTTAGATGGGCCGTTTGAAAGAATAACGACGCATTCGCTTAAGAATTAACGAGCCATCCGACCCGGAATGGACCAGTGTTGAATTTTACCTTTGAGATTCAAAAAAGTTTGCCCAAAATTCGCTTTTTGCCCTTACTTTATAACAGTTTTCCCGCAGATAAAAATTTCACTCGAAAAAATGTAAAGTCATAGTCGAGAAGCAAATACTTAGTTAATTTGTGAAACATCAGGAACAGGTTCTTTTTCACATCAAACGACAGCTTCGAAATGACTAAAAACTGAAGAGGTTTTTGGGCTTTTAGACCGTCGTTCCTAACGTTTCGCAAGAACGATTGGCTTGCATATTCAGACTTGGTTTGCTCCACGCAGCAGCCACCTCTGAAGATGTCTGATTAAAAAAATTTAAATACAAAGACGGTCCTTTGAAGCCAACTGGCTTTTCTCTATCTATCAATCTAAATAAAAAATCGGTTTATAACGTTCTAGGACTTCTTCTGATTTCCATTTTCCATCTGTCTCGGTCGTTCCATAGCTCCTTCAAGCTCTCCGTCTCTCAGTTCCCTGTCGATACCTTCTCTCCAACTCTTTCTCGATCTTCCGGATCGTCTTCGCCCTCTTGGCTGCCAGATCACTTGTTTCAAGATTCTGTGTCCTTGTATTCTTTGTATGTGTCCATACCATATTAATTGTTTGTTTTTGATGTAATCTGTTTTAGAGGGCGTTATTCCCATGATTTCTATCACTGTCTCGTTTGTTAGGCGTTCTCTTCTCCTGCCGCCCGACGCCAAACATCCATTTCGGTTGCTTTTAGGCGTTTTTCTATCGCTTTTGTCAAGGGCTCCACTTCGGACCTGCGGGTCGTCATCGTCCTCTGGGCTGCAAGTTCATCACTTGCTTCGAGATTCTGTGTTATTGCATTCTTTGAATGTGTCCATACCATATTAGTTGTTTGTTTTTGATGTAATCTGTTTTAGGGGGCGTTATTCCTATGATTTCTATCACTGTCTCGTTTGTTAGGCGTTCTCTTCTCCTACCGCTCAACGCCAAACATCCATTTCGGTTGCTTTTAGGCGTTTTTCTATCGCTTTTGTCAAGGGCTCCACTTAGTACCTGCGGGTCGTCGTCGTCCTCTTGGCTGCAAGTTCATCACTTGCTTCGAGATTCTGTGTCCTTGTATTCTTTGTATGTGTCCATACCATATTAATTGTTTGTTTTTGATGTAATCTGTTTTAGAGTGCGTTATTCCCATGATTTCTATCACTATCTCGTTTGTTGTGCGTTCTCTTCTCCTGCCGCTCGACGCCAAACATCCATTTCGGTTGCTTTTAGGCGTTTTTCTATCGCTTCTGTCAAGGGCTCCACTTCGGATCTGCGGGTCGTCGTCGTACTCTTGGCTGCAAGTTCATCACTTGCTTCGAGATTCTGTATTATTGCATTCTTTGTATGTGTCCATACCAGATTAGTTGTTTGTTTTTGATGTAATCTGTTTTAGAGGGCGTTATTCCCATGATTTCTATCACTGTCTCGTTTGTTGTGCGTTCTCTTCTCCTGCCGCTCGACGCCAAACATCCATTTCGGTTGCTTTTAGGCGTTTTTCTATCGCTTTTGTCAAGGGCCCCACTTCGGAGCTGCGGGTCGTCGTCGTCCTCTTGGCTGCAAGTTCATCACTTGCTTCGAGATTCTGTGTTATTGCATTCTTTGTATGTGTCCATACCATATTAGTTGTTTGTTTTTGATGTAATCTGTTTTAGAGGGCGTTATTCCCATGATTTCTATCACTGTCTCGTTTGTTGTGCGTTCTCTTCTCCTGCCGCTCGACGCCAAACATCCATTTCGGTTGCTTTTAGGCGTTTTTCTATCGCTTTTGTCAAGGGCTCCACTTCGGACCTGCGGGTCGTCGTCGTCCTCTTGGCTGCAAGTTCATCACTTGCTTCGAGATTCTGTGTTATTGCATTCTTTGTATGTGTCCATACCATATTAGTTGTTTGTTTTTGATGTAATCTGTTTTAGGGGGCATTATTCCCATGATTTCTATCACTGTCTCGTTTGTTAGGCGTTCTCTTCTCCTACCGCTCAACGCCAAACATCCATTTCGGTTGCTTTAGGCGTTTTTCTATCGCTTTTGTCAAGGGCTCCACTTAGTACCTGCGGGTCGTCGTCGTCCTCTTGGCTGCAAGTTCATCACTTGCTTCGAGATTCTGTGTTATTGCATTCTTTGTATGTGTCCATACCATATTAGTTGTTTGTTTTTGATGTAATCTGTTTTAGAGGGCGTTATTCCCATGATTTCTATCACTGTCTCGTTTGTTGTGCGTTCTCTTCTCCTGCCGCTTGACGCCAAACATCCATTTCGGTTGCTTTTAGGCGTTTTTTCTATCGCTTTTGTCAAGGGCTCCACTTCGGACCTGCGGGTCGTCGTCGTCCTCTTGGCTGCAAGTTCATCACTTGCTTCGAGATTCTGTGTTATTGCATTCTTTGTATGTGTTCATACCATATTAGTTGTTTGTTTTTGATGTAATCTGTTTTAGGGGGCATTATTCCCATGATTTCTATCACTGTCTCGTTTGTTAGGCGTTCTCTTCTCCTACCGCTCAACGCCAAACATCCATTTCGGTTGCTTTTAGGCGTTTTTCTATCGCTTTTGTCAAGGGCTCCACTTAGTACCTGCGGGTCGTCGTCGTCCTCTTGGCTGCAAGTTCATCACTTGCTTCGAGATTCTGTGTCCTTGCATTCTTTGTATGTGTCCATACCATATTAATTGTTTGTTTTTGATGTAATCTGTTTTAGAGTGCGTTATTCCCATGATTTCTATCACTATCTCGTTTGTTGTGCGTTCTCTTCTCCTGCCGCTCGACGCCAAACATCCATTTCGGTTGCTTTTAGGCGTTTTTCTATCGCTTCTGTCAAGGGCTCCACTTCGGATCTGCGGGTCGTCGTCGTACTCTTGGCTGCAAGTTCATCACTTGCTTCGAGATTCTGTATTATTGCATTCTTTGTATGTGTCCATACCAGATTAGTTGTTTGTTTTTGATGTAATCTGTTTTAGAGGGCGTTATTCCCATGATTTCTATCACTGTCTCGTTTGTTGTGCGTTCTCTTCTCCTGCCGCTCGACGCCAAACATCCATTTCGGTTGCTTTTAGGCGTTTTTCTATCGCTTTTGTCAAGGGCCCCACTTCGGAGCTGCGGGTCGTCGTCGTCCTCTTGGCTGCAAGTTCATCACTTGCTTCGAGATTCTGTGTTATTGCATTCTTTGTATGTGTCCATACCATATTAGTTGTTTGTTTTTGATGTAATCTGTTTTAGAGGGCGTTATTCCCATGATTTCTATCACTGTCTCGTTTGTTGTGCGTTCTCTTCTCCTGCCGCTCGACGCCAAACATCCATTTCGGTTGCTTTTAGGCGTTTTTCTATCGCTTTTGTCAAGGGCTCCACTTCGGACCTGCGGGTCGTCGTCGTCCTCTTGGCTGCAAGTTCATCACTTGCTTCGAGATTCTGTGTTATTGCATTCTTTGTATGTGTCCATACCATATTAGTTGTTTGTTTTTGATGTAATCTGTTTTAGGGGGCATTATTCCCATGATTTCTATCACTGTCTCGTTTGTTAGGCGTTCTCTTCTCCTGCCGCTCGACGCCAAACATCCATTTCGGTTGCTTTTAGGCGTTTTTCTATCGCTTTTGTCAAGGGCTCCACTTCGGACCTGCGGGTCGTCGTCGTCCTCTTGGCTGCAAGTTCATCACTTGCTTCGAGATTCTGTGTTATTGCATTCTTTGTATGTGTCCATACCATATTAGTTGTTTGTTTTTGATGTAATCTGTTTTAGGGGGCATTATTCCCATGATTTCTATAACTGTCTTGTTTGTTAGGCGTTCTCTTCTCCTACCGCTCGACGCCAAACATCCATTTCGGTTGCTTTTAGGCGTTTTTCTATCGCTTTTGTCAAGGGCTCCACTTAGTACCTGCGGGTCGTCGTCGTCCTCTTGGCTGCAAGTTCATCACTTGCTTCGAGATTCTGTGTTATTGCATTCTTTGTATGTGTCCATACCATATTAGTTGTTTGTTTTTGATGTAATCTGTTTTAGGGGGCGTTATTCCCATGATTTCTATCACTGTCTCGTTTGTTGTGCGTTCTCTTCTCCTGCCGCTTGACGCCAAACATCCATTTCGGTTGCTTTTAGGCGTTTTTCTATCGCTTTTGTCAAGGGCTCCACTTCGGACCTGCGGGTCGTCGTCGTCCTCTTGGCTGCAAGTTCATCACTTGCTTCGAGATTCTGTGTTATTGCATTCTTTGTATGTGTCCATACCATATTAGTTGTTTGTTTTTGATGTAATCTGTTTTAGGGGGCATTATTCCCATGATTTCTATCACTGTCTCGTTTGTTAGGCGTTCTCTTCTCCTACCGCTCAACGCCAAACATCCATTTCGGTTGCTTTTAGGCGTTTTTCTATCGCTTTTGTCAAGGGCTCCACTTAGTACCTGCGGGTCGTCGTCGTCCTCTTGGCTGCAAGTTCATCACTTGCTTCGAGATTCTGTGTTCTTGCATTCTTTGTATGTGTCCATACCATATTTGTTGTTTGTTTTTGATGTAATCTGTTTTAGGGGGCGTTATTTCCATGATTTCTATCACTGTCTGGTTTGTTAGGCGTTCTCTTCTCCTGCCGCTCAACGCCAAACATCCATTTCGGTTGCTTTTAGGCGTTTTTCTATCGCTTCTGTCAAGGGCTCCACTTCGGATCTGCGGGTCGTCGTCGTCCTCTTGGCTGCAAGTTCATCACTTGCTTCGAGATTCTGTGTTATTGCATTCTTTGTATGTGTCCATACCATATTAGTTGTTTGTTTTTGATGTAATCTGTTTTAGGGGGCATTATTCCCATGATTTCTATCACTGTCTCGTTTGTTGTGCGTTCTCTTCTCCTGCCGCTCGACTCCAAACATCCATTTCGGTTGCTTTTGGGCGTTTTTCTATCGCTTCTCTCAATGGCCCCACTTCGGATATCCGGTGGTGAGATTTCTGTCCCAATTGTGTGTATATTATTTTATGTCTTTGATGGTAACCCCGTTTTCCAGGTCAAGGTCCGTTTGTTCTCCGTTTATCACGTTGATATTTTTCAATCAGCTCTCGAGCCATATAGCTCTAATCGTCGTATTCTGGCTCGATTAGTACTTGATCATCGGCGAATGATCGAGTATACAGAGTAGTATCTGGGAGTGGTATGCCCATAGTACTGCACTTCTATCTCTATTGTTTCAAGCTTCCTTCCAGGTCCATTTGGAATCAGGTCGGTAAGGAACAGCATCCTTGTTTCAATCCTTTTGATCCTATGAAACCTGGTGTTATTTGTTTCGCTGATTTAATCTTCATTACAGGTTGGTTGTAGAGACTCTTGGTGGATTTAATTAGCTCTACACTTATGTTCGTTTCCTCTAATAGTTCCCAGAGTGTGCTTAATGGAACATTATCAAAGGCTTTTTGCAGGTCCACAAGTAGTACGAGAAAAATATTGAAAACACTTTTTTCGAAAATTTATAGAAGATAGTAGTAAACATTAGTATAGAATATATTAAAAGTTGAAAATCGAGTTTCTTAGAACTTATGCCAACAAAGGGCTAGAGGCACTGGACGATTGGCTCCAGGAAGATTGTGGACGATCTAGAGGTGCTCGGGTTCCAGACACAGAGGATACAGTTATTGCAGATAATTTCAGCAGAGCCTGCCAGGGGTACTCAGAGCATTGCACAACTGACAGTTTCCCAGGCACCAAATACATACCGAGGAAGGGCTACATTCCTACCACGTATGTAAGATATACAGAACAGAAGGACACATTACACCAGTGGTTTACTGACACCGGTACAAATTGAGCAAGTGTTAATTAACCGAATACGAGAAGCTGCTCGAGAAGAGTGCACAATAAGGTGATTACACAGGCACTAACTGGTTTGGAGTTAAAGATAGAAATGTATGTTTATTTGTAAATACATCAGTTCGAGGTTATGATGACAATAAAAAAATTCTCGTTGACAATATTGACATTTCGAATAAGTAGATCTCTACATTTAACGAATCCTGCTGAATTTACCGTTTAGCGTTATCTATTTAATTGTCACTCTCTGTATTTTTCCATGGCTACTGGAGTTTTAAATAATTTCGAAGCAACAGGTATTTATGTAATGTTAATTGGGCAGATTACCTTGAAAAACATTGTTGCCATTCTTCTCATCTAGTTTTTTGCAAATATCTTAGTTTTTAATAACAATTAATTTTTTTAACTACTTTTCCTGTACTCCTAAAGCACCCCCTGACAACACCTCCAGAGGAATTTTGAATAATCTATTAATTTGTGTAAGTATATCTATTAATTTTTGGATCGGTACTTTCAACTTTCTGTATAACCTGTTTTTGTTGTTTCTATCGCTTATTTTTTTTTACAACTTTCTGACCTCCTGGTTCCTCCTATGTCAGTGTGTATTCTTTGGCACCTCCTTTCCGCTGCATCGTTATTCTTTTCGCAGATTTTCCTTTTCACCAGTGCTTCTACCTTTTTACATTCTGATAGATCTTCCGGTTCCCCTGAGTTCATGAATTTTTGGTATTTTTGTTTCTTCTCTTCTATCATTTTTTCAATGTCTTACTCCCACCAATACTGTTTGTGTAATTGCTCTTTTTGTAACTTCCTAATGCTTCGTACGCTGCTTCTTTAATGCATTTCTTGACCGAACAGTTTTACGCTTTCGTTTTCCAGGCTTTTCAGATTGAATCGCCGCTCGTCATTCTCTTCTCTATTACTCGCTTCGGGTGTTTGGCTTTCATTTTTGATCGCCTGTAATCCAACTGGCCTATTCAACTAAAAAACACCGTAAAAGTCATCGGCTTATCTAAAAAACATGCCTAATATGTGTGAAATTTTATTAATCGACTGAACCAGAAGGAGCAATTTGTAGGTACATTTTAGACGAATATCGAATTAGTTGTGGAGAATTTTGTCGGCTGGAAAGCTCAACTGGTGGCGATTGCACAAGCATTTGAAGCTTGAAATTTTCATAAAATTTTGCACAAATTCTCCGGTTTATTTGCAGTTTTCAAGAAAAAAATCAGGAAGCTAAAGATAGTGCAGGTCGAACGATTAACATTTTCCCAAATATTCCTTAGTCGATAAATAAAAAAAAGCAGTTATTGAACGAAAGGAACAGAAAAAACTCACAGAAATTATTTTCCGCGGTGACCTAAAACCCTGAGTGGCAGGTTAAGTAAGCCAGCAAAAAATATCTCTAAGAACAACGTGTAATCAATAAGAAAACATTTGAAAATTAAAAAATTACAATCTCATGCACTTGAAATTGTCGAAAAAAACAGAAACTTCCGCAAACTCGACTCACTTATCCTCAAGCCTTGAAAAATGCAGTTTTCCATTTGCATTTGCGAATTTGGCAAATAAACCCAAACGGAAATTAATATCAGCTATTTTTTAATCATCTGTAATGTAAATGGCAAATCAGTTCCACTCTTTGCCAGGCCTCGAAACTCCCATTGTTGTTCTAATTTTGTGAGAGTTCATTTCCTGTTTATTTTTTGGCAGCAGCATTTCAAATAATTGATACATTTATTGCCGTTATTCACTAACTGTGAAATTAACTTCCACCGTTGCTTTTTTGTGCGTGCCGCAAATTTGTTTTTGGACTTTTAGCGGCGGATTGTTTTATCGAAATGCTAATTCGTCCCGTTGTAGCTTTTATAATTAAAACTAACAAAAAAAAAACGTAATTTCCTAGCCAGACAACGAGAAAATCAATTTTTCCATTTCACCACTCGCAATCTAGTCACGTCTTTATGCCTTTCTAATTAGTAACTAGCAGGCAAAAAAAAACTGAAAGAGTGAAACAAAAGAAATTAAATAAGTTTCCTTATTCCTGTTTTATGTAGTCAGGTGCAGGCTCCGGTGCAGATAAAATTAGAATTTGGCTTGGATACCGGCCGGAAGTTTAGACACCTTAAATAACACCCGAACGGATATCTTAAAAATGTAAATTGACAATTAAAACTTTTCCAGTCGGCTCCTAAAGCAAAATAACGAAAGAGCTTCATGAACTCGATCGAATCGTATCTTCATTTATAAATATTTAGCGAGCTTTAACTGAAAACAATCACCTAGGAATACGTAATATTAATCTAAAGGTGTTTATGACAAATTTTAAACAATGCTCTAAACCTTCCCTTTTTTCCTACCTTTATAAACTCGATTAATTCAAATGAATATCCGCAATAGAGAATTTTCTTTATCTGGCCGTCGTTGGCTTAATTAAGATTTAATATCGCTTTAGAATGCTGAAGCTATAGCTTAATTTACATGAAAAAGTAGAGCGGCAAAAAGAACGAGAAACGAAAACCGTCTGAATAGCTAACCAGATTAGGATCAAACAGTGGTACAATTAAGTCTTTACTGAGAGGCAAGAATCAATTTCAATGATATGAACAAAGACCATTTTGTATTCTTCGTTCAGGGAGTAATTTAATTTTAAATTAAAAAGCCCATTGGCATTCTTGGTGGATTTCGGTAATGAAGAGGCCGCTTAAGACGTCCAGGACAATTAGCTGATCAAAAGAGGGGCAAGTTTTATTAGCATTTTTCGCTTAATTGGACATTCTATGCAACTCAGCTACGTCTCTAGCATCGAGCGCGCAAACAAACATAGTTATTTGTCGTTTGTAATCAAGCCCATTAAGTCGGGATCCCATATGGAGCCTCCATTTAACCGGCACGCGTGACTTCATTCCCATCTGGTTAGGGGCCCATTAAATCACCATAGAAAGGCGACATGTAATCTTAACCCACAGCCGAATCGGTTCTACGTTACGCTTGCCCACCTGCTGAGCATAAATTTCACGAGATTTAGATCGTAGTTACAATTTGAAACTATTCACTTTTGTGTTTATATCAATAAGGCTTCAGAAAGCGGACAATTCTGTTGGGAAATTTTCTGTAAACATGGAAAAAAACATCAGCTGGGTGATTTTGAAATGCCCTCAAGTATTTATAAATGAAGATTTTTGAAGGAGTTTCAGAAGGTACTCGTTATGGCAGCAACTGCGTTCATAACCCTTGAAGATATGACACACATTTATCTTTTTTCTTAAAAATCCTCCAAAGTCTTGACAGAAATTAAACAAAGTTTTAGTCTCCTATCCTTGTTGTGTAAAGCACCAGTCAACTTAAATTGACTATAAAAAAGGAGCAAAAAATGTTCAATTGAGTATGGGAAAAGCAACTAACAAAGAAGACAACTTAGAAGACTTTTTACATTGCGACAACAAAGGTAAAGGACGCCTTCACATCTTTTACTTCGAAAAAAACCTGCCTTGCCTACAAACCATTCGCGAGAGAGCGTGTGTGTGAGTAAAACTAAAATCTGGAAAGCAAAACCAGAAAATTGAAAATGTTTGAGTAAACGATTTAAAAATGAAACAAAAATTGAAAATAAAAACGAGTTATTAAATTTTGCACTTTCAACCCGAAAATTTATGAACTTATCAAACATGTTTACTTAGCTTTGTGAAGCCTTCCAATTTTTCCAAAAACAGATGAACACCCGAATCCGAATCGCAACACAATTATGCATCACCTGCGATAGTATGACACACACTTTACTTTGGAAAACTTAATCGTCTGCCTCCAAAGGAGCTAAAACTCTCTTAAACAGTGAATACGACTTTTTCGTTATGTAACAAGGGCGAACGAAGATAACGTGCTTAATGAGACAAATTTGTTTAAAACTGTCTTCGTAATACAGAAAATGGGCACCAAGTGCGGCTAGAAACGTTTGCGGAACTTTCAAAAATATCTGGGGCCATATTGTGACATTTTCTGCACTGTTAATAAAACCGGAACAAAATAGAGACACACACCGATAAAATGGTCGTCAGAAGTCTAAAACGATGTTCAAAACAAGCTTAATTTTTTCACTCCAAAAATTCTTCATAACCGATTAGGGTACGACTCACATTTAATCTTCATAAAATCAAATTTTTAAAGACAAAATGTTAAGAGGTGTGCATATGTTTGAATGTTATTTGAAGCTAAAACTTAGCCAAGAAACCTCTGAAAATGCTGAAAGTATCACTCACTTATATATATATAAAAATGTACAAATGTTGAATAATTTAAAGAGTTGAAAAGGCCGTTCGATTTGTCACAATTATTAATTAAGAAGGTTAAAATTAAGTTTTCATTAAATTATTTCCCAAATAAATAATAGGAGCATTTAATTCAAATTGAAACTAAAAGAACGTGTGAATGTTCTTGATGATAGTTTCAAAACGAAATTCTATCGGAGAAACTACCAGTTAAATGGCGTTAAAAGTAGTTTACAGGTAAAAAAAATCTAAATTCTCTAATCATAAAACTGTAAATAAACGACGAAATCCAGTGATTGAATTTGATAATTAGGATTGAAAATTAATGACAAAAAAACAATCAACAAAATTTTGCATTAAAAAAAATATTCCAAGTCAATACGAATAATTCCAACATCCACAGAAGATGCTGACTGTAACACATAAATTTGAACACTAAAAATTGTTCATAACCGAGCAGGGTACGACACACATTTTCTCTAAATTTTTATCGTTTTAAACAGAATGTTTAAGAAACTGAAAGTAAGCTGTTACGCTTTGATCCATTAACTACAGTGTCCTAAAGTAAAATTCAATTAAAGTTTAAAGTAAAAGTACCTGATGAAAAAAAAATTACCAAAATTTACTACCTAAAACGCTTTTTGAAAATTGCTTCAAAAGTCGTCTAAAGTTAACAGCATGTTCAAAAGTTTAAAGAGACTTGCAAACCAATAATTTCAAGGCTTATGAGAAAATATTCACTTGAAAAACACCAATTTGTACAGCAAAGTTTAAGTGAAATTTAAACTTTTTGGTCCCTGAAGCAACATTAATCAAATTACAATGTTTTGCAATTCTTTAGAAAGATATGAAGAACAGGAATTTGGCACAAAGTTCCGATTCTCAATAAAACGTAAATAAAATAAATCTCAAAATCCTGAGACATTTCTCATTTTAGAGCTTTTCAATCTTTCCAACATGTTAAAATCCCGATCACCATTCGCATAAAGACCCAACTTTAACTCCTAACAGCATGTCCAAGAGTCCAAAGAAGTTTGAAACCATTTACCAACTCCAAACGTTTTTGTTTTTCGCGTTCTTTGATCATGCTGTGGTAGAAAAATGAGGGCACTTCAAAGCCAAATCGGCCAGATATCAAAGTGAACAGTCGCGTGCAGAAAATTAACAAAAATGAGCGCGGAATGTGGCGAAAAAACGATCAAAAACGAAACGACGCTCTGTACCAGGCAGCCGGAATAAAAAACAATGCCAGGGTTAAATATATAAACCCTTTTCACGGCAGAGATGTCGTGAATGTTGCGATAACGAACTGAATAAACTTTAATTGGAGGGCCTTCTTTTAAATATTATTTAACCGGGTGCATGTTGCAACGGGATAAATTAAAAATGTCTCCCAAAAAAATACCTACCAGCGTACTTTAGATAATTGAAATCAACGAAAAAGCGTCTTCAGAAAAATCCAGCACATGGTTGGATGGCCAAAGCACATCGATAGCAAACAAAAAACCTTTTGAAAAAACTGAAACAGTGTATTAATCAACGATTGTAACCCCCTAAGCTTTTCGTCCTGACATTTATTACTTTGTTCGGCTTTGAAACATAAAAAGACAATAAAAAATCACACAAAAGGTATTACGGCCTTAATATTTCATACAGGTGCTTCGACCGCCCCCCAAAAATAAATCTTAATGACTACATTACTTTCTTTTCTTTCTTTTTAGTGAATATTAAAGAAGTGCTCTGAATACCTGAACAGGGGCAATGGGGGAGATTGTGAATTTTCAAATATTTTCTATCACACTGGGGATGGTTTTTCCTTAACTGCGTGAGGAATTTATTCGATTTTACTGATTTTTTCGCTTTGGTTCGATTTAAGTCGAGATGTAGTCGCTCGACTCGTAAACCCTTTTATGACAAATTGAGTTGTTTTGAACGATATAAGATGCAAATTTGATGGCAGTTCTACGCTAGTTCGACTATAATTCCGGCTTTTGGTCCAAAACTACCTGCTTTTTTCGCTTGCAGAATTCCAATTATTAAAAACCACTGGCCAAACTTTAATACTTTATTATTTCAGGTTTATTTCCTATAGTTTCAGGGGTGCATATAAAGTTTCACATAATTCTCCCAAAGCGTCTGTTTCGAGTTTTTTGTATAATATCAAAATTTTCCTAATGTTTAGAGTTCAGTGAAACTCCAACCATGCCGGAGAAGACAACAAAACAACCCAGACATGAGTTGGATCGTAAAATTCAGCCAATTAAAAACTTTAGCCATGAAGTAACTCCCACCAAACGAAGCACCGGATTAGTCAAAGGCAAAGCTAAATTTTAATGTCGTCAAAGTTCCATCTTCCATCATTTTAGAGTGTTCGTTCGTGACTCACAAATATTTACCTGGTTAAAATAAGAACAACTACCCTTTAAAAATTTTAAAACCGTTATTAATGTCTATCTTGACACAAAGGCCGAATTTATTATCTCTTTCCGAATATTTAGTACTTTCCATGATTTAATTTTTGTTTTGTTTATGGCAACAGGAAACTTCGCTTTGGATTTATCGCTCAGCTAACTGTGTCACTGTTTGGGGATTTACCGTTTAACAATTTGCAAGGCATTCACTTAGGCGCAAACTAATAGAAAATTGAAAGCATGACCAGAAAACTACAGAAAAGAATAATTCAAAAGGAAGACATAAATATAAAGTGATTGACAAAGGCAAAACATACTGGCGAAAAATTAAGAAACTAGCGCAATACAAAAAAACTGGCACTACTGACACAATTGACGAAAACGGAATAGAACGTTACACAGACAAAGAGAAAGCGGACGCGTTCGCCAGACACTATCAAAGGGCCTTCAGCATATCGACAAACCCTAACTTCGACAACGACAACTGGAACTTGATCAACGACTGGTACTTGAACTATTTTAACAGCTCACCAAACTACACCTACAAACTGATCACAGACACAGAGTACGATGAAGCCCTAGCGCATATCAAAAACACAGCACCGGGAAAAGATAAAATAAAGGCAAAACTCCTGAAAAGCCTAACTCAAGAAACACACAAACTGATCCTAACTGAATTGAACAACTGCATCAGAAATAACAAAATTCCAAAAACATGGAAAAACGGCTTAATAATCCCTATACCCAAAAATGGACTGGACAATACACAACCGAGCAATTACAGACCAATTACACTGCTACCAGTACTTAGCAAGGTTTTTGAGTACATAATAAGGCAGCGACTGGGAAAACTGGTCGGAAAGTACATACCATCGTATCAGTTCGGATTCAAACATCAGCACTCGACTATTCACCCACTCTTCACTCTGACTAACAATATACAAACTACCCACCTAACTGACAGAAAGACAGCTTGCCTGTTTATGGACATTAACAAGGCTTTTGATAGTGTCTGGCATAGAGGCTTACTATACAAACTATACAAACTACACACACCATCATATCTACTACACACCATAAAGAACTTACTAGAAAACAGACAACTACAAGTACGAATCGACAAAACACGGTCATTTTCTTTTTCCCCTGAACAAGGGCTCCCTCAAGGATCCCCGCTCTCACCGTTTCTCTACAATATATACTGCCATGACATATACAATTACAACTTACCAGACAAAAATCAAATCGACAGATCGGCATACATATTACAATACGCAGACGACACGGCACTTATTGTACATGACAAAACTACTGAGAGAGCAGCTCAAAGACTCCAAACACTAACAAACAACACAATGACATGGTTTTATAAATGGAGACTAACACCAAACGCGTCAAAAAACCAACTTCTGCTCACAAACCACAGACTCAACGATGACTACCCTACAATAACTGCAGACGGCCAAACGACACAACCAAAAAACGACGTAAAATACCTTGGAATCACAATTGACCACAAACTTAAATTCACTAAACACATACGAAACATCAGGGCAGAAACAATAAAGAGAACAAAACACTTCCGATCACTAACCTACAAAGACAGAGGAATTAGCACATACACCGCCACCAAAATATACAAAGCTATTTGTAGACCCTTGCTAGACTATGGACATATACTCATGACCAACGGAACAGAAAGGACAAAACGTTATATACAAACAACAGAACAAATTGCACTAAGACTAATAACACGAATAAGACACCCCCAAAACCCACTACACAACCCCTCCACCCAATTACTATACGAACGCACAAACATGACAAAGACTTCGGAAAGACTCATACATTTACAGACGAAATGGACAAACAACCCTTACAACTGGACCATACTGAATCCCCGTTGTCTTACAAGACCAACCAGACAATCCCGCTTCCGTTTCCCTACATCAACGCTACTCGAACACTTACAAACGCAACTGACTACTAGACAATAGAATAATTTTTTCTTGTCACTGGAATTGGAAAGTTTATTTAGTAAGATTGTTAACCTAGAATAAGAGAATTTTCATATTTATTTTTTGTTTAGATTTAGACTATATGTATTAAACAAGGGCAGAAAGACCGATAGGTCGATAGCCTTTTTTAGAAATAAAGATGTTTACTACTACTATAAAGTGAAAAGATGCGCGAAAATTTTTTCACTTTAATTTCCAATTTAATTCCTCGCTTTCTTTTTTGGAAGTCAATGAATCCAAGCCAATATAAACTGGAAAAGACGATGATGATTATAGACTGAAAAAAAAAACAAAGATAATAAGAAGAACGCTCTGGTTTGATTAAAATTGAAACTAAACGCAGATGTGAAAAGTAGCCGATCATGAAATCAAAATAATCCCGAAAACAACTAATAAAATTTCAAGCCAAAAATGGTTTTATAAGTCGAAGAACTTATGTTATGCTATAATAACTGTGTGGTGGATTTAGAGCAAAGTATTTAGTTTGCAGTTGATTTTTTCACCCAAATTTGTAAATTTCCCAACACAAATCTGTCATTCCACGGCAAACCCGTAGCCTAATATATGTTCCATTGCAAAATTATGCAAATAAAGTTGTATTTTATGAATTCTGTATCCGATTTGGTAAGAAAACATGAAACAGGCTGAAATACGGTTGCATAATATTTCATTAATTCAACTGAAATTATTTATAGGCTTTCCGTTTGCCGACGAAAGTAACAATTTATATTCAATTTGGATATACAGAAGATATAATATACTGGCTCATTTAAGGCGACTTCGCGTGGTTCCTACTTGGGCATTTTGGCAATTATTCTAGCACAAAATTTCGCATTTTTGATAATTTACACGATTTATTCGACCAATCTTGCTGGTAGTTTAACCGGCAATTTTCCATTGCCAGGGTCTAATAAATAACGGTGTTTCGCATTTCCGGCTTTCACCGAATGATCGGTCCTTTATTATATGCAATATTCACAAATTAAGATATTCCTCAAAGTTGCAAATAAATCGTGCAAAATATATCCATTATATCCTTGCAGGGGCCATATTTCATCGTTAGCAAGGACGAGCATCCTTAAATAATGGTGTTTAAATCCTGTTGTCTTAGACGCGCCCGAAAATTGTTTCATCGTATGAAAAATCGCGAATCATGAATTTATATCAACAAAATTTGCATGGAATATATATCTATATCTGCCAAGCCATCAAAACGCATGTTTCTCGGCAGCATAATATGAAGTTGGGTGTTCATATTAAAAATGTCGATTTCCGCCCCAAATATTTACGAAAACCGGCCCCGGTCGGAAAGCGACATAAACAAGCAAAACTGGAAAAAATTGGGGCCTGACCGGAAACAAAAAGCACCGGATATTACACGGTCAATTTGCGCTTAGCTGAGGGATCCAGGTTGATTTTAAAACGAATCAGCGACCAGTGGAACACGATAAATTGACAATTGGATAGTAAATAAGCATTTTAACCACTTTACAAATTTAAGCTGTGTTTTTCATTACTTTGGCCTCGAATAACAACGCACTAAATATCAGTTTTCTGGACAGTTTGTGTCTTTTCAGTTTTACTTCTTTCTTTTTCGAACAGTCAATGTCCTATCAACTTTTGCTCGAACTTCTTCTGGATACATTCGAACAGCTCATGTATGAACTGCAAAAACCTTGAGCTTCTATTTGCAGGAATTTTTTAAAACTTCCGCGTTTTTTTCGTCAAGTTTGGGTTAGTTTCGCATATATTTGGAAACTTTGTGTATTAGTGGAAAAGAATGAAGCTCCAACATGCAGGATTCTTCAAACCAGGAACTTTAGAAAACTTCCGCATTTTCACTGCTTCTTTGGCTTCAAGCTTGGGAATTTCTGGACAGTCGGTGTCCTAATTTTACCTCATTCTTTCCTGAATAGATTTGGAAGGTTTCTCTATTCGCAGTAAAAAAAATAGCTTCTGAAACAAGTGGGTTTTTCGGGTTTTTAGGCCGTCGTTCGGTAGAATTTCTTCTTGACGTTTCGCAAGCACGTGTGGCTTGCATCTTCAGAAGTGGTTTGCTTGAACGCTTACACTGTTCTGATGCGATTCCTCGGGCGCAGTCCGTATTTATGCACCGGTCGCGATGACGTGGTTTGTGATGACGTGGCCTGTGTCATCGGAGCTTGCGCATTCTGTTGGCTGTTGCTATCCTCCGGTGTACATGATTCTCTCTCCTGTCCTGAGCTGTTGTTTTTTCTTGCTGTTTTTGCGTTGGTGAGTGCTGGAAACCATATCCTGTTCAGCGCCATTGTCTCTTCTTTTCTGTTGAAATTGTCGTCGTGTTTGTAGATTTCAATGGCTTCTCGTATTAGTCGGGGGCGATACCCTGTTGTCGAGGCCAGGACCTGTGCCTCTCCGAAATATATGTTGTGTGTTCCATCGCTGAGGGCATGTTCCGCCACTGCCGACTTCTCCACATGTCCAAGTTTGCAATTCCGTCGATGTTCTTCTAATCCTGTCGCAACCGATCTCTTAGTAGTTCCTATGTAGACGCTTCCACAGGAGCATGGAATCCGGTAGATTCCCGCAGTTGCTAGGTGAGGTCTTTTGTCTTTAACTGACCCTAGACATTCTCGGATCTATGTTGTGGGTTTGTAGACCGTTCTTATGTTGTGTTTCCTCAAGAGCCTCCCAATTCTGTCCGTAACCCTGGGAACATAGGGCAGGAAAGCTTTCCGAGTAGACTCACTTTTTTCAGCACGTCCCACTCCTACAGCTTTTTTGATGTCCAACTGGGAATATCCGTTCTGAAGAAAAGCTTTTTCCAAGTGCTGTAGTTCCGTTGTTAGATGTTGTGGTCCACATATTTTTCTGGCTCTATCCGTGAGAGTCTTAATGATTCCCTGCTTCTGACTCGGATGGTGGTTAGATAGCTTGTGAAGATATCTGTCTGTGTGGGTGGCTTTTCGATATACGTTGTGGTCCAAACGATTCCCCTGCCTAGACACCAAAACATCCAGGAAGGCCAGTTGGTGGTTTTGTTCAACTTCCATGGTGAATTGGATGTCTGGGTGCTGTTTGTTTAGATGGTCGAGGAACATGTCCAGGTTTTTGCGTCCATGCCTCCATAGCACGAACGTGTCATCGACATATCGGTACCAGATCGTTGGTTTAAGGGGTGCACTTCTGAAGATGCAAGCCACACGTGCTTGCGAAACGTCAAGAAGAAATTCTACCGAACGACGGCCTAAAAACCCGAAAAACCCACTTGTTTCAAGGAATGGCCTCGAAAGTCTATCTCTTTTGATAAAATAGCTTCTGCTTGCAACATTGTTCACGCCAGGATTTTATTAGCTCCCGGCGTTTTTACTGCTTTTCATCTTCAAGTTTGGGAATTTCTGGACAATCCATGTCCTGATTGACAGATTTTGAAAGCTTCTGTATTCAAATAAAAAAAGCAAGCTCCTGCTTTTGCCATTGTTGACTTTGAGAAATTTTTAAAGCATCGACTTTTTCTACTTTTTTATCACCAAATCTTAAAATGTCTAAATAATTTTTGTCTGGTCCGATTAATATTGCAATTTTGCATGAATTCATCTCAAAGCGTTGTGTAGTAACAGGAATAAACTCAAACGGCAACTCGCAGGATTGTTGAAGTCAAAAATTTTTGAAAAATGTCCAGCTTTTACTGCTTTTCATCTTCAAGTCTCGGAATTTATGAACAGTCTGTCTCCTATGCGCTAATATTAATTTTTTTCAATTACATCTGATTGGCTCATGTGCGAACAGAAGAAAAATTGAACTTATACGTGCAGGATTTTTGAAGTTACCGCGTTTTCAACACTTTTTACCTTTAAGTTTGGGAATTTCTGGACAATGCGTGTCCCGTCCGATTTAAGTCAAATGTCTCCCAAGTACATCAGGATGGGTTTTGTATCCACAGGAAAAAACTCAAGCTCTCAGTTGCAGTTGCAGGAGTGTTGAGGCTTGGAATTTTTTGAAACTACCGCATTTCTCCTGATTCTTATCTTTAAGTCCCGGAATTTGTGAACAGTCTGTCTCCTGTAGGATTTTACTCCAATTTTTTGCCGATACATGCAAAAGGCCTATGTATCAACTAGAAAAAAATTGGGTTAATACTCGCAGGGTTTTTCACAATAGGAATTTTTTTAAACTGTCGTGTTTTTGCTGCTTTTCTATCCTCAAGTTTGGGCAATTTCTGGACGGTCCGTGTCCTGTCTGATTTAAGTCAAATTTCTCTTGGATACATTAGAAAGCTCTTTGTATTCTATCCGCACCCAAAAAATCAAGCTTTCACTCGCAGGATTGTTGATAACAGGATTGTTTTATGCAACCGCGTTTTTACTGCTTTTCATATTAAAGTTGGGGAATTTCTGTAAAGTCTGTGTCTGGTTGTATTGTAACTCGTCCGGAATACATTCGAAAGCTTGCTTTCTGCATCTACAGGAAAAAGGCGTCCACTTGCAAAGAATTGTTGAAGAAAATTTGTATCTTGTCCGATTTTATACAATTTTTTTAGGAACACATTCCTGAGTTTTGTGTACCCACAGGAAAAATGAATCCGCTGCTTGCAGCTTTGTGAACGTCATACATTTTTAAAATCTACAGCATTATTTCCGCTACAAGTTTGGGAATTCCTGGACAGGCCTTGTCCTGTCTCGTTTTGCTAAAACAAATTTGTCCGGAATGCATTCCAAAGCTTTCTGCATCCACAAAACAAATTCCAGCTTCCACTTGCAGAGAGAATTATTCATGACAAAACTTATGTTAAACTACTGCGTTTTTACTGATTCGCTACTTCAAGTTTGGGAATTTCTGGACAGTCTGTGTCCTGTCGGAATTTTTAAAATTTTTTTTCTGATTTCATTTGAAGGCCCTGTAATATGGTGGCATAGAACCAAAATCAGTACATATCGACAGTCTCTGAACAAAGTTCAGAGGCTGGCGTGTCTGGAAATAACTGGAGCAATGTCTATGGAGACACTCCTGGGGCTAGAGCCTTTGCACTTATCCATCGAAGCTGAGGCCCTGAGAAGCGCTTACCGTATGGGTGACGGTGCCCTCAGGAAAGCGACCGAATTTTCAAAAAGGTGAAGACAGTCGAACCCATGGGATTGAAAGCTGAAGTATTTCGCTACCTTTCAGCACTTATGTTCTGGATGAGGGGCGAGATGGTGGAGCGACTCCATCAGCTAGCACAGCTCCGTATGGTATACGGTTGGCACAAAAACAGCATCGGGCACAGGAGCTGGTATAGCCGAAAGAGGAAGAACCGGGGAAAGGATTACCTTAAACCTGGGTACAATCACTACCGCTTTTCAAGCAAGCATACTAGCAATAACAAATTGCGCCCGGAAAATGAGGGAAAGAGCCTACACACGTAAGCATATGACCATCGTAATCGGAGATGAAGCCACAATAAAGGCACTTGAATCGTACACAATCAGGTCACAATGTGTGCTAAATTGTGTAAAAGAACTTACGACCCTGGCTGGGAACTCAAACAGAGTAAAACTCACTTGGACAACTGGGACAAACAGGAGCAAAGGAAACGAGATTGCTGCGGAACTTGGTAAGGCAGAGGCCAGCAACCACTGACCTACCAAGAACCTGCTTGTGGTATATCTCATGTCCAAGTTAGGGCGGGAGTCGGGCAATGGAACTTGGAAGAACATAGAAAGTACTGGGAGGAGACACCGCGACTCTTTACCGCAAGGCAGTAGGTGGGACCTCCACAACCAGTGCGTAAAACCGAACTGCTAGATCTCAGCAGACAAAAAATCATATCGGAGGATAGTGGGCTTTTTAACAGGACACGCCCCCTGCAAACAACACCTCTACAGGATGGGACTGAGCGATCAACCGACCTGCAGTGGGTGCGAATTAGAAGACGAAACCACTCTACATATTATGTGTCACTGCACGTCATATGCAACAGGTAGACGAAGACTCCTGGGAGGAGATGAAGTTCTACCAGGTCAGGTCATGCGTACCCCCCTCAAGATTCTTCTGGAATTCATTGAATACACAGGGATAATGAGGGAGTAAAATACGAAGGCACAATAGGACAGAAACGACCGCGGTGCCAAACACCACTTCGAAGGTGAGGAAGAGAAGATCAGCTCTGGGTGTGAGTAAGAGAGCATTTCCCAAACCTTACAGGAAAAAAAACTTCATAAATAGTTAGATCCAGATATTTTCAAATGTGACGCGGTTTTCAAGTTTCTTCATATTGAAGTTTGCGAATTTTTGCTCAGTTCGTGTCTAGTCTGATTTTACTCAATTTTTTGTGGATACATTACAACATTTTATGTATCCACGGAAAAAACTACCTTGCTCTTACCGCTTTTTATCTTCAAGTTTGGGAATTTTGGGTCAGTCCGTGTTCTGTCCGATTTTACTCAATTTTTTTCTGGATACATTCAGTAGGCTTCTGTATTCACACAAAAAACTCAAGCTTTTGCTTGCAGGATTATTGATGCCAGCAATTTTTTTAAAACTTAGCTTCCACTTATGTCCTGTTGGTATTGGAAAATAAAAATTGTATGTATCTGTTTGTCATTAAATGTTTTTTTCAATTGTGTTGTTCTGTAAATTTTGCTTTAACTAAACAATTAATTTAAAAAATTGTTACTGATTAACTGAGTTAAGACATAATTTTTTTCCTTCGACAGAGAAACACTAAATACCACTTCTGATCATGTGAATGAAATTGGCAAAACGTAATAAACATAATAGTGATATGAAAGCCCCCCGAACGGATTCGGTAGAGAAGTGCGGCAATAAAAAGCAAGAAATCCATTTGAATATTTTAATGGTGAGTTACGTCCGATAGGGAAATATCCTTTTGTGGAGCTGAACGTTACATTATGCCGGGAATGGATATTATCCAAGTACAATGCTGTGTCAACGTCTCTATCGAAAAGGTTTGCTGATCGCGGGCCAATCTTTACGAATATAGACTTTTCCTTTATAGATATGAGGTTTTTATATCATTGTCAGGTGGTTGGAATCGAAATGCGGAAGCTACCGGAACTTTCCGGAAAGTTTATTCGTGAACCTACACCAATTCCAAGTCCTTAAGTTAAGGAATTTGTTATATTCCTCCAAGAGTTTCTTGCTGTGGAAAACTCCCATCTCTTTTTGTAGTTAAGGAATCAATTTGCCATAAAGAAACAGAAAAATATATTTCTTGTTAAATCAGCTGTCGGAACTGGTCGGTTCTAATTCAACCTCATGATCACGCCATGTGGAGATACCAATTAACCATAAACCTCGAAGTTTTCAGGAAAGAATGGAGCCGGCAACGACCAAATTCCTCTGGTATACTATTGCCACAAAAATTGCGTTTTTTACTCGAAAACCGCCTCTTTTGTCCCATCCCCGGTATTTTCCAATTTAGCCCGGACAGAGACAGTTCCAAAATGCAGTTAGGTGCACTAGACGCCTAACTAAATCCCGTCTTATGGCCAATCTGATAGATGTCGGGATTTAATAAAAGAACCCCGTTTGCAATAAATGTTTTTCCTTCCGATCGACTGAGAGCACTTTTATGTTAATATAGTGGAACCAATAATTCCCTGCGCACAATTTATGACCCCCATTTTGGCAAGATGCAAAGAGTCGAAAGGGAGTAAAACCAGCGGACGGAAAGAGCGCGATTGTAGTAGAAAAGCTGTTAATCAGATGGCACAAAAGTGAGACTCACCTGATCCAATGGGCGCTGTCCTGCTACTGCTGCTGCATCCTGCTTCATTATCCGGGACGATTTCAAAAGTTGAATTCGTTTCCTTCACCAGGTTATCAAAGTTGAGCACTCTTTGAGGCGCGGCAGCGGCCTGCTCTGAGGACGTTTGAATGATCAAATGACCTCCAGAATCTCCGCTGCTGAGCAGAAAAATCGGAGCATTTCCACCTGGAATAAACCAACAATGAGGCATTCTGATGTTGCTTTTGAATTCACTTGCCAAATAGCAGGGATGTACTAAAAATTAGTTTTGTGGGTCAATTGCAAAGCCTTTGAAACTCTCATTGTTAGCTCTATTATTTGTATGTTTTTTTCATTTAATTAAGTTATTCATTTAATTATCATTTTCAGTTATTCATTTGATTAAAAAAATCAATAGTTCCTGCGTGTTAATTGCACTTTTTGTTGAAAAGTTTCACAAGTTAATCATCAAACGGAACACTGTTGAAAGCTTGATTTGTTATTTTTTCGCTTCATTACGAAACCGACCTTTAAGTGCTTAAAAGTGCTGTTTATAGTGCAAATGGGAACCACAAATTTCGCAGGAATGTTGGGGGTTGAGCTCTTCCTGCACGACACTAGTTGGGACGCGACAAAAGACTGTTATTTTACAAATTTTTTGTTTCAAAACCTTTTATTTCGGTACCCAATTTTGTTGGTAAGAAGATTAATTGACAAAAAGCAAAAATTAATATTGGTTGAGTTGATTCCTTGAATGCTGATTGAACCGTTTCCTTAAAAATTCCTAGTAAAAAAAATGTTTTATTTGAAAATCAAAATTCCTATGTATAATTCTATGCATGAAAATTCACTTTGAACGCAGGAATATCAAATGAACAACCTGTATGTGATATCCGAGTATTCCAATGACCATTTAAACCAAAGGAAACCAATCTTCGACTATTTTTATGGTTTACGCCGCAAAAAAATAAGAAAAAAATTAAAAAATCTTGATATCTCTTCTAGTTCCGGTTTCCCAATAGCTCAAAAAAATTATAACATACAAAGCATGCAGCAGAGTTAGTTCAAATATTCAATAATTCATCTAACTCAAAAGTTCTTCTTCTTCTTCTTCTACTTCAAGAAGACCTTAAGGTCTGTCAATTGCAAAGGCTCAATTCGGTTGGTTATCCTGTGAGATACAGTTATCTGGAACTCTTTCCATCTCTTAGGTGGTCTTCCTAGTGGTCGCCGGTCTGCAGGTATTCCGTTTTCTCTCTTGGTCCATTCTGTCTATGTGGTCACGCCAATATCTTCTTCTTTTCCTCCCCCATCTCACTATGTCCTCCACCTTGTATGCCTCTCTTATGTCACTGTTTCTCACCCTGTCTCTAAGTGTCTTCCCTGCGATGGTTCTTCAAGGTTTGCATCTCCGCTGTTCTGAGGAGGCTCTTTGCCTTATTCGTGTCAGCATGTCATACATTTCCAATTTTCTCAATAAAATGTTTCTATCAAGACTATCAAAAGCCTGGGACAGATCTAAATAGATTCCCAATGCGAAAACGGGAGCTCAAAAGAAAACTTTCAACTACATTGCACAGTTTAGCCCCAGCTAAAATCGATTGGGCTTGATCTAATCTTGTTAAGACGGCGTTGAAGCCTGCAATCGCTTTATTCCAGAGCGTGCATTTTCTCAAGAGCAAAACCGCCCCTTAGAGCACTAAATATGACTGAAAATTCTCATTGTCTTACCCAATCTTTTAACGCCCTGCAAATACACCCCTTTTTTGAACTCCGACTTTGGCTGCAGGATAATTTGGCCCATTTTGGATTCGCGGCCATCATCCAGCAAAACGTTGTTCTTCACGAAGTTATCGGTCCTCAGTAGAAAGTGGCCGCCATCCAGAGTTTTCGTGCTGCGAACCAGAATGATTTTGTTCGAATTCAGTTCGGAACCGTTGATGGTACGAATGATTTTGGGGCCGGGTTTTGACATCGGTTTGGATGGTTCCAATAGAGGAGAAGCGGCTGCTTTCAGGTCGTCTACGGAGCTGTTTGAAGAAGCTGCAACCGAAAAATAACACTCGATTAAAATGAATGCAATTTGCACTGCACATTGTTATTATTAATTGCGGCAGTTTTCAGCCACGTGCTAGTTAAGCGCCTTAAATCATACACTTTAACAAATTACGAATTTTATGGAAGCGGATAGCGCGTCTTGTGCCCCATTAAATTTTATCTAATATTTCGTCTCCAGACCGGAAATGATACCTTCAAGCAATATTAAAAATTCTTAACAACATATGGCCAGACATGTAGACGGTCATTTTCCTTCTTGCCAACGGATGTAAAAACCAATGACTTCCATAAAACGGGGTCCGTTTGATGGCACAAAGAAATTGCGGACTTATTCGTTGATAATCTGAGTGAAAACAGCAGCCTGTTTGTCACTGAGTATAAACCCCAGAAAAATTTCCAGTGCCTACGCCAGTGCCTGTTCTGAGCAATACAGGGTGATTCTATCTGGGTGTCGTTCCTTTTAACTGTGACTTACTCGGAGAATGCTGCTGTTTTAGGAGCTTCTTATAGTGGTTTTGCTCGTCGCGATTTTTATGAAACATTTGCTTAAGCCAGTGTCAGGCTCAGTTTTCAAAATTCCTACAAACTAAGTTTATTCTCAAATTTGAATAAAACTTGTCGAAAGCCAAGACGGAAGTGTTCTTTAAAAGGTCTATAAAGTTCCGGAATTAGCGCCATTTAGATTCCACAATGCAACTTTTTAAAATTTGCCATTCAAAAAAGTGACATATTCACTTTTCAGGCTCAGTTTCCAAAATTTCTCCCGAATTCTGTTGCACTTCAATTTCAGTGAAACTTTGGACAAACATAACGGAAAGTGTCTTTTAAAAGGTCTAGAAAGTTCCGGGCTCCTCGCTGATTAGTTTCCACACTAAGACTTTTTTTTTGAAAAGGGAAATTTGCATTTTGCAAGCTTAGATGCGGAAATTTGTCCAGAATTTTTCTGTGCGCCACTTTCAGTCCAACTGAAAAAATACAGACGAACGTGTGTTTTGAAAGGCGCAAAATTTTCCGCCATTTACATTCGGCAATGCAAATTTTCGAAAATTGCCATTCACTGAATTCGCATTTCGCAGGCTTAAATTCGAAAATTCGCCAAGAACCATTTTTTCGATTTCGGTGAAACTTTGGCAAACTATAGAACAAAAAGTCCATTAGGAGGTCCGGAAAGATTCGCAATCGGCGCCGTTTACTTTTCGCAAAACGAATTTTTAAATGTTGCCATTCACTGAAGTGAAATTTGCACTTTGCAGGTTCAGTTTCGAAAAATCGTCCAGAACTCAAATTTTAGTGAAACTTTTGGAACAGATAACAGAAAGGGTCTTTTAAACGGTCCAAAAAGTTCCGTTGTTCGCGCCGTTTACTTTCCACCAGGTGAATTTTTTAAACCACCTAAAGTGAAATTTGCATTTTGCAGGCGAAGATTCGAATCTTAAGAAAAAAATTAAAAAGATATAGAAAAAGCACCATTTAAAGTTCTAAAAAGTTTAGGTATGGGTGTATTTTAGTTTAAAAGTTTTGAAAATTTTCATTCAATTCTGCAGGCTAAGATTCGAAAATTCGTTTTGAACTCTTTTGTTCTGCAATTTCAGTGAAACTTTGCAAAATTATAGATGAAAGTGTGTGCTAGAAGATGCAGAAAGTTTCCATACCCAAATGATTCAGTTTTACGCAATACGAATTTTTAAAATTGTTATTCGATGAAGTGAAAGTTGAACTTTGCGGCCTCAGTTTCGAAAACACCTCCAGAATTCTTTTATACTCCAAATTCAGTGAAACTTTAGAAAACTATAGAAAACTGGTCTTTTAAAAGATACCTAAAGCTCCGGTATGCGCATCATTCCGTTTCGACAATGCAAATTTTCCAAAATTGCCTTTCAGTACAGTGAAATTATCACCTTGCAGGCTCACTTTCGAAAATTTCTCCAGAACTCCTTTGAACCCATTAGTCAGTGAAACTTCGAAATACTATAAAACAAAGTGTCTTTTAAAAGTTTCAAAAAGTTCCAAAATGCGCGCCATTAATTTTCGGCAATGCAAATTTTTGAAAATTTCCTTTCAATGAAGTGAAATTTGCACTTTGCGGGCCCAGTTTCGCAAATACTTCCAGAACTCTTTTGAACTCCAAATTCAGTGAAACTTTGGAAAAATATAGACGAAAGTGTTTTCTTTTAACGTACTAGAAGTTCCTATATGCGCCGCATTTAGTTTCTTCAATATGACTTTTTAAACATTGTTTTTCAATGAAGTAAAATTTGCAGGTTCAGTTTCAAAAATTCCTCCAGAACTATTTTACCCTTCGATTTTAGCGAAATTTTGGAAAACTATTGACGAAAGTGTTTTTTAAAAGATCTATAAAGCTTCGGTACCAGGCCATTTAGTTTCCACAATGCGAAATTTTTTAATTTCCTATTTAAATTAAAAAAATGAAGTGAAATTTTCGCATTGCAGGCTCAGTTGCAAGAATTTCTCCAAAACTTTTTGATACTCCGATTTGAGTGAAACTTTTGGGAAAATATAGATGAAAGTGTCGTTTAAAAGACCCGGAAAATTCCGGAACTGCTGTATTTAGCTTCAAAAATGTAAATTTTTGAAAATTGCCTTTCAATGGAATCCTTACTTTGCAGGCTCAGTGTTGAAAGTTCTTTGAAAACTCCTATGTATTACAATTTGAGTCAGAATTTGGGAAAACATAGAAAACGTGCTTTTTCCATCGACTCCACGCAGTTTCGGCAATTTCGAATTTTTGGAATTTGCCCTTCAATGAAGTGGACTCTACACTATGCAGGCTCAGTTTTGAAAGTTTCTCCAGAACTCGTTTGTATTTCAATTTAAGTAAAACCTTGAGAAAACATAGAGGAAAATGCATTCTATAAGATACGGACAGTTCCGGTGTGAACTACATTTAGCTTCGATAATATGATTTTTTCAAAACCGGCTTTCAGCAAACTCGAATTTTAACTTCAAATTTTTCTCAGGCCCGAATTGAATTTGAGTTGGACTGAAACTTTGGGAAACTTGAAAGACACTTGTCTTCAAAAATGTAGTCCCGTATTTATCGTGCTCTAGAAAACACCAATTTTGAAAAGGTCTTAAGACAGTTACTTTTAAGTGAAGGAACGTTTCACTTCGCAAAGTCCAACTTCTAAAGTCCCCCCGATTTCAACCCTTCTCCAATTTGAGCGAAATTTTGGCAGAATGGAGAACGTGGCAAAAATAAAAAATAAAAAAAATGCATACAAATTTCCGGTTTGTACCAGAGCTTTTTTTTTTTTCAAAATTCACATTTATTTAGTTGCAAATTTTCTTTTGCAGACTCAATTTTGAAAGTTCTTTCAGACCTCAGAAGCCCTTTAATCTGAGCAAAACTTCTGGAAAACACAGTTCTTGAGCCTTTAAATCGCACTCCCCTCAAGTAAACAATGGCAAAAATGTCATTTAGGGCCATCAGATACATTATTGTCGAATTTAAAATTGAGTTTTCTGCAAATACCTCAGTGTTTTATACGAATCATTTCTTCTACGATATTTTCTTTTTCTGTATTTTCTTGCAGAACTGTAGCTGGTTACGCCATTGGATGTACAGTGCAATATCATCATGGTACAGTCGGGTATTTTGCAAGACACGAACCGTTAAATGCAGGAAAATTTCTTGTTGAACATGGCATAAAGGAAATGGTTACGATAAGTTCTGTGCCATTGATTTTCCGTTAACTAGCAAAAGGTAGAATAAAATTTTATTAAATGTACCCGCGATCAAGGCGAAGAAAATAACTGATATTAGCTAGGAGCAGGCTGATAGAAAGATCATTGAGGTTTGTTGTTATAGTCCAGCGCCGTGCACTGAAAGAGACATTTGAGTGTCCTTTTGACAAAATCCTGTGAAAAATCAGCTCAATTTTCATGTATTTACACTATTTGGCAATCTCGAATATCAAAAGCAAAGAACGTAAATTTTTAACGCAAAATTTCGTGATAGCATTGATAGAGTTTTTAATGGCCCTTTCGGAATCCGCCAGTCATAAAAATGCGATTCGTGTAATTTAATTGCATGAGCAATGTGTTTTTGTTGTCTAGTTTATGCTTCCTGATGGGAAAATTACGATTCCATAAAGGCAGTTTTGGCTGGCGCAAAGTATGGGGCTTTAGCGGGTAAAAAGGTGACCTATTTTCCAGTTGAAATAATTCACAAAAGACGGCGAAGAACGGGGGCGGGCGCTTGGTGAGGAAAAGAAAATTTCAATTAAGTATGTAGAACGTGTTTGCTCGTTGTTGCAACAATAGAGCGCAATGTTTAAACTACGCCAATTTCCTCGGCACTCCACTGCTGAAGAATGGACACCGCCAAGTTAAATATAAGAATTACAATGTGGAAAATTTGCATTCTGGAAATTACCGCATGATGGCCGACGTTCTTCCGGCACTTTAAATTTTAATGGGCGATTTAATAAATTACTCAAATTTCTGTCATATTTCGCTTGAGGAGATTTAGTGCATTTCGTCTCAATAGGCCAGAGTTCATTCCAAATGCATTTGCACCGGCTCCTTCACGGTTTGATTAATTATTTTCCGCAGGAACCACAACTACAACCTTAAGGAGATGAAAGTGAACATATTTCAGCAGGATTGTAATAGAAAATGTATGCTTAAATTTAGCAGTTTAAAGCTGGCGTCATTATTCTTCGGGGAAATTGAAAAAGTCTTAATAAAAATGAGGGCATCTTCAAGAAAATCTTTCGCACCTTAGGAGACAACCTTAGGAGTTTCAACTGTGTAGTATGGATGTCCATGAAAAATTTATTTGCCACAATTTACCACTTATCCTTCTGAAGTAACATAAATAAATAATGTTGCGGTTTGATGGTGCCCGTGATGCTAATTTGGACAAGAATCAGTTTCATCGGTCGATATTTTGGGGAAACAAACACTAATTTTCTCAGCCCACGTTTCAGCCTTATGCAATCCCTCATCAGGACTCGTGATTTAAATGGCTTCTTGTTTAGGATTGGTACAGCAGAGCATCTCAAAAATGTTCCATGTTTCCCTGTGTGACGTGCGTTTACCCCTTGGCCTAAACCATGACAGAAAGACACTAAATTCATGAGCACTGGTGATGACTTGAATAAAGCCGAAACATGGGCCGAGGAAAAATATTGTTTTTCTTCTGCAAAATATCGACAGGAAAAATTTAGCTTCTTTCCCACATGTACAAACGAATTTGAAGTGAATTTTTCACAGTAATTTTAAAATGGATTTTGAACCTTTAACTGTTAATATTTTCACATAAAGAAACAAGTCAGAAAATCATTTCTTTATTTGCCTTTCTCCGAATGGTGTCTTGAAGAAACCGATGCCAGTTTCGTTTATTCCTATAAAGCTCTAATTTCCGTTTATTGAATCCCTTTATATTTTTCTAATAATTCTTACTTTTGACTATTTAATTAATTTAGGAAAATTTACACCTTCTTCTGCACTCAAATATTAACTCACTAAACTATTGCATGTTTCACTTAAGAAAGAGGCGAATGACACTCCAATGATACATTTTTATAATTTTTTTTGTGGATTAAGTTTTCTAATCCTTTCAATAACAAAAATTATATTTCAATTTTATATAACCGGTATTGCCTCAATTTGTGTTAGGCATGGGTAACACTGTGTTGAGTTGCGCGTTTCAGTTGTTGCTGCATTGCGAGTTAGTGAGTTATAACTCATTAACTCATCTAAATTTAAACGGTGAGCCAGAAGCTAAGCTTTATGAGAATTGAAACTGGAAAACTGGCCACATCATTTTTGATAAGGAACGTTTTATTTTATTTTTTTTGCTAAGTAGGTGATCGCAACATAAACTGCGCCGGGTGAGTTACTACGCCGGTGCGTTGGGTTGGCGCACCAAGCCACTCCGCCGGCACTGAGTTAACCATTTTCAATTTCTGGTAAGTCTAATGCGCTAGATATTTTTCTAGAATTTGCTTTTTTCACTTAATATTTAATATAATTTCTTCCATTTACTTTCAAAAAGTGGTCAATTTCTCCTCCCATGAAAGATTTAGAAATTCCTAATTTTATAGTGGATTTTGGATCTTCAACTGTTAGTATCTCCAAATAAACAAAAAAATAATTACACGTTTTCGTTATTTGCCTTTTGTCCAAATGTCGCCTTCAGTAAAACTTGTTGAATCCTTTTATATTTTTCTATCCGTTCTTACTTTTGACTATTTAATTAATTTAGCCAAATATGATCATTTTCAAAATAATATTAATAATATCAAATATATATCAAAAGCGGAAAAAAGTACTGTTTATTGACACTTTACCAGTTTATTTGGGGTTTTAAACTTTTAAACTTATTCTTTTGATAACCGGTGTTGCCAATATTTGTGATAAATCTAAGGCACTTGTTGCGTCTCATTTCTTTCATTTAATTTATTCCATGTTGCTTTGCTTACTATTCACTTCCAATAAATATCACAAGAACTGTTATCAGTTTTACGACCTCCAGAAGCTGATCTGCCTCAGATTAAGATCAAAATCGAAATCACCTCTTCGATAGGGAGTTTCTCAAAATATTCTTGCGTAAACCTCAAGTAAGTTAAGTAAAAAGTAAGTAAGAGAAAAAAAAGTAAGTTAAGTAAAAAAATTAAACTAAAAAAACATTCAATACTTTACTAGGTACGTTCGAGCACAAACCCCTATATCCTAAAAATAAAGAAGCAATTTCTAAACATTTGAGACGGCTCATTTTTAAGTGTTACTTGTACTCTCGACTTAACGGAGAGTTAAGTTAAGCATTGTTGACAAATGTATCGTTTTTCCAGAAAATGACGGAAATATATTTTCTCGCATAGAACACTAGACACATTTTTTGGGGTTTTCAAATTACGCTTGGAAATTTCAATACAGTTTTTAACAAACGAATTTTGATTCCGTCGTTTGCAAATGAATTTAGTGTTCAAGTCCAAATATGTTAGAAAATTGATAAAACTTCTTAAAATAATGATCCTCTTGGAAACTGGAAAGTTTTTCTAGAAAATTTAAAAAATGCTCCAATACACAGACAAAAATCAAATCGACAGATCGGCATACATATTACAATACGCAGACGACACGGCACTTATTGTACATGACAAAACTACTGAGAGAGCAGCTCAAAGACTCCAAACACTAACAAACACCACAATGACATGGTTTTATAAATGGAGACTAACACCAAACGCGTCAAAAAACCAACTTCTGCTCACAAACCACAGACTCAACGCTGACTCCCCTACAATAACTGCAGACGGCCAAAGGACACAACCAAAAAACGACGTAAAATACCTTGCAATCACAATTCACCACAAACTTAAATTCACTAAACACAAACGAAACATCAGGGCAGAAACAATAAAGAGAACAAAACACTTCCGATCACTAACCTACAAAGACAGAGGAATTAGCACAAACACCGCCACCAAAATATGTAAAGCTATTTGTAGACCCTTGCTAGACTATGGACATATACTCATGACCAACTGAACAGAAAGTACAAAACGTTATATACAAACAACAGAACAAATTGCACTAAGACTAATAACACGAATAAGACACCCCCAAAACCCATTACACAACCCCTCCACCCAACTACTATCCGAACGCACAAACATGACAAAGATTTCGGAAAGACTCATACATCTACAGACAAAATGGACAAACAACCCCTACAACTGGACCATACTGAATCCCCTTTGTCTTACAAGACCAACCAGACAATCCCGCTTCCGTTTCCCTACATCAACGCTACTCGAACACTTACAAACGCAACTGACTACTGGACAATAAAATAATTTTTTCTTGTCATTAGAATTGGAAAGTTTATTTAATAAGATTATTAACCTAGAATAAGAGAATTTTCATCTTTGTTTTTTATTTAGATTAAGACTACATGTATTAAACAAGGGCAGAAAGACCGATAAGTCGATAGCCTTTTTTAGAAATAAAGACGTTTACTACTACTGCTCCAATACAGACGAATATATTAGGCATGTGTAACACTGAGTTGAATCTGCTTCAATGGCGCTTTCGCAGCGCATTCCCCTTAGAACTGTAACTGAATACCGGTAAACTGAGATGCTGTTCTACGTTTAAAGGTTTGATTTTAGATGGCACCACAATACCGTGTTGCAGAATACATACGTTTTCAGGCTGATAACTGTTTGTGAAACGTGCAGTTTTCGGCCTGATAAAACTTGGTGAATGCAATCATCAGAAAACAATTATTGAAGAAAATGCTATCATTCCAAACGTTTCAAGTTTCGCGCTTCGAACATAGGTGGCGCAAAAACTTCGGTTCGAAATATAGCTTGTCAGTTACGGTTTGTGTGCCGATGTGTACAGATGCGCTGTGAAACTGCCATTTAACTCAGTGTTACCCATGTCTGGAAGATATTCCAGTCATTTTCAGAAAAACCATACACTTGACAATATTGCCTTACTCAACTAACTCACGGTTACAGTGGGCAAGCAAAACTTCATCAAAAACATTGTTCAACACTGTATGTAAGTTGAGTGAGCTGAAGTCGACTATTGCAAGTAGTACTTTAAAACGGGGCAGCGTAGGAAACCAAACGACTAGAGACTACTGAAGCAGTTAGGCAACATTGGGCGGCGTAGGAAACCGCGCATAAGAAAAGAACGGCAACCTGGTAGAACTGTTGATTATAAACCTGGCTGAAGAGGACCTGGTTATTTATACCATTTTTTCAGCAAAATCAACGTTTTTCGCTTGAAATTCCCTGCATATCGCCACCGACAATTTCCAAATCCGATTCTATCAGCTCAGTTATTACCAAATGTAATGCACGCAAAACCGACTGAAATTTCCGCATAAAAGAACGCTTATCGCTGATCAGATTGGTGTAAATTATCACAAACCGAAAAAAAAAACATCGACAAGTGCAAAGCTCGACGGCCCTTAATTCGTGCTTTCCAGTTCCCAGTTAATAGCTCAAGCACTTGAAATCCGACTGTTCGATAAATCACATTTTCGTCGATATAATGCACGAACTATTTCTTGGGGGAATACCGGAATTGCAACTCTCACGTTGCGGCGATCCGAACGTTGATTCCCAAAAGACGATGGCCTTTGAAAATGTTTACGAATTTAAAAAATCCATTTCCGTTGAAGTCCTTTGATTTTCATCAATCCGCTCCGGAGACGATCGATGGGCGGCAATTTAACAAGTCCACCGGTCGAAAACAAATCGGTCTCATACTTCTTTAAGTTATTATGGCGTTCGCCATAGGTCACAATTAGCCGGGCCTGCATTTAAACAAATAACCGTCAACTAATTATCATTAAACATTATGGCTGGTCATCGATTGGGCTCAACCTGCCGGCATTTCACAGGCCAATAAATTTATCTAACGGCGTCATTCTATTCACGCGTCCCCGATTTGCAGAGAATTATTGTCGACATACAAGGGCCAGTAGATATTTAGCCATTGGATTTCAGCAAAACAAACAGCGAAGCGACATGAAATTTTAGTCTAATAGGGCGAATTAGATTTGATTAATTAGACGAAAATGAAACAGCATGTTATGGCCGTTCAAATCAAGCAAAACTAGCTTTGCAACAACAGCAAGGCAGGGATCGTGGTCAATAGCGCTCAGTCAATCTCGTTCTAGCTTCGAAATAGTCCAATTTTTCCAGATAACAATCAAAGAATGGCGTCAATCATTTGAATGCTCTCTTATACACCGAGATCTGTCAGTACTTCAAGTAAAGTACTTGAATTTGATGTACATTTGTTGTTTGGTGCTTGTACTTGCTTGTTCAAGTTCTACCTACAAAGTATTTGTGCTTGATGCTTGAAATCATTAGAAGTTTTTACTTCTAGTACTCGACGACTTCAAGAGTACTTGAAATACTCGCAGAATACTTCAAAGCAAGGTCATAAGGATATGAATATAGGGACATGGAATGTCCTCAGCTGGTGTAAACCGGGAGCCTATGGACATAACAGCAGTCCAGGCAGCAAGTCCTTTGGACGGGGTCTGGAAATATTAAAGATGGCAAATCCGTAATTTTCTACAGTGGATCCCAAGATTGACACGAACAGGGACAGGATTAGTTATCAGAGAAGAACTATCGAACAAAATAACAACGGAAAGGTGGCCCACACGGTGTACAGAAAACCGACACATACCGACCGGTACCTGCACAGTGGATCAAACCATCATCCGAGTCAAAAGAGCTAGAAGAATTTGCGAACCATATGAGTTAGTAAGAGAATTGAAACACCCAGAAAGAGCCTTTGGTTGGAATGGATACAGCAAGAACGAGTTTAATAGAGCAATTCGACCAAGAAACAGTGGAGGTCGTCCTGGGGAAACAGATACGCATTATGAGCGTAAGGGTTGGGCTTGCCTCCCATACATACATGGAGTCACGGACAGGATCGGCAGGATACTGGAGAAACACAGAGTGTAAACAGTCTTTAAACCATCTCGAACAATCCAACAGACTTTGAGATCGGCCAAGGACAAACGGGATCCTTTATCGGCACCAGGAGGCTACAGGGTTCCATGCAGTTGTGGCAGAGCATATATCGGCACCACAAAACGTAGTGTAAACACGAGGATCACTGAGCATAAAAGAAGTTGCAGATTAGGACAAACAGAAAAATCAGCAGTAGCGGAACACGCACTTCTAGACGGCCACCAAATACGTTTCGATGAAGTGGACATTTTGCACCAATCTCAACGGTATTATCCGAGACTAACCAGAGAGGCCATTGAGATCTTCAAACATGACAACAATTTTAACAGGAAAGAAGAAGTCACGGTCCCTAATCCAGATTGGAAACGCGTTTTGCGGCAAACAGCGTGTACGCCAAAACCATTGAAGCGCCTCCCACTCCTCACGCATGAGCTCACACGGCCGGACCGCATAAATACGACAAATAATCCAGTAGTTGAACGAGTCTTAGTCGAAAAGCACGGCAGATCACTTCGCCCACTGCCTCATCGCCTTTGATAATGTCCACCGCAGTTGTGGACGAAACCTCAGGAAGAAATTCCCATGGACAACGGCTTGAAAACCCGAAAAACATTTCCATATGTGAAAATAACATCATTCCGTCCTATAAACGAGAGAAGATGCTGCATTAGAATGCGTAGTAAGTGGTTTAACGTATCTCTTATATCAGGGCACGCTCCTACGGAAGACTCAGATGAAAAATATACAGATACTTTCTATGATACCCTAGAACAGGTACTGAATAGAATACCCAAGCAAGATATGAAAATAATTGTTGGAGACTACAATGCCAAAATAGGATAGGGAAGACGGCGCAACTCCATATCGGATAATTCAACCCACAGAATATGGCCAATGATAATGGTTTAAGAGTTATTGATTTTGCAACATCAAACAACTTATTGGTTAAATCAGCAATGTCACACAAGAACATCCACAAACATACCTGGATCTCCAACGATGACGCTGACAAGACGCAAGACATAGCAGCAATATTCTGGATGGAAAAACCTTCAGGGGTGCAGATGGAGACTCTGACCATATTTTGGTAAAAGCAAAAACGAGAATACGTATATCAGCTCGCAAAGGAAAGAACCACAACAAGGAAATACCGTGGGATATAGAAAAACTAAAAAAACCTGAAATAAATCAAGTCTACCAGAATGAAATGGAGCAAAATTCACGAGAACAACGCAAAAAGGTACAGAAATTGAACATAAATGGAAACAAATAAGGGCAGGTACAGCTGAATTTAACGATAGAGTACTAGGACCAAGACTAAAACCAAAAGTAAATGGTTGGTACGATGCCGATTACGAAAGTCCAAATAAACAAAAAACCAAGCCTAGACTCCAAATGATCCAAAATCCATCAAACCAAGACGTTTCTACATACAATAACATCAGAAAATACGCAGAACTAGGTCGTAACAGACACCAAAGTAATATAAGACAATTCTACAGGAGGTCGGCAACTCAAACAAAGGGTTCTGAACAGATCAAGGACTCTAACGATACTAAAAAGCGGTAATAGAGATGTGATAAGTCGGGAAACGGAAATACTGCAAGCCTGGAAAGAATATTTTAGCAAACTCCTCAATCGGTCGGACGAAAAGCCACAGGACCGCTTGACTTTCCAAACAGCAGGCACAAACATAGAAGCGCGTAGTTTGGTAGAAACTATTGAAGCTATCAAAAAACTGAAAAATAATAAAGCACACATATTCCCTCGTGATTTGAGGAAAGAACTGTTGGGTTTGGTCTAAAATGTCTGCTTCATGAAAAAGAATTTAGTGTCCATCCGTCAGAGCATGCTCAACTACAGCAGAGTTTTCTAGTTGTCCCAATCTGCAGCTTCTCTTGTGTTCCGAGATTATGGTGTTGACGCTTCGCGTAGTGTAGACATGGTAGTTGTACCAAGCCACAGCTGTGGCGCAGTCTACATTGGTACAACTACCATGCAGCTGCATAGAATCCTATCGACTCCAGGTGTTGATAGAGGATCCCTTTCGTCCTAGCCCGACCTTAGACTCTCCTTGATTGTTTTTTTTTGGCTTGCAGTCCGTTTTAATTTTATGTTTTTGTAACATCCTGCCAATTCTGTCGGTGACTTTGTGTATGTAGGGCAGGCAGGCAGGCGAAGCCCTGTTTCTCCAAGGTTTCTTTCACTTTTGTGTCATTTTGATAGGAAGTTCTTGGCCTGAGTATTCTCCTTATCTCCTGATTATTGAACCCATTTATCCTAAACCCTCTATCCAAGTGTCTCAGTTCCTTCTCAGGTTCAATTGGATCGCAAATCCTCTCATCTCTTTTGGCCAAGGATTGAATGACGTCCCGTTTTTGTCTGGGGTGGTGGTTTGATTCCGTGTTGAGATATCGGTCGGTGTGTGTAGGTTTCCCGTAGACCGAATGACCCAGCTTTCCATTAGGTAGTCTCGAAACCAAAACATCTAGGAAAGGTAGACTTCCATTATTCTCAATTTCCATGGTGAATTGAATTCTCGGATTCAATGAGTTAAGGTGGTCAAGAAACCTACGACGGTCGTTCTCCCCGTGGCTCCAAATCAAAAAGGTATCATCTACGTATCTAAACCAGCACTTCGGTTTCTTCTCTGCTAGCGTCAGCCCTTTTTGTTCAAAGATCTCCATGAAGTAATTGGCTACCACCGGACTGAGTGGACTCCCCATGGCTACACCATCAGTTTCTTCGTAGAAATCACCCTTCCATTGGAAATATGTTGTCGCAAGGCAATGTCTAAACAGCTTGGTTATATCGCTAGGAAAAAGTTGTTCTATGTACCCCATGGATTCTTCTATTGGTAACATGGTAAAAAGCGAAATCACATGGAAGCTCACGCGCATGTCCGTGTTGGTGACATTGAGCGATCTTGGCTTCTCAACGAAGTGTCCTGAATCCTTGATATAACTCTCCGAGTGGCCAATTTTTGGTTGTAGAAGCTTGGCGAGGTCTTTAGCGGTTTCGTAGGTGGGGCCTCCCCTAAAGTGCTTACAATGGGCCTCAGTGGCACTCCCGGTTGGTGTATTTTGGGTAGACCATAAAGTCTTGGTGGCAGAGCTTCCGACTTTTTCAAGCTGCTCAGATTTTCGGGAGCAGGTGACAATTCCTTAAGAAGGCTGTTGATAGTCCTTAAAATTCGTAATGTCGGATCACGTGGTAATTTTCTGTAAGTGGCAGGATCCAGTAGTGCCTTGATCTTATCATCATGGTCCTCATCAAGGAATGTTAAAGCCTGCTCTTCCATTTACGATAATTAGAATACAGTTTTGTTTGCTGTGTTTTCATACTTGACTTTCTGTTCAATTGATGTTCATTTGTTGTAATGCAAAAGTCAGTCGTTTTTATTTGTTAAACATTTTTTACGTACTTTTGTTTCAATGAGAGCAGTAGCAAAAAAATAACTATCGCCTATTTTATATGGAACTCATCAACACACTTCCCACCATTTACTCAAAGACTCCTTATTATTGTCAGTCAGTTTTCAAGCACTGATGTTCAAATCGCATACTTATAGAATGTGAAATAACCACAAAGACATGGAATTATTTTACTTGACCAAAATCAAGTTCTCAATCGTGGTTTTTGTACCTGAAGTACCTTCCAAATTGTGAGCAGTATTTCATATTTGTGCTTGCGATATGTTGGTCTATTCTAGTCCTTCATTGCCCCTGTATTTTCAAGTTTGGGCAGAATGGGACACTTTCTAAAAATCGCATTTTACCCCATTCTGCCCCAAAAGGCGGAATAAAACGGACATACAATTTTTTCACCTACAAAAGCTAAAACTTTACTGTGTCGCCAACTTTTTTAACCCGAAATGGTTTCTTAAACATCAAGCGCTAATACAGAATCTGACGATTGTTGAAAACAACGAAAACTGATGTTGTGAAGTGAGGTTATAAAGTGCATTGCAATGGCGCATTTGCAGGTGCAATCAAATTACATTGCTGCCTAATTTCCGGTCAATGTTTTGGGAAATATCTCCGAGTAGTAGTAGTAGTAAACATCTTTATTTCTAAAAAAGGCTATCGACCTATCGGTCTTTCTGCCCTTGTTTAATACATGTAGTCTTAATCTAAACAAACAAATAAATATGAAAATTCTCTTATTCTAGGTTAATAATCTTATTAAATCAACTTTCCAATTCTAATGGCCAGGAAAAATTATTTTATTGTCCAGTAGTCAGTTGCGTTTGTAAGTGTTCGAGTAGCGTTGATGTAGGGAAACGGAAGCGGGATTGTCTGGTTGGTCTTGTAAGACAAAGGGGCTTCAGTATGGTCCAGTTGTAGGGGTTGTTTGTCCATTTTGTCTGTAGATGTATGAGTCTTTCCGAAATCTTTGTCATGTTTGTGCGTTCGGATAGTAGTTGGGTGGAGGGGTTGTGTAATGGGTTTTGGGGGTGTCTTATTCGTGTTATTAGTCTTTTCTGTTCCGTTGGTCATGTTCCGTTGGTCAACGTTTTGTCCTTTCTGTTCCGTTGGTCATGAGTATATGTCCATAGTCAAGCAAGGGTATACAAATAGCTTTATATATTTTGGTGGCGGTGTTTGTGCTAATTCCTCTGTCTTTGTAGGTTAGTGATCGGAAGTGTTTTGTTCCCTTTATTGTTTCTGCCCTGATGTTTCGTATGTGTTTAGTGAATTTAAGTTTGTGGTCAATTGTGATTCCAAGGTATTTTACGTTTTTTGGTTGTGTCGTTTGGCCGTCTGCAGTTATTGTAGGGGAGTCAGCGTTAAGTCTGTGGTTTGTGAGCAGAAGTTGGTTTTTTGACGCGTTTGGTGTTAGTCTCCATTTATAAAACCATGCCATTGTGTTGTTTGTTAATGTTTGGAGTCTTTGAGCTGCTCTCTCAGTAGTTTTGTTATGTACAATAAGTGCCGTGTCGTCTGCATATTGTAATATGTATGCCGATCTGTCGATTTGATTTTTGTCTGGTAAGTTGTAATTGTATATGTCATGGCAGTATATATTATAGAGAAACGGTGAGAGCGGGGATCCTTGAGGGAGCCCTTGTTCAGGGGAAAAAGAAAATGACAGTGTTTTGTCAATTCGTACTTGTAGTTGTCTGTTTTCTAGTAAGTTCTTTATGGTGTGTAGTAGATATGTTGGTGTGTGTAGTTTGTATAGTTTGTATAGTAAGCCTCTATGCCAGACACTATCAAAAGCTTTGTTAATGTCCATAAACAGGCAAGCTGTCTTTCTGTCAGTTAGGTGGGTTGTTTGTATATTGTTAGTCAGAGTGAAGAGTGGGTGAATAGTCGAGTGCTGGTGTTTGACTCCGAACTGATACGGTGGTATGTACTTTCCGACCAGTTTTCCCAGTCGCTGCCTTATTATGTACTCAAAAACCTTGCTAAGTACTGGTAGCAATTGTTGTAATTGGTCTGTAATTGCTCGGTTGTGTATTGTCCAGTCCATTTTTGGGTAAAGGGATTATTAAGCCGTTTTTCCATGTTTTTGGAATTTTGTTATTTCTGATGCAGTTGTTCAATTCAGTTAGGATCAGTTTGTGTGTTTCTTGAGTTAGGCTTTTCAGGAGTTTTGCCTTTATTTTATCTTTTCCCGGTGCTGTGTTTTTAATATGCGCTAGGGCTTCATCGTACTCTGTGTCTGTGATCAGTTTGTATGTATAGATTTAGTTCGTTTTAGACTTATCATCCAATGTGCCTTTAGCCAAGAGGTGCACAATTTCTTCCAAAAACTGATGCTTTCATAAAATTTCCGCTTCAATTATTCACGCTTAAAGCTGATAAATTGCATAGGAAATCGAGTTAAAAAATATCAGAAAATGTAATCAATAAACTCATCAGCCATTTAAAAACACAGAAATGCTTGTTGTATTGAGAGAAAAATGTGTTTTTCGCTTGATTATGAACAGTTCAGTGTTGTTAATCGGGAATATCAAAGCGATTTTCCATGGAAAAGCCGAGCCCTCGTAGATAAATTATTTTCACTCTTTGTCAGGTGAAATTGTTAATCATGATTTACAGGCAATTCGTCTATATCGTTTATGGTCCATACCAGGCCGGCTTTAGGGAGTTACGGTATGGTTTTATTCGGATTTGCGACACGCTATACATTTTTAACATGTCGCTGTAGTCGGCATTTTATTATTAGACATCATTAAACAATCGATTCGGTATTTAATTATGGGCCTAATTAAATTGATTTGCAAAAATGCGCTTTATGGAGCGACAGTGAATGGAATGAATATTTTCCGCACTGTTAATACTTGATGAGTGATGTGTGCAAGAGATAATCTACATTTCATTCATTTTTAATCTCCAGTACAATTTCCACCCCATAAATAATAAAAGCTCGTAACTTTCCGACTTTTTAAATAATTTGTGAAGGCCATAAAAACCGCGCTGAAATAAAACACTGTAAATCCGAGTATTACTAGCCCGGATAAACCAATAAACATTAGTCGGGCTTTTTTGAATAATGGAATTCTACTTGCGCACTTAATAAATTTTCCGACTGGGTTTCAAAGAGATTTTGGAAAATTCCCGCTCAGCTGGAAATCGCCACAGGCACCGTATACTGTTACCCTGAAAATTACAGGGTTAAAGCAAACGGGAGACAAGAACGTTCATCATAAAAGAAAGTAGATAAACAAAGAAAAGGATAAAGTAGTCTAAATCTGACAACTTTGTTGGCTGTAACAGACTGAAGGGCGTTTTAATTACACGAACAACGGCCTCATTAGGAACCTTCAGATTACAAGTGTGCGATTACGTTACCCCCGGAAAATAACTAAAGAGTGAAAATGTTCCCTACTTCCGTTGCTGAATAAGAGCCGAATTAAAATTCCACACTTCGATAATTTAGGTCCGAACGGGCCTGTAAATTCGACTGGCCCAATGGGTAAAGTTTATCTTGAGAGTATCGCATTTAGGAGATCTATGGCCTAATTTGTTCACTCCTCGAACAGTCAAATTTATACATTTACCTTTTTAACGCTTCTGGCTCAGTCTATGGCATTAATTTGCCGACTTTTCCTAATCAGCTTCAACGGAAAAATTCGACACATTCGCTTTAAACTACCCGGACCTGTAGTTCTTCAGGTCCCTTAAAACCGTTTCTGTGGGGAAATTGAGTGCAATGAATCAATCCACTGAGGGGCGCCTTTTGACGACTTTAAGGCTCGATTGATAAAATTTATTGATTTAAGTCCCGATGGATGGAAAATACGTCCACGTCTAGGCAATGTTTGCTGAATTTTCCTGAATGCCTGAGTCATCCGATGGACTGGATTGGGTAGCTCATCGGGTGGCACTGCCGGTCCCAAGCCCGGATAAAGGAGGAGGGTTCTTAGGTGAGGTTAGCCACCTTCCTGAGGTAAAACCAATATTGGCTCACAGAACTGAATATACAGCCTCGGAAACCGGACGGAACTATCAGATGACGACACACGCCAGGACATTGGAGAAACTAATTGGAGAACGAATTGGCAAAAGGAAACCTAAACCAAAAGGAATATAAGGTTGTGGAACGGAAGAGATCAAAAGATCATAAAAGAAATGAAGAAGCATAATATCGACATTTGCGGGATCTCTGAGACAAAGAAAAAGGGACAGGGAACATCAAAATACGGAGAATTCATACTAATATACAGTGGAAAAGCAAATCAAGAAAGAGCGCACTCAGGTGTTCAGAGAAATCATTCCCTTCACACCATTCTTCCACTCCTTCCCCGTTGTTGTCGGTCTCAAAGTAACCCCATGAGGTGTTATGACTGTTGAAATCGCCAATGAGAAGTCGATGTGTCTGAGAACCAAAGTTTTTGGCGGTGCAAAATCAAACAACTGAAATGAGAACACTAAGATCTATGGTGGGATGTAGCCTACTGGACCATGTAAGAAGCGACGACATAAGAACTAAGTGCGATATCCACGGCGTCGTGAGATGGTCTCGCAACAGGAGACGAGAGTGGAGAGACCACGTTGACAGGATGGGCAACACCAGACTGCCAAAGGGAGTACCACGTTCAAAAAGACCCCCGGGACGACCACCAACCCGCTGGTATGAAAGCTGGAGTTCAGAGTCACAACTGAAGCTATGATGTTGATGAAAAACAGGATATAATCCTAATATAAGAGGAAGAAGAAGAAGAAAATCAAACGCTTCTGTAGGAGGTTTGTAGATGGATGTGACTGTGACTCTTGTTCTGGGTGCAATACGCTGATGATATAGCCTTATCGGGTTTCGCGAAAATAGCACTTTCGTGTTTGTTGTGCGGAGTCTCTGCTAACATGTGCATTCCTGCGATCTGGGGTCTAAGATGGGTCACGTCCCTATGGGTTTCTTGTACCCACAGAATGTCGCTTCAGGCCTTTATACAGAAGTCTGATAGAGGCGCCTCTCTGCTTTTTGTTAAGCCCTCTATGTTTATGGATCCTATGGTCAGAGTTGGTTCTGAAAAGAACTTTGGGTTGGTTTTGGTTTCTTGCTGTTGTGGGGGACACGGTAGGAGCTCCAAGCGAGCAACAGACTAGAAATCTCACGACTGTATGGCATGAATATAGGTAAGTTTGCCTAGATCGTCTTATTTTCGGATAAGGATTTGTGGTTGTATAGTCATTTCAGAGACGCTCTGTATCTTCGTGTTCATTTCGTTTCAACCTTCATCCTTCATATGCCTGTTCTGCGTGAATCTCCTTCAATCCCGCATTTTAAACGATTCGCATCCTACGAAATCCTGTGAAAACCGTGTCAATAAATCATACTTTCCTTCATTTTCCTGCTGCTATATATTCGTTTTTTTGCCTAATAAATTGCACTAAATGTAACATAAATCGAAACGGCCTAACCCAGCCAGCATAATTCCACATTGATTGTCTTAAAACTGCAGAATTGTTAATCTTTGTCGACGGCATTCGAATCATTGCCTGTGGCACAGTTATTAATTAGAAAAGTTTTAATTACCTTATGTCGTGGTCCGGAGCCATTGCCTGGAGTTTAACTATGTCTTACTTTCCTATTTTAAACTAACTTACGTAAAGGCTAAATTTTCGGAAAGTTACGAGTTTCGAGTGCCATAGGTAATGCACATTAGAGTGAAGCATGTGATGAGCTATTTATTTTTGAAGATAAATCTCGAATTTCGAGCAGTTAAACGGATAATTTGCTTGGCAAAACCATCACTTTGGCTTCATCGGCCGACATTCTCCCTAATGTCGTACTTCTGCAACCGAATTACCGATTTTACCTAATTAATTTAGCTATTTTGAGCATTTACTTTGTCGATGTTTTAATCGCATGTTCACGTACCGACAGATACCATTTAACTTGTCATTGCATTATTCAGTTCAGGGGAGGGCTGTATGTGTTTAGAAGTCGTTAAAACTTTCAGGTAATTATATCGGCCTAAAATGGCAACATTACTTAGATAATTAACTGAACTATTAGCCAAAAGTCTGTGTTTTTTCTTAATGTACTTTTCATTCCTTGATTGTTTTCCACATTACACGAAAACTACTCGCAAAAGTACACCAATTTAGCGAATCGCTGATAATATAATTCATCAATCCATCGTACTTAAAGAGCCTTTTAGTCCATGGGGATCACAAAAAAGCCCTGAAATTCGTGTTGCGATTACTGAAAGGAACTGGCTTCGTTTAAATTCAGCCATGGCCGTAAAGTCCGATTTTTCTTGCCGACTTCACCGGTAATGCTGATTATCTGGACAAAAGGCAGCCACTGTCTGCCTGGATAAATTTACTTCGCCATCAATGGAATCGTTTAACTCCACATAAGCGTTTTATTTTTATAAAGCAACGCGGAAATATGAGCGAAACGTGGGCTATGGATAAATCCCGATTGTTCAGAACTTGGGCTGATTGCCTTCGTTTTAAAAGCACACTGTTTTAGATTAATATTTCATCGATGTTTAAACGGCTCAAAAATGTCACGGGCAGACAAGTTAATTCTTACAAAACATTGAAAAAGAAAACACTGATAATGTCTGTCAGCGGATTAATCACAAACAAGAGAACAGTTGCAGGAATTATTGGCATAAAAAATGAGGTAGAATAAAAAAATAAGTGTTAGTAAAAATCGGCTCAAACATGAGGTCGCTTTTTTGGTAATATCTGAAGAACTGGATAGAGAATTCCACAACTCACTGAAAAGTGAACCTGGGCAAAACTGGCAGTTTCCACACAAAAAGACAAATTTTTGAGTGTTTTAAATTTAGGTACGATACGATTTAGGTCAGATAGTCATCAGGTCATTTCAACCATGGAGCCATTTTTTGCTCAGATCTCAGAAGCAAATTGAGCTAAGCGTTTGTTTTTACTTCACTGAATAAAGAAGTCTTCGTTCTTTGACTTTGAACTTTGACCAAGAAAGACTTGATTTACGGCATAATGCGACTTTCCATACAAAAAGAGAAAATTGAATTTTACCCCCGTTAGCTACAAAATAAGGGTATAATTTCAAAAATTCCTCCACATTTTCGACCATATCCCAGGAGAAAAGTAAGCTAACTCGCTCGTTGCTACACTTCTTGATAGAGAATTAATTAGGAAAATATGGGCCGTTTTTGAACAAAAAGCGAAATTCGAGCACGAGTTTTTACGCGGTTTCAACAAAATTGAGCCAACGTCTCAGACATGAAGCCCCCTTTTTGAAGATATCTCAAGAATCGTTTGCGCTACAAAACCAGGGTTTCTCCCATTAGACAGAGCATTAAAAACTCCTTTAAGTGGAACCTAAAAGTATTTCCTTTCTTTCGCTTTCAATTTCCCAATTTTTTTTTCGTCTCATCACACTAATGTCGATCTTTTCTTCCTCCGCTTCTCTATTTCCCTTGTCTCAGCCATTTTCGGCCTATCGGCTTCTGGGCCTTTCAAATTCTTCAGTCCTTTTCCTTTCCATACCTCTTCTGCTTGTGTAATCTGCTTCTATCAATATTTTTGTGTTTGTTAGTTGTTTACTTCAACTGACTATTTCTTGCTTCCTACTTCTTTTAGCTAGATTTAGTAATGAATGCGAGCGATTTTACACAGTTTTTCGCCCTCTCCTTTATTATAAATTCTAATTTATGGAAACCATTTTATTCAAACTCTTATTCGCGTTGTTTTTAACTTTTCTTTCGTGTCCATTTTGTGGTTACGATTTTCTACTCCATTTTCATTCGCAATTACACAATCAACGCTATTATTTCCTCTGCCTTGTCCATTTCCTCTGTGTAAACCATCTGCTTTCGGCCATCATCAACTGAGTTTTCATAATATTTTTTTGTCGTTTTCAACTTTCTCCATTTTTACGATCTTTTAATTCTCGTTTTTCATTTGGTTTGTTATCAACTCTGTTTCGATGATCTTGCTGTTATCGTTTTCTATTTGTTCCATTTTCTACTTCTTTTAGATGATCTTTTAAATGTCGTTTTTCACTGCGTCAATCGTCAACTTATTGTAGATTGTCGCTTTTCAGTTTGTTTACTTTCTGATGTGATAGTTGATATTTTTATTGTCCTTTTTCACTTTGTTGAACTTTAGATTATTTTTTAATTGTCACTTTTCATTGCGTCCATCGTCTACTATCTTTATGAGCTTAAACTTACTGTATTTCCTCTGTTGTTTGTAATTTCATCCATAAACAACTGCGATTCAATGATCTTTTGATTGTTGTTTTTCATCTCGTCTATTTTCTACTGTGTTTCCATAGTCATTTGATTGTCGGTTTACATTTTCTCCTCTTTCTAGTGCCTCTCTCTAGATAATATTTCTTGGGTGGTTTTTAATTCAGTTCACTATATACGGCTTTTAAACGATTTTGCCATTGTCGGTTTTCATTTCGTTCATCATCAACTGTATTTCAATTTTCTTTTCATTGCGTCCATTTCCTGTTGTTTTTGGCTGATATTTTGTTGACGTTTTTCACTTTGTTCAACATCAGCTGTGTCGTTTTTAATTTAATTTACCTTCTACTGTCTGTCTCCTTCTCAGACGAAATATCCTGTCATTTGTAGTTTTTTATTTTATTCATCATTGACTCCGTTACAATTATTTATTTATTATTATTTTAGATTTTGTCCATTTTCATCTGTGTTTAAACGATCTTTCTTTTGCCGGTTTATCCTTCGTTTATCATTAGCTGTGCTTCGAACATCTTTTAATTCTCGCTTTTCAATTGGGTCACCTTCTACTGACTTTCTTCTGAGATGAAAGTTTTTGTCATCGATTTTTTAAATTTAGTGCACTATCAACTACAATTCAATGATCGTTTCCCCGAATTTTTTTTCTGCTGTCTTTAAACGATCTTTTCTTTATGGTTTTTTATTTCTTCTTGCGATCTTGCCGTTATTGTTTTCCGTTCGTTCCACTCTCTACTGCTTGTTGTCGTTTTTCACTCAGTTTATCATCAACTGTGTTTAGACTCTTTTCATTTTCTTTACTTTCTTACTTTCGGTGATTTTCTGCTCTTTCGTTGGTCGTCCAATGTCGCTTATCATCGCGTCCATTTTCTACTGTTTTAGCTGATATTTTTATTGTCGTTTTGCACTTTGTTGATCATAAGCTGGGTTTCCATGATTTTGTTTTTCATTTCGATCAATTTTTTATTTTTATTTTGTTCACCTTCTACTGTTTTTTGCTGAGACAACGTCATTTCCATTTCATTTCGTCCAACATCATTTCCATTTCCCTGATCTTTTGACTGTTATTTTTTAATTATTTTATTTCCTACTGTCTTTATCCATGTTTTCATAATCTTGAGTTTGCTGTTTTTCATTTATTCCACTTTGTCAACAGTCAACATATTTCCATTTCATTTCGTCTAACATCATTTCCATTTCACTGATCTTTTGACTGTTATTGAGAGGTCGAGAACCTCTCGCTCTCGTTTTCTTCCTCTGTCGTCCCTGTTTCTGCTTTCTACATATTCTTCAGTTTTTTCCTTCACATACCTCGCCTCTCTAGTTTCTTTTACTTGTGTAATCTTCATCTATCCATATGTTTGTGCTTGTTAGTCGTTTACTTCGTCTGACTATTAACTGCTTCTTACTTCCTTTAGCTACTGTGTATACCAGAAGAAATTCTACCGAACGACGGCCTAAAAACCCGAAAAACCCGAAAAACCCACTTGTTTCAAGGAATGGCCTCGGAAGTCTATCTCTTTTGATATTCCTTTAGCTAGTTTGAGAAATAAATGCAAACGTCATAACACAGTTTTTCGCCTTCTCCTTTATTGTAAATTCTAATATATTGAAATTATCTGCTTCAAACTTTTGTATTCGTTGTTGTTCACTCTTCTTTCGTGTTCATTTTGTATTTACTATATTTTGCTCCTTTTCCATTCCCAATTACTTAATTGACGCTATTATTTTCTTTGCATTGTCCATTTCCTCTGTCTAAAACATTTTCGACTTATCGGCTTCTGAACATCTTGCTTTCCTCTTACTTTTTCGTTCCACTTCTTTGTTTTTGCTTTCTATCTGTTCTTCAGTCCTTTTTCTTTACATACATCGCTTCTTTTGCTTCATTTACTTCTGTAATCTTCACCCATGCATATTTTCGTGTTTGTTAGTCGTTCACTTCGTCTGAGTTTTTCTTACTTCATTTAATTAGTTTTAGTAATAAATACGAGTGTTTTTACACCGTTTTTAGGCCCTCTCCTTTATTGTAAATTCTGATTTATTGAAATTATCTTCTTCAAACTTTTGTATTCAATGTTGTTAACTCTTCTTTCGTGCCTTTCTTTTAACTATTTTTTGTAATGCAAGCGTTTTATACGTTTTTTTCGGTTTCTCGACAGGATGGAACAAAGTGAAAAGCTTAAATTAGGAAAATTGAGTCATCGGCTCAAACATGATGCCACTTTTTTGATCATATTTCAGGATCAGATTGAGCTAGAACGCTAATTTCTACACCAATAGATAGAGCATGGAAACAGCATATAAACGTGTTAAAGCTAGCTTAAAATAGAGCACACGTTTCGATTATTATGCATCTGAAAAATTTCATGTGTTTGTCAATAAACTCGTTGCATTCCTCGCTTCTTTGGGCTAAAAATGGCACAAAAAATCTGCCAAAGAATTGAATTCAAGAAAGCTGACTTGCGAGGAAAGCGACTAAAGGAAGAAACACCTTGGAGACAACGATCAAGAGGAGACAGAGAAGATTGTTAAAAATTTTCCGGAAGAAATACTAAAAGAATATTTTTCGACATGTTCTGAAGAACGAGTAAATGATAAAACGAGAGAAGAAACAGAGCGAAACTGGAAAGTATCTTGGAAAATGAGGCTGAGGTTAGAAATAATAAATTATAGGAGAAATATTAATAAAACCATACTGCTTTCCTTGCAATCCCTTTGAGAAAACCTGCTCGAGTAACGATTCTTCTTTTGGTTGGAACTAATGGTTTCCCACTATACACTTGTTCACTTTTTCCAGTATTCCGTATAAATTTTTCCGGACATATGATGACGCGCTGCATTTAGCAGATCCACAACGTACACGGTGCCATTAATAATGTTAACGTAAACGTCGTCTCGTAAAACGTCCATTGGCAACATAAAACTATTTCCACCTCGTATTTCAGTTCCAGCTTTTATTATCGGCTTTTCCTATTTTTAAAAGCAGACCAAAGAGCCCCATATTCTGGAGCTTATAAAGTCGGCCACCTGCACCGGCAACTGACACGTTGATCCCTTTATTCGCGTACCAAAATAAGCAATGCAAAAAAGTATCCGCTTATCCCTGACGCTCATATTTCATCTTTTATATTTTATGTCGGGAGCTAAGGTCAACCTGTTGCCCTTCCTGGTGTTTCCAACGCCGAGATGAATTCCTCCTTTAAATTATCGATGCCCCGCATTTTCCTCATATTTTCCAAGTTTTTTTGTGCGATCCCCAACTTTAATATGGTGCCACGGTATTTTTTTCGTTACTCAATTGCAATCTGCTTGAGTGAAAATCTTCAGCTTCAAGGCAACCGTTCCAAACCGACTCGTAAACCCGGTGCCGTCCCTCGCCATAAACAAGTCCCGATAAAAACTCCCTAAGACCGCAATCTCGCTCTAAACCTCGTAATAAGTTTTCGGAAATTATTCGAAAACTAAACTAGGAATTTTCCGACAAATAAAGCGTGCCCCGTAACAAAGAAATTCTATTCGCCATAAGAAAGCATTAAATTACCCATCTTACAAAAGGTTACGGGATTGTTAGGATTTCTTTATTTGCTAGTTTCTTGCCAAACATCGAGGACCAAAGCTCGAATAATCGTGATTTTGTGGATTTTATTTCTTACAAATAACTGGCTCGTTGCGTTGTAAAGAATTTTAAAGAGGTAGCGAAAGCGCTGGACTTCACCAACACTGACGCCCATTCAATTCAAACCAACCACATTCAATAAAACCGCGTACTTTATGTTCATTACAGACCCTTGGATTCAATTCTTCGGCTTTTTTCGCATCTCGTTTATATTTTAGACTTTTGTCGATTTCTCCACCTTCTAATTTTACACGTTTGGTTCCCAAACTCTTATGATTTTCCTCAATCAAATTTGAAGTTGGAGATGCAAAAAGCTCTTAGGTTACAAAGCGCGAAAAGCTTCTTCTACTGGAAAATAACTTTTAGGGACTCATAACGCTCCAACTCTGGACTCCGTATGGACCGACTACTAACGAAGAAACCGACAATTCCTCTAATCTAGTTAATTGATTTTCGACTGGAAGCTGATCAAAAACCAGTCACACTTAACTTAAACTAGCCGAGGCAAAAGAAAATAAAACAGTTTCGCAACTGGCCAGCTCGGGGGCAAACTGAACGGAGCAATTTTTGATATTACGTGCCCCTAATGCCAAAATGCTCGTTTTGTTCCTGCGGGATGTGCAGATGGCTAAAAATACCACTTACTACTGTGTTCTTTCTCGGAATTTGATTTAAGAATAATTGGGATAACGGCCAAGATCGGTCGTTTATTCGACGGAGAACCGGGAAAATATGCCTAATGTGAAGAGAAAACTAACAGGCATATGTGGAGGAAAACAACACCTACAAGAAACAATGCTTATCTGATTTGTATGTCCAATCAACTTGCACTTCCTTGTTGAGAATAATTGAGATGTTTTTATTATATTTTTGTCGTTTGCTGTATTGTTTCTGTGTTGTTTTTTCTTTTTTTGCCTGTTTTCTAATAGGTCTATAAAATGTATTTCAAATTTTCCACGGCAATAGCGCATGTTTTCATCAACTATCCCAAGATATTTCCGAATGTTTTCGCGACTGATTAAATCAAGACAGCAATAAATTGCAAATGTGAGTTACTTTGAAACTGAAATGTTTTCTAGCGAATCAACTTGCATTCCTAGGTGATTTTCATGTTATAAAACTATAAGAAATTGGGGCTTAAAGGTTTGGAACGTTCAGAACTTTTCCAAAATACTGGAAATGTCCCTCAATGTCTTCGCAGGTACATTTGGTTTGAAGCAAGTTACCAAGACGCACTTCGGCAAATTGTTTTGGGCAACAAAAGCAGAAGAATGCGACTTCAAATCTTCCAAGTATGTCCAAGAGTTTTCTTAGTCTTTTTCCTGATTTAAGGCCAGAAGACTTTAGAAAAACGACGCCGAAATCCGAAAACTTGACCATCAATTAAACAGTTTTATGGAGGAAATCCTCAGTGGTAATGAATATTTTGATTAAACCACTGATATCGCATTTCCTGCTATTCGAAATCGATCAGCATTTTGTCTTTTTTTCCTCGCTTTTGGTGGAAATCAAAGCAGTAAAGTGCAGAAGCGGCCTGTTAACGGTTTTCGATCGGAAAAGCGGCAGGGGCGGCGCCGCCGCCCCATTTGTCACTGGCAACACGACTTAGCATATCGGCCGCCTCTCAATTTGCCGCCGCTGTCATAGCTGAATTTCAATTTTCAATTCCCGCACATTTTAACTGCCTCCCTGCTGTTGCGGATTCGGCCATAAAACTTCTCCCTTTGACCCCATTTTTGGTCTTGTCCCACCGCAATTTTCTCATCTTTTTACCTTCATTTATCTGTGTTTTTCCGTGTTGATTAGCGGTAAGTTTCATGTTTAACAAGAAACATCGTTTCCGATCAAGCTAGAGAGTTATAAAGCGTCATAAGTCAAGCGATAAAATTGCTAGAGCCTCCTTGATCCTTTAGCTAACACCTAAATCCCACATGCCATTCATAGTCTCTCATTTGAGCTCATAAATACCCCTCAAGGTGGAGACAAAACCAACTTATCAGATTTTTGGATGCTTTGGAAACAGCTGCTGTTTTGCTTATGAACTTTGTAACGGAACACTCAATCGCAAGTCATTGGAGAGCTTCTACAGCTCAAGATTTCTTACAGAAAGCGCAAAATTGGCTCATCTTTTACCCTCTTTCTCTTTGATATTGGTTGGACTAATTCTCTGTCCAATGATAGGCAGACAGGTTCTGAAATTTTTCTCGCAGGAAAACTCACACTTTTCTTGAAATCCTCACTTTTTTCGAAAAATTGTTCACGTGCTATGTTTTAGGTGCTAAAAGCGCCAATTACTCCTCTATCAAATGGTATCAAAGTGAGCGCTCTAGCACAATCCGTTTCTGAGAAATTCGCGAAAAGGTGGCAAAAACATGAAATTTTACCCAAATCTTGCACATAAATGTCTGATTTTCAAATTTCTCTTTTAGTGTGAAAAAGGCCACTGTTGCTTCAATCACGTTTAAGTTTCTGAATCGGCCTTCCAATTCTCTATCCAGTGGTAGGAAAACGAACCATCTCGGTCAAATAGTTCTTAAAAAACGTCGATAAAAGCAGGGTCATATACGTGTCGATTTCGCGATTTAAAAAAACCGGGCAAAATGAAAAGTTTTCTCGAAATTTTGACTTTTTTGAGAAAACTACCAAAATTTTCCATGCGATGCTTTAAGTCAAAAAATGAGCAGAGAAATGAGTACTCCAGCTCAATCTGCTCCTGAGAAATGAGCAAAAAGGTAGCGAAAATCATGAAATTTTAACTAAATCTTGCCTAAAGTGTCAAATTTCGCTTTTTGTGTGAAAAATTCCACAGACAGTTCAAATAGTTCGTCGATAACAGCGGCGTCTTGTATGAGTCGATTTCGCGATTTAAAAAAGCGTTCGAAACTAACACTTTTCTCGATATTTTGAGAAATATTTACTTGAGAAATTTTTGCCTCGAAGGCAAAAAATAGAGAACTTCCGAATGAAAACTTAAAAGAGTGAAAAAGTTGATCAGTCACCCGAAATATTCGGAGAATATTGAAGACTTAGAAAAAACTATATTCCAATGTGAACATGTTGAAAAATAATGTCGAAAAGTGCAAAATTAACAGAGAAAAACTGCATGACAATGAGTGAAAAAACATGATCAAAATCGACTTCACACTGTTTTAGACTAGGATTAATGAAAAGACTCTTTTCTTCAAATCCTCACTTTTTTCGAAAAATTGCTCACGTGCGAAGCTTTAGGTGCTAAAAGCGCCAATTAGTGCTCTATCAAATGGTGTCAAAGTGAGCGCTCTAGCACAATCCGTTTCTGAGAAATTCGCGAAAAGGTGGCAAAAACATGAAATTTTACCCAAATCCTTGCACCTAAATGTCTGATTTTCAAATTTCTCTTTTGGTGTGAAAACTGCCACTGTTGCTTCAATCACGTTTAAGTTTCTGAATCGGCCTTCCAATTCTCTATCCAGTGGTAGGAAAACGAACCATCTGGCTCAAATAGTTCTTGAAAAACGTCGATAAAGGCAGGGTCATATATGAGTCGATTTCGCGATTTAAAAAAACCGGGCAAAATGAAAAGTTTTCTCGAAATTTTGACTTTTTTGAGAAAACTACCAAAATTTTCCATGCGATGCTTTAAGTCAAAAAATGAGCAGAGAAATGAGTACTCCAGCTCAATCTGCTCCTGAGAAATGAGCAAAAAGGTAGCGAAAATCATGAAATTTTGACTAAATCTTGCCTAAAGTGTCAAATTTCGCTTTTTGTGTGAAAAATTCCACAGACAGTTCAAATAGTTCGTCGATAACAGCGGCGTCTTGTATGAGTTGATTTCTCGATTTAAAAAAGCGTTCAAAACTAACACTTTTCTCGATATTTTCAGAACTATATACTTGAGAAATCTTTGTCTCGAAAGCAAAAAATAGAGAACTTCTGGATGAAAACTTAAACGAGTGAAAAAGTTGATCAGTCACCCGAAATATTCGGAGAATATTGAAGACTTAGAAAAAACTATATTCCAATGTGAACATGTTGAAAAATAATGTCGAAAAGTGCAAAATTAACAGAGAGAAAAACTGCATGACAATGAGTGAAAAAACATGATCAAAAGCGACTTCACACTGTTCTGGACTAGGATTAATGAAAAGACTCTTTTGGATAAAAGCCGATTCAAATTAGAACAGCAAGAGCTGAATGAAGGCAAAGAGGAAAATGAAATGCAGGACATAAAAAATGGATGGCAGATATTTATGTGGCATGGGTTCGTGAGTAAATGGCTCCACTTCAGTATACGGAAATATGTGTCCCTGCCGATCGGTCGTTTTCTATCCCATTCCGGTCGGCGGACTCGGAAAAATCACCAAATGTATTCCGGATGATATCCATCTCAAAATATGACCTAGTAAAAATCGATTGTGGAGATCGCGCATATATTCGTCGGAATTGAGTTTTCAGCCTATAGGGAATAGCATGCAGTTTATAGCTGCTTCTCAAAACCCCGAAAAAAATTCAATAAAAACATCGAAAGTAGCATGTTCGAGTTGCAACGATAATCGTGCAATAACGGCCCGCTATTAAATAAAATAAATCCTCAATTCAGGAAAATCTAATATTTATCAAGTTGGGGCCGACAAGTTTACAGGTGAAAGACGCTCCACAAATTGGGTTTTGTCAGCAAAGGCGATATATCTTCGCGCTCTATTGAAACAAGATGGCAAACAAATTTCAAACTTCATGCATATTTTCTTCGCGCAAATATTGCATAACAAATTCACATATTAAACCGATAAAATATCAACATTTTCGAATAGGGTGGGAAATGTTTTCCACATAACAAATCATGCGGTGAATCCACTTAGTTTATACCCTGAGAGACCAAAGAGGGAAAAAATAAAATCGATTTCACTTTCCTACATCGGAACTGCACTGGAAATACTTCAAATCTCCAGAAATCTTCCCTGGAACGACACTTCAGTGACCTTCAGTTATATTTCCAAAACTTGAAGAAGAAGAAGTGCCCACAAGAAGGATAGATGAAAACTCAACTGAAAAACTTCAAGAGAAAAAAAATTGAAATAATATCAAAACAGGCACAGGAAGTTATTGTTAAAGCTGAACCCGGACGAAGGACGAAAACACTGGAAAATTGAACAGAGAATTTCAAGAAAATTTAAAGCCTCAACATGCCAAGAAGTTGTACAAATTCAATTTAAAAAAAATGATTCTGCTGAACTTGAAAGTACAGATGAAAGTTGGATTATGGAAAGACAGTCGCAGAAGAGAACAGTTTCAGCAATTCCGGGAGCGGAAATCAATCTTGCAAGACTGAAAGAAGACAGTCGACTAAAAAATGTTTAAGAACTAACCAAAGAAGAAGTAATTCGGGCAATAAAGGCCCAGAAAAGGGACAGTCAGGGTTCTGAAAAGGTTCACAACTAAATACTTAAACTAATTGCAAAACATAAAAGAAAAAGCTGAGACACAAAAAATTCATACACAATACCAAATGCTCATATTAGTAACAATTTTCAATTGCTTCTTAAAGCATTCTGCCTAACGAAAGTGTCTAAACCGTAGTTAATTTAATTGAATAGCACACACACTTAGACACGCAAATTCGCCCTTATTGTTTAATCAGAGCTTTGTGTACATTCTCCGCGTGTTTTATTCGATTTAAAGCGTTTTCTCGGATAATTTCGCATTTCAACGGAAAAATTTCAAGACCATATCAAGTCTAGCATATTTTCTGATGCATCATAAAAAAATCTCCGGAGATTTCGCTCAATTTAATATGCAAAAGGTGCAAATCTCGCAAAATCCTCAAAATCCGATTTTACGGTCTGAGGTTCATTTTGCAAAGTAGGGCTTACATCCCCTGAAAAAATGATTATATTCATCTAAAAACCGTCGAAATGTGCCTCTAATATTCATTTTAATGGTGCACATTTTTTTACTGTTTGTAAAAAAGTGCGAAAATACCCAACGGCATGTGAAGCCGATTTAGTACTGGGGTGGAAATTTGATTTTTTTCTTGTTTTTTTTATACGTTTATTTCCCTACTTTCCTGAAGCTTGCAGTACATAAACAAATAACATTTCCAAACCGTGAGATAATTTGCTGCTTTATTTAATAATGGTTGGGACTTACCGTCAAATGTCTTACTCATTGTGCATTGTCAGCTGAAACAAAAAGACACATTTTTCAGAGACTAATAACAAAAATTCCACAAACAGAATACTAAGTTAGACACATAATTGCAAGTGCGAAAAGTAAAGTCGCCCAGTAGAATAATCTAGCGTCTCCCACTACTGCTGAATTACTAGTTGATCTGGGCCGATCGTGCTCTATGCGCTCCTTCAACCACCCGCGCAACACTCCGCTACCCCCTTACCTGGCTGAAACAAAGGCCGTGATTTACATGGAGATTTCGCTGCATTTAGTCCAGCGCCAGTTGCGATATTGAGTAGTAGAGTAGTATCGGCTGTTTGTTGATATCGAACTGTTTATGTATATTTCCGATGTTCTAAAAACTAAAGTGCGGGTTATTTATAAAAAAAATTATTTGACAACAGTACACTCTCCCATAGAAACTTTAGAGGTCAAACTGTGTTTCTCAACCCTGAAACAAATGAAAACATTCCTGAGCAAAAAAAGCGAATAAAAACTTTGAAACTTCCATTAAAATAATAAATATGTAACTGGTCATTATAGGAACTAATTTCGTTCGGTTTCCCATTCCCGCTCCTCATTTTATTTCTCCAGTTCCCAACTTTGTGCCGGAAAAGAGTTGCATCCTGATTTATCTATTTGCTAAACGAATTTCGATTGCCTTTATTGAGACTTTATGGTAATGGTGGAAAACAGTGCAGGATTCATCGCTGTTTACGTTAACATGAAGCTAATCAATCAGTTGGCAAATTACCGCTAATAGAAACCTGATTATATTTTAGCAAACCGCCAATTATCACCTATTTACCGTGCACAATACTGTCTTATTAACAGCTTTTGCATTATGCACGAAACTAACGAATTAACAGAGCAAGTTTCGGGCACAACGAGAACAATAATTACAAATTGAAATAATTTATCTTCGTCAAGTGGCGCAGCAAGTTTGATTGTAATTTAGCCATTATTATGAATTATGATGTATCGTATGAATTACTGTCGAATTAAAGGTATTTATTACAGCCATCCGTTACACGTGCATACATTTCTCGATTAAAGAGACTTTGCTCACTTTTGTCTAATCCGCTCAGGCTTCAATGTTTTAATTAGTTTCACAGAGAAAAAAAACAGACTTGGCCAAACCTGAAAAATATGTTAATGTAATAACTAGGGCACAGATAAAACGAAATAAAAGCTCAGAGAATTTGAACATGGCACCAGAACTAACAGGAACTGACAATTTTCATGCGGGAATTTTAATTTTCTAGAGCGTTAATCCGTAGTTTCTAAGACTCAATTTCGTGACATTTTGCGAAATTACATTGCATTTCAAGCGGACTTTTGCATTTAGTACGAATTGCCATTAAGGCTAATAGTAGAATCGCTATAAAATTACCGTTAAAGTGCTCAATCATCGCAATGATTCCTCAAAAGATGCCCCAAGTCCTAATTTAAAAAAAATAAAACCGACCGACTCAGGAAGTGAAAGGAGAGTTGCTACATCCAGAACGCTCTATTTGTAGCACGTTTTCTTGGATTTTGACTATTTGAACTAGATCATTTTGAGCCAGATGTATATGTTTTCTTGCCACTGGATCGAACATTAAAAACCCCCATTCAGAAAGTGGATCAGTTTAGACAGGAAACTATTTTTCACGCAAAAAAAATAAAATTGAAAATGGCACAAAAATGGACAAGATGAGACTGCAATTTCGAACATGACGCCACCTTTTTGCTCATATTTCAGGACCAAATTAAGTTAGAGCGCGCCTTTCTATACCACAAAATGCCAGAATTGTTGTTGTTTTACGCGATTTTGGCAAACTTGTGAAATTAGCTCAAAAATGACGTTGCATTTTTCCGCATATCTAAAAACCCATCAGAGCTATAGCGATCGTTTTCTTACCACTGGATAGAGTATTAAAAACCCCCATTCAGCCAGTGGAAGTTGAATTAGGAAAAAGCGGCGATTTTCACACAAATAATTGAAGAAAATCATTCGCTTGTTGGAAGTCTTCTGAGCGACGTGCAAGAAACGTTTAAAAGTTTTCTGAGCATCCGAACTTTGCAAACTAATTTACAAGAAAATCTCCAAAAATCAGAGATGATTCACGTTCCCCCGAGTTCTGAGCTTTTAGAGCCCAAGAACCTCACTTGAGCTGTTGTTGAAGCCTTTACAGTTTTTGCAGGACTTTTCTGAGTGGCGCAGGGTGGACTTCTGATCTGTGGTTTTTATAAATAGTGCCGTTACCTCATTGAGTTGTGGAATTTTACAAAAAATGCTTGTTAGCATTGACAACCCATTCTCTTTTTCTTTTTCCCCTGAACAAGGGCTCCCGCAAGGTTCCCCGCTCTCACCGTTTTTCTACAATATATACTGCCATGACATATACAATTACAACTTACCAGACAAAAATCAAATCCACAGATCGGCATATTACAATACGCAGACGACACGGCACTTATTGTACATGACAAAACTACTGAGAGAGCAGCTCAAAGACTCCAAACACTAACAAACAACACAATGACATGGTTTTATAAAGAGAGAACACCAAACGCGTCAAAAAACCAACTTCTGCTCACAAACCACAGACTTAACGCTGACTCCCCTACAATAACTGCAGACGGCCAAACGTCACAACCAAAAAACGACGTAAAATACCTTGGAATCACAATTGACCACAAACTTAAATTCACTAAACACATACGAAACTTCAGGATAAAAACAATAAAGAGAACAAAACACTTCCGATCACTAACCTACAAAGAGAGAGGAATTAGCACAAACACCGCCACCAAAAAATATAAAGCTATTTGTAGACCCTTGCTAGACTTCGGACATATACTCATGACCAACGGAACAGAAAGGACAAAACGTTATATACAAACAACAGAACAAATTGCACTAAGACTAATAACACGAATAAGACACCCCCAAAACCCACTACACAACCCCTCCACCCAATTACTATACGAACGCACAAACATGACAAAGATTTCGGAAAGACTCATACATCTACAGACAAAATGGACAAACAACACCTACAACTGGACCATACTGAATCCCCTTTATCTTACAAGACCAACAAGACAATCCCGCTTCCATTTCCCTACATGAACGCTGCTCTACTTTAGATTAAGACTACATGTATTAAAGAAGGGCAGAAAGACCGATAGGTCGATAGCCTTTTTTAGAAATAAAGATGTTTACTATTACTACTGCTTGTTAGCGCCACAAAATTGTATATATGTAACCACCCTTGCACCTTCTTCTTCTTCTATACAGTCCACCTCTTCAAAGCGTATTTTCACCCTACACCGCGTTTATCTGGGTCAAAAAGAGGGTAAATACGCACAACAATGCCAGTTCTGAGGTGTTTGCTACCAAATAAGGGAAAACGCTGTTCCAGTTAGCTTCTCATCGGAGCTGCAGAAGAGCAATACTACTCTAATTTTAAGCAAAAAACGAACCTCTGAGAAATCGGATGCGATACCAACAATAATCTGCGTAAATTCCGGATATGCAGGACTTATGAGCTTTTCCGTACACGTTAAATGGTCCTAAGCGTTAAGCAAATCCTTTGAGGCCGACTTGAGCTGTTCGATCTGTAGTGTGTAGGATCAAGTCGCATTGTTTGAGTTTTTGCAACTTTGACAGCATATTTCTAAGTGTCGCCCAAAAGTCTTCTGATCCTCTTTATGCCAGAAAAAAATAATTTCCTGATTTGGAATTTTATCCAAACATGCTGCTTCTGAGGTGCTTCAAAAGCGCGGTATTTGTGAAGTTTGAGGTACAAGAAAACTTACCAACTAAAAGTTGTGATAATGATTGCAGGCTGAGGGTCTTGTAAGGCTTTTAAATGTGCCCTCTGAGCATCACTTGAACCGCCACAAAATCCACATTACTTACTACGGGAAACTTAAGAAAAGTCTGTGCTAATGACAAATCTGCCAGCACTAGTAGCAAGCAAAAGTCTTCTGATCCCCTTTATGTAAGGAAAAGTCCTTGTACATTACAGCAAACATTCTGCTTCTGAGACTTTGGGCGGTAAAATACACAAGTTTTCACTGGTGCCTCACTCAGATAAAGTCTCAGATAAAGGATTTTTTGAGGACAATCAATGGCTGTAGGACTGAAATGTTTTTCCACTGTATCCAAGTTTGTTGTATGAAAGGTGTCAGTTAGGAAAATGAAACGAATACTGAAATTGATTTCGGCAGTCGATAAAATTAATTGGAAAACTTTGTAAAAATCGAAAAAGCTGGCCTGGATGTAATAACTAGTCGAAGCATCCATCATGCCTATAGCTATTGGCTCGTTCTTCGGATTTAATCAGTATTAATAGCTTCTTCCGCACCAAACAACCTTATCGGGCTCCCGCACCTTCCTAACACGTGTATTCATCATCCCCTTTATTATAGACGAAGCGAAGGAGCCAGGGAACAGCCAGACGCTTGACTACGCTTTTTTAAAGGTTGATGTGAGTATAACAAGCCTGGCTTTGCATGTATTAAAATGGAAGATATTGTAAAGGAAATTGAAAATTGCCTTCTCCCGTCAAACGGATTGCGGTGGAAAAATAGTTTGGCAATTCCTCTTCTTATTTACCACAACGTGAGCAAACATGTAAAAATCTCCATACTACCCCTTTATCGGCTTTCCGGGCAATACGGGCATCTGAATGGGATAAAATCTGGGTCATCGATCTGACTTCCAAAAATGTTATTAGAGTAATGGATACATTTAGCCCCTGTTCGAACTGGCCGCTATCACAAAAAACATCTGTTAATACGTGTTTCACCCATCAAGTGCTTGTCAGCGTAATGGGGGCGACTTGGTGAAGAGAAAAATCGGACTATTAAAGTTGACAAATAAGGGAAGTCTCAGCCCACTTTCAAGCGCCGCTCACTGAAAGAATAATGGAACGCTGAGGTAAACAAAAAATATTTGATCAAAAGCTAAAACTAAAAGGTTTTTGAGGCGAATTTGCTACTTTATTGTTAAACAAACTGGCTTCTTGCTACGCGGATTTTTACCGGAAAAAAACTACATGTACTGATGAAATAAAGTTAGTAAATTTTCTTGCTTATTACGCCCACTTTTTCCTTTCTATAGGACTATAAAAAACATATTTTCTTTTTTTAACTTTGAAGCACAAAATTAATGGAATCAACCTGAATATCTGGATGGCAAAACTTTTAAAATGCCAAAACCCGATGAGAACAATTAACAACTTTATTAGGAAATGATGAAAAAAACCCTATAAGATTAAAATTCAATTCTCATAAATTTTAACAATCGAACAGTTTAATGAAAAAATTGTATAGCAGTTCTAAAACACTTTCCATATCTTTGCATGTGCTTCATTCAGATTATCAGTAAATAAATTAAAAATATCCGTGTTTCAAAGTGAAAACCGCCGTTTTCTGCAAAACAGTAAAAAAGTGTCTTCAGTTTCATCCATCATCATAAAGTATCTAATACCAAAACCAGACGAAAAAGAATTGACGTTGCACTATACATTTCGGGAAAATCAACAACTCGAAGGGTCTTAAAAAATATTGAAAAGAATTTTGAAAATAGATCGAACAAAAACTTCAGAAACCTGATTAAAAAGGCCTTACAAAGACTCGCGTTTCAGTGCCATAACTTCAGTTTAGAAAAAAATTCAAAGCACTTGAAAAATGCCTTCAGTTTCATTTTTAAACGTATCTAATACCAAAAGCAGATGAGAGCAATAAAAGCCAGAAATAGAAAATAGTGAAAAAGCACCATAAGATTAAGAAAGGGAAGAACAATGTTTCTAAACTTGTATGAAGATACTTTGAAATAAAATTGAAAACACCTTGTACAAATTTCTTGTACTTTACTTCCTTAAAATGTATGCAAATAATTAAAAAACTTTTTGGATCCAGTCTATCTTTTCATTCCGCAAGAAAAAATGATATAAATGATAAACAGGTAAAAAGTGATAACAATAAAATAAAATCGGGTTGCATTGTAAAAAATTCTGTTTACAAAATTTGCAAAAATTGAGAGTAACACAGAGACGAATGGAAAGATCCATGCTAGGATTTACTTTAAAAGACCGAGTAAGGAATAATGTGATCGGCAAAAAAACGGGGATATCGTAGAAAGTTTTGCAAAACGAAAATGGAAATGGCCAGGCCACGTCGGAAGAATTGAGGACGGAAGATGGACTCATTGAAGGGAGACCAAGAGCCGACAGGCGAAGCCGAGTAATCTCATCAAATTGGATCACAACTGCTCAGAACAGAGAAAATTGGAAAATTTTAGAGGAGGCCTATGTGCCACAATGGACGCAAAAGAGACGTAAAAGTTGGAATAAAAAATCTTCGTGTTTCAAAGTGAAAACCGCCGTACACAAAAAATTTGCAAAACAGTCAAAAAAGTCTTCAGTTTCACCAACATCATAAAAGCAAAACTTTTTAATGCCAAAACCAGATGAGAAGAATTATAGATTCGGTTAGAAAATAGAGAAAAACTATATATTTCGGAAAAATCAGCAACTTAAGGGGTCCTTAATAAATATTGAGAAAATATAGAAAGAGGGAAAGATAAAATATTGAGAAAAGAAAATTGCAAAAGCTGGTTAAGGGGCTTTTGTAAAAAGATTGCCAGCATATTATAAAACACTTCGTTCACAGTCATACAGTTTCCTTTCTTCATTTATTTCACTCATTTATTATATTATCATCATTTATTATATTATTTATCATTTATATTTATCATTATTTAATAAAATCAGTAAATAAATGAAAAACACTCGAACTCGCAAACAATGCAAGACAATTGAAATATGCCTTCAGTTTAATTTTTAAACGTATCTAATACCAAAAGCAGATGAGAGCAATAAAATCCAGAAATAGAAAATAGTGAAAAAGCATAATAAGATTAAGAAAAGGCAGAATAATGTTTCTAAACTTGTATGAAGATAGTTTGAAATAAAATTCAAAACACCTTGTCCAAATTTCTTGTACTTCAGTTATACTAAAATATATGCAAATAATTAAAAAACTTTTTGTATCTAGTCTTTTCATTCCGCAAGAAAAAGTGATATGAATAATAAAAAGGTAAAAAGTGATAAGAAGAAAATAAAATCGGGTTGCATTGCAAAAACTTCAGTGTGCAAAAAGTTTTCACCACAATAAAAAAATTGTTTTTTATTTTAAATTGTTTCCGATGCCAAAATCAGCTGAGAGCAATTAACGCGGAAATAATAAACATAATAATATTACGAAAATGAACAATTTAGACGTTTTTTAGAGCATTTTAAGAACGTTTTGTTATTGATTCTTTGCTGCACGTCTTTTCAAAGATCACATTCAACTCAAATAAAGTTTGAAGAAAAAATCTTAAAGAAGGGGAAAGAAAAATGCAAAATCTCTAAATGAGACAGATAAATATGATGAAAGGAAAATAATGAACAAAAGAGACTTAACTTCCAACACAAACACACTCCTTCACGCACTTAAAGCCCTACAGCAAATATTGGGAAAGAAATAGTTGCATCAAGTATACAAACTATTCGTTTTTATTTCTTCATTCTCCTTATAAAAGCCAACGAATTTGTTGAATATAAATCTATAGAGAATAATAATATAAAGAAACAGAAATGTAAAAAATGAGGATTGATAGTAATTAAATTCTTTAAAATATATTTTAAACACTTAACTTCCAACACAAACACACTCCCTCACGCACTTGAAGCCCTACAGCAAATATTGGCAAAGAAATAGTTGCATCAAGTATACAAACTATTCGTTTTTATTTCTTCATTCTCCTTATAAAAGCCAACGAATTTGTTGAATATAAATCTATAGGGAATAATAATATAAAGAAACAGAAATGTATTAAATTAAAATATATTTTGAACGTCGAATGGCATATACTGGGTGATGAAAAGAGCGGGACAAGAATTTAATGGCTCAGACTTCTTAAGTCGAGTTTTCAAATGTGCATTTGTTTTTCTTTGCGGAATTTGTTCAATATGCAGCGTCCACTAAAAGGCAAATATCTGTGTGCAACTGCCGATATTTAGACCTAAAAAATTCCAGAACTTGCCAAAGCCAAGAACTTGAGAATGAGTTTTTGAGCTTTTGTTCTCCGTTGCGGCAAGAGCAGATGTATAAATAAAAGTTGCAAATGAAGAAGAAGGAATGAATATACTAGAAAAGCCTGAATGAGACAGAAAAGAGGATAGAAAAACCGGCCTGAGCCAGCAAGCAAAATAATGTCAATTTCCCTTAAAACAAAATCGATCATTTCTCAAACTAGAAAATCGAGCACACTTTGAAACTAAACGTGTTTTTTTCTCAATTTTCTTGCTCCTCTATTGAAAATTAATTCAATTTACCGTCCGCTCGGTAAACAGGAAACAAAAGCAGAAGAGTGGCCAGAAGCAAGTTAATAGGATATTTTCGAAAGTAATTAAAGATAGTCCGTTGGTTGTGTGTGTATTAGCTGAATGGGGAAGCGGCCAAAGAGAGGAACTGTCATGGATGTAATAAAGAAGGCAGATAATTTATCACTCGGGCACGAGCCGTAAAACATTTGTGTTAGAAATAAGCCAGACAAGTCGTCGGACTTCATGCATTTGTGCGGAATTATTGTTTTTCTCTAGCACCAGGAAATATCGCTCCATTATTAAAAACTTAATTAACGTTTTATTCAATTATTTAGACAACCGTCCGACAAATTGCTTCTGAATGGGCCCTACTCAAATCCACTTCTTTGTTATACTCATGAGGCTTAACAACGCTAAACAATTTACAAGATAAGCGCAAGGTTTTAGCAATCAAAGAGGGCAATTAGGAATTTTAAGCTATTAAACAATTGGGGTCGTTCTCTAGTCTGATGATTTGACCAGAAAAGTGGCAATTGATGAAAAAAAGCTACAGTTTCTTTCAAAGCCATTTACTCAAATGTTGAGCACACAAACCTTGACTAAACGAAATTGTGCATTTGTTCGCAACCCCTAATAGCTTTACCATGTGAACATATGTTATGACGGACAGTCGTTTTATTAATTAAATAGTGCGAGACGGTCTAGCGAGCTATGCTAATTGCGTCCTGGCTTCCTATTTACATAATGGACCATATTTTAGAGCCCATGGGTAAACGCAAATGCGCGTTACTTTCTCCCGGAATGGGATTTGTAGGTAATGAAAAACATTTTCATTAGTTTTGGTTGCTTGTTCCCGAAAGCTAATTTAAGCGTCGTCATTCTATTTCATCATCTTCCATTTTAATCATTTTGTTTTCATTTGCTGCGGTCTGACCAGACGGCAACCATACACAGTTTTAGAACCCGAAAAATTATGAATTATTAATATTTTTCATAAATTCCTCCAGATTTGTCTTGAAGAGCGAGTTGATGAATGAAAACATGTGATTTCTGTTGAATGTCAGTTTTTGCCTATTTGAAAAGAAAAGTGCGATTTTTTTGTTTATTTTTACGTTACAGCTTCAAAGAAACGATTGTAGTCATACGTTGAATGCAGCCTGCGATTTACGGTTTTTCGATTGAAAAATTGTCTGATGATGTCCTGAATTCGAAACTCGAAGGGGATATGCTTTGAAAGTTCCATGTTGCAATGCGGAAACTGACGTTGTTATAACTTTTCCACTTACAGAGAAATTTCAGTTCACAAAAAAATTCAATGCAAATTGTCTGACGATGACCTTAATTCGAAACTTGGAGAGAAAATACCATGAAAGGTCTACGATATAGTGCAGAAACTGACGCTGTTATAATCGTTTTCAGTTACCGAGAAATTTGAGTTCAAAAAAACATTGCAGAAATCTGATGAAGCCTAAAATTGAAAAAAATCGGCAAAAATTGTCTGATGACGACTTGAATTCGAAACCTGGAGAGGAAATACTATGAAAGTTCAACGTTATAGTGCGGCAACTGCGCTGTTATACCTGTTTCACTTACAGAGAAATTTGAGTTCAAACAAAGATTACAAAAATTTGATGCAAGTCTCTATTGAAAAAATTGCCGAAAATTGTCTGACGATGACCTGAATTCGAAACTTGGAAAGAAACTACTATGAAAGTTCTACGATATAGTACAGAAACTGACGCTGTTATATCTTTTCCACTTACCGAGAAATTCGAGTTCAAAAAAGGATTGCAGAAATCTCATGACGTTTGCGATTTAAAAAATCGTCAAAAATTGTCTGATGATGTCCTGAATTCGAAACTTGAAAAAAAATTGACATGAAAGTTCCACGTTGTCGTGCAGAAACTGACGCCGTTACAACTTTTTCATTTACCGCGAAATTGAGATCAAAAAAATATTGCAGAAATCTGATGCAGCCTAAAATTGAAAAAAATCGGCAAAAATTGTCTGACGACGACTTGAATTCGAAACCTGGAGAGGAAATACTATGAAAGTTCAACGTTATAGTGCGGCAGCTGCGCTGTTATACCTGTTTCACTTACAGAGAAATTTGAGTTCAAACAAAGATTACAAAAATTTGATGGAAGTCTCTATTGAAAAAATTGCCGAAAATTGTCTGACGATGACCTGAATTCGAAACTTGGAAAGAAAATACTATGAAAGTTCTACGATATAGTACAGTCACTAACGCTGTTAGATATTTTTCACTTACCGCGAAACTCGAGTTCAAAAAAGGATTGCAGAAATCTGATGACTCTTGCGAATAAAAAAATCGTCAAAAATTGTCTGATGATGTCCTGAATTCGAAACTTCAAAAAAAATACCATGAAAGTTCCACGTTGTCGTGCAGAAACTGACGCCGTTTCAACTTTTTCATTTACCGCCAAATTGAGATCAAAAAAATATTGCAGAAATCTGATGCAGCCTAAAATTGAAAAAATCGGCAAAAATTGTCTAATGATGACCTGAATTCGAAACTTGGAGAGGAAATACTATGAAAGTTCAACGTTGTAGTGCAGCAACTGCGCTGTTATACCTTTTTCACTTACAGAGAAATTCAAGTTCAAACAAAGATTACAAAAATTTTATGCAAGTCTCTTTTGAAAAATTGCCGAAAATTGTCTGACGATGACCTGAATTCGAAACTTTGAGAGAAAATACTATGAAAGTTCTACGATACAATACAGTCACTAACGCTGTTAGATATTTTTCACTTACCGCGAAATTCGAGTTCAAAAAAGGATTGCAGAAATCTGATGACTCTTGCGATTAAAAAAATCGTCAAAAACTGTCTGATGATGACCTCAATTCGGAACTTGGAGCAAAAATGCTATGAATGATCCACGTTGTCGTGCAGAAACTGACGATTGTACAAGTTTTTCATTTACCGCGAAATTGAGTTCAAAAAAATATTGTAGAAATCTGATGCAGCCTAAAATTGAACAAATCGTCAAAAAATGTCTGATGATGACCTGAATTCAAAACCTGAAGAGGAAATACTACGAAAGTTCAACGTTGTAGTGCAGAAACTGACGCTGTTCTATCTTTTTCACTTACAGAGAAATTTGAGTTCAAAAAAAGATTACAAAAATCTGATGCAGCTTACTATTGAAAAAATCGTCAAAAATTGTCTGAAGATGACCTTAATTCGAAACTCGTTGAGAAAATACTATGAAAGTTCAACGATATAGTGCAGAAACTGTCGTTGTTATATCTTTTTCAATTACCGAGAAATTCCAGTTCCAAAAAAGTTGCAGAAATCAGATGACGCTCGCGATTAAAAAAATTGTCAAAAATTATCTGATGATGTCCTGAATTCGGAACTTAGAAACAAAATGCCATGAAAGTTCCACGTTGTCGTGCAGAAACTCACGCTCTTATACCTTTTTCACTTACAGCGAAATTTAAGTTCATAAAAAGATTACAAAAATCGGATGCATCCTAAAATTGAAAAAATCAGCAAAAATTGTCTGGTGGTGACCTGAATTCGAAAACTGAAGACGAAATATTATGAGAGTTCAACGATGTAGCACAGAAACTAACGCTGTTATACCTTTTCCACTTACCGAGAAATTTCAGTAAAAAAAAATTGCAGAAATTTGTTGCAGCTCAAGATTGAAAAAATCGTCAAAAAATGCTTAATGATGGCCTGAAATGGAAACTTGCATGCGATATAATGCGAAAATCTCACTATGTAGCAACGCAATCGGAAGCGTTATCGTTTTTTCATTTTCTCGAAAAATCGAGGTAAACCTCTGCAAACATTTTTTAAATACGACTTACAATTGAAATATCGACAAAAATTGCCTGAAGATGGTTTTAAGTCTAAACTTGCGGAGAAGAATTTTGCATCATAACATTGAAAAATTTTCAAAAATTTCCTGATGATTGGCTAAAGTAAAACCTTAAACGAAATATTAAATTAAAGTTCCAGAATTTAACAAAGCAATTGACACTATTGTTTTATTTTTCCGATCAATCAGAGTTCAAAGAAACGACAACAGAAATCTGCTACATGCGGGTTCAGATTGAAATCTCGTCACAAATTGCCTGAAGATGGTCTGAGGTCGAAACTTGTTGTTTTATAGCATGAATATTTCTTCATTTTGTGTGGAAATCGACAGTGTTTAATTGTTTTTAGGTTTCGAGAAATGTATTTTTCTCTTTCAAAATGAATCATAAGATAAAAAATATGGAAAATTATTTGATGATGGACTGAAGTCGAACCTAAAAAGGATCTAAAAATACGCAATTGACATCGTGTATTTTTATTTTGCAGAGAAAGTCGAGTTCAAAGAAGAAATTGCATAATTTGGGTCAAAAATTTCCTAAAAATGGTTTGAAATCGAAACTTGCAGAGAACATAGCGAGAATATTATTTTCTTTTTTGCCAAAATCGACACTGTTTCATCATATTCAAAACTCGAGAAACTTTATTTGAAAGCAACGATTGCAGAATTAGGCTCTGTTTCAAAAAGCGTCTAAAGATTGAGAAATCGTAAAAATTACTTGATGATGGGCTGAAGTCAAATCTAAAAAAGAATAAAGCATGAAAGTTCCAATAAAAGGTAGATTAATCGATACGAATTAGCTTTTTGCTTTAGGAGAAATTTATGTTCAAAGAAACTATGACAGAAAACTATTAATTAGCGGCTTAAGAATGAAATATCGTCAAAAATGTCCTGAAGATGGCCTAAAGTCGAAACTTGCCGAAAATATAGCTATAAAATGACTAAATTTAGTCTCTACAAAATCGAGACTTCTCTATCGCTTTTAGTTTAAGAGAAATTTAATTTGGAAGCATCGATTGCTAAATCTTGTTCTGTTCTAAAGTGCATCTTAAGATTAAAGCATTGCCAAAAATAGCCTGATGGTGACTGGAAATCTAAACTTGCAGGAAATATAATATAAAGACTTTTTATTTGGTGCCGGAATCGACGCTGTTTGATCATTTTTCGTTTCGGAGAAACTTGCGTTGAAAGCACCAATTGCAAAATTTTGTTCTGCACTGAAATGGATCTTAGAAAACTGCCTGATGATGTCCTGAGGAGAAAACTCAATCTTGAAAAATGATAATTTATATCAAACACATAGAATTGTTTGATAATAATAGAAACGAATAGGATAATAAAAAATCAAAAGAAACAAAGACACGTATTGAATAAATTTATAGACTTTTTAGTTACTTGTTTGGCCAGCGAGTTGTGAACTTTATATTTCAAGTACTTAAGTCTAATTTAAACTTACAAAATTAATTTTCTTTCTATGGAATTTCATGGGCCTTCAACAGTTCCTCTCTAGTTGCAAAAAAGGCTCGTTTACTCCCGGAATATTTAAGACGTTAGCATAAAGTGGCACTTGATAAATCCGACACGTTCGCGACGACATTTTTCGACAAAGATAAATAATGACCGTATATTAAAATTTGCGAAACTGCTCGAACTTAAAAAACAATTAATACTCTTTCCATCGCAACGAGGGGGGGGTCCACGTCCTCCGGATTTTATGAGAATTTTATCTCTCGGGTCGCGCTGGATGCGAAACAGTCTGGCAGTGGTACAACTGGCTTACTTTTGCTCCTTTTTCGCTAAAATCCTAAAAACGTCCAGAGCCCGACTTCTACTCTTGATTAATTTTTAGAATTTATTGCATAACAGTAACGGGATCGTAATTTATTTCGTGAATTTTCCATTATTTTTCAACAAGCGCCTTAGTACAGATTTTTAGATACACTTATATATTATCAGTTGAAAAAAAATGTCCATTTTGTGCAGAATTGCTGATCCGCGACTTGCCTTTAACTTTCCTACAAATAAATTCACTTGAGGTTCAACTCAGGGTTAATGCAAGGTTACTCAGAACAAACGAACAGAATGAACGGGACTATTTGTTTATATTTTTGTGTTTTTATACACTACGACAACAACTACCGCAAGAATATAGTCAGGAAACAACTGAAAACCTAAATAAAATAATAACAAAAGGGATGCACCAAGCAGCCAATGAAGCCTTAAGTATAAAAGAGAGCAGACGCACAGAGAAGAATTATTGGTGAAACTATGAGCTGCCCAGCAGGCAGCAACCAGCAGCAGTTTTGAAAGATGTTAGGGGAGAAATCGTAGCTGGAATGGAAGAAGAACTTAAAAGATGGAAAGAGTATGTCGAAACGCTATTCAAAGACAACAGATCTAACCTTCCATCAAAAAACGACGAGGCTGAAGAAATCGGACCTGAAATTACAAAAAATGAAGTTACACATGCTATCAAACTACAAAAAAACGGAAAAGCAACTGGTCCAGATGACATATATGCTGAAACTCTGAAGATTATGGTAGAAAACGACGAATCAGGTCTTGTGGCAGGATACCACTTAGCTGGCTGAGATCTACGTTCGTCACCCTGCCTCAGCATCCTCAGAACAGCGGAGATGCCAACCTTAAGAACCATCGCAGGGAAGACACTTAGAGACACGGTGATAAACAGGGACAAAAGAGAGGCATGCAAGGTGGAGGACATAGTGAGATGGGGGAGGAAAAGAAGAAGATATTGGAGTGACCACATAGGCAGAATGGACCAAGAGACACTAGCATACATCGCTCAAGACGGAAAACCAGCAGACCGAAGACCGCTAGGAAGACCACCTAAGAAATGAAGATAGCTGGAACTCTATCTCACAAGATAACCAATCCAATTGAGCCTTTGCAATTTACAGACCTTAAGGTCTTCTTGAAGTGGAAGAAAAAGAAAAAAGTGGAAAAAAAAGACCTGAATACAATACAATCCATCAACACGAAATACTGGTTCAGGGGGAGCCAGTAATAATTAACATAGAAGACAATAAAAATACCACATTACTATTAAAAAATGGATGCGCTCCAGGTCCAAGGGAATAAGCGTAGAACTAATCAAAAATGGAACAGTAAAATTATGGGAGATTTTTGCCAGATACTTACAGGGAGAACCACTACCACAAAGTTGGAAGGAAGGCGTTATCCAGCCTTCCAGTTCGTGTCCAAAAACACACAAAAACTTAAAGACAATTTTGTTGCAGCTGAAGTGGATTTTTGGAGAATCGCGGCGGGAAAATCTAGATTGGAACACGTGAAAAGTGAGGACACAAGGAAGCAAATGAAAGTAAAGGGAACAATCGTAGAAGACGTCGAAAAACAGCAATTAATATGGTTGCAAAAATGGCAAAAAATTGAAACTCGAGAAAACACGTTTTTGCACTCTACGGTCTCAAACAAGAACATTTCCTAAAGTTCTCAATCACCAGTGTACCTTAAACATATTTGAATATATTAGGTATCAGTAGGCCAAAGAGTTTTTTTGAATTTTGGAGCCTGAAAAGCAGACGGAAAATGTTAAGAGATTGCCTGCTAAGCAACTGGTTGGGAAAAGTTCAAAGCCGAGCGAGGATGATCGATACTAAATAGAAAATTTTCGGCAAATACATCATATCAGCGATGCAAACAAACAAATGTAAAACGTTTGCCTAGATGGAGGCGCAGAAAACTCGCGAATATCATCCCTTAATATTTGAACTTAGAAAAGGATTTTATTTATACACTCGCAAAGGAGAAGTGAACTTCGAAATTGAAATTATTCGACCAAAAAACTAAAAGCCCGACTACTGCAAGGTCTGTTTACTCTGAGGCAATTTAATATCTTGATTTAGTATCCGGTCGTTCAGAAAGAATGGATATTTGATGCTCAATGGCTAGAAAACGTATTTAGAGATATTTGAAAATACCGATAAATATATCGGATCTAAGTGAACTGATCTATTGGCCGAAGAGTAATGGACTGTCCAATAAATAATCCTCACATGGATTGCTTCAAGAGCTTGAAATGCAATTTTTTAAGTGCTGCAATTTTCCAACTTAAAATCTCGCTTGTTGGTATTTTTCTCTTGCAGACTCCGAAATATGCAAACCATCACCTTTTAAATGATAATGTAGACAAGATCTACATATTCCATTCGAGGCTCTGGCCAGCAATTTAAACTTGTCATTAAAATCACACCCTCTGGTTTCATGTTTTATTTTTTTTTCGTTGTTGTTTTTGAGCCATTAAACCTGGAGTGGCCGACATAAATTCCCAAATGACTACAATCAGTATCCCGCATAAATCGGCCCCGATAAATCTGATCGCAAGTGTCGATCAAGTAAATTCGCCCGACCAATCCCAACACAATTACCCTGCCGACGTACGTTATGACTAACCGTCATATTGCTAATTAAAACGGGATGCTCAAACGCCCCACTATTTATTGTTTAACGTAAAATCATTGCGGAATTTATCGATTTTGTCATTGTTTAATCTACACGGTTACTTCAAACAACCAAATGTTCCGAGCTTTGAGAGCAAATAGCCCAATTCGGTTCATACTGTGAATGTCTTGCATATTCAACAGACCAATTTGGGTTTTTTTGCAAATTTCCTAGATGGAAGATCTTTAAGTAGTAGTAGTAAACATCTTTATTTCTAAAAAAGGCTATCGACCTATCGGTCTTTCTGCCCTTGTTTAGTACATATAGTCTTAATCTAAATAAAAAAACAAAGATGAAAATTTTCTTATTATGGGTTAACAATTTAATTCAATAAACTTTCTAGTTCTAATGACAAGAAAAAATTATTTTATTGTCCAGTAGTCAGTTGCGTTTGTAAGTGTTCGAGTAGCGTTGATGTAGGGGAACGGAAGCGGGATTGTCTGGTTGGTCTTGTAAGACAAAGGGGATTCAGTATGGTCCAGTTGTAGGGGTTGTTTGTCCATTTTGTCTGTAGATTGTATGAGTCTTATCCGAAATCTTTGTCATGTTTGTGCGTTCGTATAGTAGTTGGGTGGAGGGGTTGTGTAGTGGGTTTTGGGGGTGTCTTATTCGTGTTATTAGTCTTAGTGCAATTTGTTCTGTTGTTTGTATATAACGTTTTGTCCTTTCTGTTCCGTTGGTCATGAGTATATGTCCATAGTCTAGCAAGGGTCTACAAATAGCTTTATATATTTTGGTGGCGGTGTTTGTGCTAATTCCTCTGTCTTTGTAGGTTAGTGATCGGAAGTGCTTTGTTCTCTTTATTGTTTCTGCCCTGATGTTTCGTATGTGTTTAGTGAATTTAAGTTTGTGGTCAATTGTGATTCCAAGGTATTTTACGTCGTTTTTCGGTTGTGTCGTTTGGCCGTCTGCAGTTATTGTAGGTGAGTCAGCGTTGAGTCTGTGGTTTGTGAGCAGAAGTTGTTTTTTTGACGCGTTTGGTGTTAGTCTTCATTTATAAAACCATGTCATTGTGTTGTTTGTTAGTGTTTGGAGTCTTTGAGCTGCTCTCTCAGTAGTTTTGTCATGTACAATAAGTGCCGTGTCGTCTGCGTATTGTAATATGTATGCCGATCTGTCGATTTGATTTTTGTCTGGTAAGTTGTAATTGTATATGTCATGGCAGTATATATTATAGAGAAACGGTGAGAGCGGGGATCCTTGAGGGAGCCCTTGTTCAGGGGAAAAAGAAAATGACAGTGTTTTGTCAATTCGTACTTGTAGTTGTCTGTTTTCTAGTAAGTTCTTTATGGTGTGTAGTAGATATGTTGGTGTGTGTAGTTTGTATAGTTTGTATAGTAAGCCTCTATGCCAGACACTATCAAAAGCCTTGTTAATGTCCATAAACAGGCAAGCTGTCTTTCTGTCAGTTAGGTGGGTTGTTTGTATATTGTTAGTCAGACTGAAGAGTGGGTGAATAGTCGAGTGCTGATGTTTGAATCCGAACTGATACGATGGTATGTACTTTCCGACCAGTTTTCCCAATCGCTGCCTTATTATGTACTCAAAAACCTTGCTAAGTACTGGTAGCAGTGTAATTGGTCTGTAATTGCTCGGTTGTGTATTGTCCAGTCCATTTTTGGATATAGGGATTATTAAGCAGTTTTTTCATGTTTTTGGAATTATGTTATTTCTGATGCAGTTCAATTCAGTTAGGATCAGTTTGTGTGTTTCTTGAGTTAGGCTTTTCAGGAGTTTTGCCTTTATTTTATCTTTTCTCGGTACTGTGATTTTGATATGCGCTAGGGCTTCATGGTACTCTGTGTCTGTGATCAGTTTGTATGTATAGTTTGGTGAGCTGTTGAAATAGTTCAAGTACCAGTCGTTGATCAAGTTCCAGTTGTCATTGTCGAAGTTAGGGTTTGTCGATATGCTGAAGGCCCTTTGATAGTGTCTGGCGAACGCGTCAGCTTTCTCTTTGTCTGTGTACCGTTCTATTCCGTTTTCGTCAATTGTGTCAGTAGTGTTAGTTTTTTGTATTGCGCTAGTTTCTTAATTTTTCGCCAGTATGTTTTGCCTTTGTCCTTCTGTATTTCTTTACATGTTTCTAGCCATTTGTCTTGTCGGTATTGTCCAATCAGAGTTTTAATGTTTCTGTTAAGTTGGTTCATTGTCTTTTTTAGGTCGTTATTTTGAGTGTTTGTATATAGTCTGTACAGTTCTCTCTTATGTTTTATTAGTCTCAGTATGTATTTGGGCAGTGTATGTCGGTAGAAAACATTTTTTATTTCCGGGCTAAATTTTCCTATGGCTAGTGAAAGTTGTTGTTGTATGGTTTCTATTGAAATGGGCTGTGCATGCGATTGAATGTAGTCACGTATATGTTGTTTCACTTTATCTATGTCAGGCTTTGTTAGGTTTAACTTTTTCTCTATAAGAGGTGTACTGGAGGTAGGTTGCGTATGTTGTAAGTCTATGTTAAACGTAATAGCCAGGTGGTCGGATCCAAGTTCGTTGGTTAAGTTTATGCTGTTGATGGTAGATCTTTAATTTGTTTGTAAATCGATGAAGATTTTGTTAACTTGTTCGTAAATCCCGACTAGACAAAGAATAAAAGGAGATGTGACCAAACGACAACACAATATAAATATTCGCTAAAAGCTCTCATTACATGCCAGCTCGGGGATTTTCATTTACGAAATTATTTGTTTCGACATTGAAAAGAAGGTTATTAAGTTTCATAGCCCAGTAGTCCAGGGAATATCTCATTAAATCCGATTAGTCTAGATAAAAGCCCAGGATTTTAATTAATTTCCTTTGACCGAATCATTCCTAGAGCATTTCATACTCTCTAAATAAAACTATTTGCTTGGCATGAAAGTCGTGAAAAAGATTGCGAAGAGTCGCTGGAAATGGCTGTTGCCAGTACAAATGAAATCAAATTGCAAAGTATTAAATTGGAAATGGCTAAAGTGGCTTTTGGGCATAGTCTGCTTGAAGATGAGAAGTTTCCTAACATTAACATAGCAAAAGTGTCTTTAAAAAGTGGGATTATGATTTTTTGTTGCCAAACAGCGAGTTTCCGGAAAAAATGTTATTGTCCCTTGCAGCACGATTTTCGAAATCGGCTACTTTTAATTTCCTTAACTGATTTTAATCGTTCAGTCTAGTTGAACTTACCAGTACACAGAGCGCACAAAGTGCGTTCACAGTTCATTCCCTGAAAGTTTCGATTTCGGGCCATCATCAGGCAATTTTGACTATTTTTTCGATCTTAAGATGCACTTCATAAAAGAACAAAATTTTTTCATGAATGTTTTCAAATTAAATTGCTCGGAAACTAATTTTGACAAAAGAGTTTCGATTCCGGCACACTTTAAAGGAATTTACATATGATTTTTCCGAGAGTTTCAACTATAGACCAGCATCAGGCAATTTTTGACGAATTTTCAATCTTAAGATGCCTTTCATAACAGAGCAAAATTCTGCAATGGTTGCTTTCAAATGAAATTTCTCGGACACTAACAATAGTAAGACAGTGTCCATTCCGGCACAAAATGAAGAAATTGACATACTAAATTCCCCGCATGTTTTTGCTATAGACCATCATCAGGCAAGTTTTGACAATTTTTCAATCTTAAGCTGCATTTAACAAATTTTTAACAGAAGCAGTCGTTTCTTTGAACTCGAATTTCGCAAAAAGTGAAAAAATAAACAGTGTCAATTGATACATTACACAAAAGAACTTCCATGTTATTTACTCTGCAAGTTTCGGCAACAGGCCATCATCAGGAAATTTTTGGCGAATTTTCAATCTTAAGATGCATTTCATGACGGAGCAAAATTTTGCAATGGTTGCTTTCAAGTGAAATTTCTCGAACAGTAACAATAGTAAGACAGTGTGTATTCCGGCACAAAATGAAGAAATTGACATACTTAAATTCCCGGCATGTTTTTACTATAAACCATCATCAGGCAAGTTTTGACAATTTTTCAATCTTAAGCTGCACTTAACAATTTTTTAGCAGAAGTTTCTTTGAACTCGAATATTGCAAAAAGTGAAAAAAATAAACAGTGTCAATTGAGTCATTACACAAAAGAACTTTCATGTTATTTACTCTGCAAGTTTCGGCAACAGGCCATCATCAGTCAATTTTTGGCGAATTTTCAATCTTAAGATGCATTTCATAACGGAGCAAAATTTTGCAATGGTTGCTTTCAAGTGAAATTTCTCGAACACTAACAATAGTAAGACAGTGTCTATTCCGGCACAAAACGAAGAAATTAACATACTAAATTTCCCGCATGTTTCTGCTATAGAAGATCATCAGGCAAGTTTTGAGAATTTTTCAATCTTAAGCTGCCTTTAACAAATTTTTAACAGAAGCAGTCGTTTCTTTGAACTCGAATTTCGCAAAAAGTGAAAAAAATAAACAGTCTCAATTGAGTCATTACACAAAAGAACTTTCATGCTATTTACTATGCAAGTTTCGGCAACAGGCCATCATCAGACAAGTCTTGGCGAATTTTCAATCTTAAGATGCATTTCAAAACAGAGCAATATTCTGCAATAGCTGCTTTCAAATGAAATTTCTCGGACACTAACAATAGTAAGACAGTGTCTATTCCGGCACAAAATGAAGAAATTGACATACTAAATTCCCCGCATGTTTCTGCTATAGACCATCATCAGGCAAGTTTTGACAATTTTTCAATCTTAAGATGCATTTAACAAATTTTTAACAGAAGCAGTCGTTTCTTTGAACTCGAATTTCGCAAAAAGTGAAAAAAATAAACAGTCTCAATTGAGTCATTACACAAAAGAACTTTCATGCTATTTACTATGCAAGTTTCGGCAACAGGCCATCATCAGACAAGTCTTGGCGAATTTTCAATCTTAAGATGCATTTCAAAACAGAGCAATATTCTGCAATAGCTGCTTTCAAATGAAATTTCTCGGACACTAACAATAGTAAGACAGTGTCTATTCCGGCACAAAATGAAGAAATTGACATACTAAATTCCCCGCATGTTTCTGCTATAGAGCATCATCAGGCCAGTTTTAACAATTTTTCAATCTTAAGCTGCATTTAACAAATTTTTAGCAGAAGCACTCGTTTCTGTGAACCCGAATTTGTTCGTCGAATTGTTGTCGAATTTTCACGAAAAGTGAAAAAAAAAACGTGTCAATTGAGTCATTACACAAAAGAGCTTTCATGTTATTTACTCTGCAAGTTTCGGCAACAGGCCATCATCAGGAAATTTTTGGCGAATTTTCAACCTTAAGATGCATTTCAAAACCGAGCAAAATTCTGCAAAAGTTGTTTTCAAGTTAAATGTCTCGGAAACTAATAATCTCAAAACAGCACCTACTCTGGCATACAATCATCAAGCAATTGACGTTCCATATTCTTTGCGAGTTTCAACAATAGACCATCATCAGGAAATGTTTCACGGATTTTCAATCTTAAGATGCATTTTATAACAGAACAAAATTCTGCATTGGTTGTTTTCACATAAAATTTCTGGAAAACTAACGATGATAAAACAATGTTTGTACCGGCGCAAAATAAAGGAATTGTCATACTATATTTCACGTAAGTTTTAGCTATAGATCAGCATCAGGAAATTTATGACGAATTTTCAATCTTAAGATGCATTTTATAACGGAGCAAAATTCTGCAATGGTTGTTTTCAACTTAAAATTCTTGAAAAATAATGACGATTAAACAGCGTTGATTGCTGCGCAAATTAAAGAAATCATCATAGTATATTTCTAGCGAGTTTCGACTTCAGACCATCATCAGGCCATTTTTGACAATTTTTCGCAGAAGCAGTCGTTTATTTGAGCTCGAATTTCGCGGAAAGTGAAAAAATATACAGTGTCAATTGACTCATTATATAAAAGAACTTTCATATTAAATAATCTGGAAGTTTCGACAACAGGCCATCCATCATCAGGCAATTTTTGGCGATTTTTCAAACTTAATGTGCAGTTAACAGGTTCCTGCAACCTTTGAACTGGGCCATAAAACATCAATTTCATCACTTCGTTTTGAAATGGGACAAAAGTGACATGCAACGCAAATGTTTAGTTTGAAATCCTTAACTCCTGGAGATTTTTTTGAAAATTATCTTACATAGAAAAATGCTTCAGCTTCTAATACACGATAATTCAATTTTAAAGAGAAAATTTTCTCTCTTATAAGAATATCTTTTCCATAATTTGCCTCATTTAGGTGCTAAAATGTTGATCACTTTTTTTCAGAACACCTGGTATATACGAAAATAGCATGGGCGCAAAAGACAAGTGTAAATTACCTGATGGAGGAAGTCAAGTGGTTGGCTCAAGTTGATTGCAAGGAAACAGGAAGGATTTGCAGGAAAACCTAAAAATAAAAGTATTTTTAGAAACAAGAGAAACACAGCAATAAATAAAAGATAATGGAACCAACTTTACCGTACAGTTTCTGATACCTATCTCAAATTAAAAATAAATGTTTTTTTTTTGGAGACCACAGTTTAGGAAACAAATTGGCAAGAGTAATTACAAAATCGATCCCAAGTGCAAATAAGGAAAAAATATAAACAAATCGACTTATTAAAACAACATTATTAAAAGTGAATGAAAAACTTCATGTTCTATGGATAGTTTTCATTTGCTGAAAAACTTTGACGATCAGTCAAGTAAATAATTCTTGTGCTCCAAGTTCCAAAAGTCCCCAGAGATCTGGCTTTGAAAAGCACAAAATCAATTACGCTTTCATACACACACACATACAATGAACCGCCGTCACTAAAGACCACTTGACTGTTAATAAAGAAAACGATTTCTCAATTAATCGATAATCAATCAAGTTGTTGACTGAAAGTTGCTCACAAATGAACAGGCGAGAAAATTGCAAACCCAAACCAGACAAAGTCGGGCGAAATGTTGCCGTGAATATATCCGGGAAAACCGAGTACTTCGAGTGCCCTTAAAACAAACACAGAAGAAAACATAAATGATAAAACTATCCGCATTTTCCGGGCTTCCATTAACACACTGTCTGGCAAGAAGGCGTCTTCTAAAAGCATAATTAAAACGTGAGATGTGATGGAAATAAAACAGAAACGCTCACACTGTGTAATAGCGTGAGCGTTCTCTTATGTTAGTTAGCAGCAAGACATAAACAAGACAGTGTCTGCATAAAACAAAACTGTGGAATGTCACTTAAAATACTTTAAGCATAGCGGATTCGGTTCGGTTTTATGCAACAAATCAGCGATTATAGAGACGCAACGGACAGCAGGATTCAACCAACAATTAATGCAATACCCTTGTCATCACAGCAGCTCTTAGTAATGATCAGATTAATCGGGTATCCAGCAAGATTAAACCAAGTGGCGGTTTGTGCTGTTTCTAATGCCGGTTCAATCCCATCCGTGTATAAATTAATTAAGCACATCAATTCGCATGTATTATTCCGATTTCGAGTGATTAGAGAGGGTTGGCTGGCAATTTCCCCAAAAATCTTGCCCTAATTTAGCAAAATTTTGCCAAAGAATTTATAGTCCAGGTCTTTTGGAGACGTTTATCCAGATTACTGAAAAGAGTGATTCAAAATTGACGCCATTCCTCTGGGGGTGTTTACAAAGCACAGGAAAAATAGTTTTAAAAAATAATTCCTATGCAAAACTGAGATATTTGCAAAAAACTAGATCAGAAGGACGGCAACAATGTTTTTCCAGGTGTTTTTAAGGTTCTTACATATCAAAAGCTCAAGTAACCATAGATAAACACAGAAAGTGAGGTTGAAACGCAATGAGATGAGGTTAGGGCAACTGTTTTCAACAACCTCAAATGTCAATTACCTCCTAAAAAAGGTTATGGCTCAATAACCTAGTTACAACGAAGTGAAGAAGAGAGGCAGTAACCTACAATTAGGAAAAACAGTCTAGTGATTCTTAGATATGAATCTGTTAGTTTGAAAAGAACCCTTTTGAATTGTGGACATCTCACAAGGGGTGTTCGAAGTTCCCGTTTAACTCCAAACATATTTGTGCCCGTGTAACCACACTCCTCGCAGCATTACTGGTTTGCTTTGCGTAAAAATTTGACTACCTCCAATCTAGCATAAAGGTCATTTAAACAAGCTGGATTTAAAAGAAAAATTGCAAAATAATCTTCTTACATTGTGCACATGCATAAGTACAAAAAAATCATTTTTTTTAATATGTAGGCGCAACTTTTCCTTTTGTAGTTGCGAAAAAAACGAAATTAATTCTAGTTTTTCCAAATGGAAAAGCTGAGTCCCATCCACCAGCTTGGCAGAACTTCCATTCTACTCGGAGCCCTTTTTGGAAAATAACTTTTAATCAATTTTCCGGTATGGAATCGTCAGCACGACACGAGAATCCAGAAGCATAATGAGTAAGTTAATATGTACTTAGAGCTTAGTTTCCATTTGCAAAGCTGCTTTGATAGAGACATTCGCGCTGGCAACTTGTGATTCACCTACTAAAAATTTGCATACAGTATTATTTGATATTCTCCAAGGGCTGGTTTGTTGCAGCTTTTAGAATAGGAAACACGCTCAACTTTTCTCTCTCGGCGAAATTTGTTGGAAATTCCAACAAAGCTTTCTCCTGTTTGGGGCGTTAATGGACGAAAAAATGCTAAATAATACACCTAGTAGTAATTAGATAAAAATCGGTTTGCAGACTTTAGATGACCCGCCGCTGGTTTTAGGAAGCTCAGCTGGACATTCATTAAATGATTTAGCCCGGTCATTACACGTGACTTGATTATTATCGGGTCAAGATTAGTTATTCCATGGAAGTCCGGGAATTACAGGCCCTTTAAGCCAGCCGAAGCGCGCAAAGGACTAATTCAATCAGTCGAAAAAGAACGTTTTAATATTAGCTTCGGCCAATTTCTGTTATCAAATTTCAAGGTGCCATTTTTCAACGTTAAAAGGCACAATCTGCCTGGGGGCCGAATGGTTATCAGCAAATGAGGAGAAAATTAAGAAAAGAAGATGAAACTAAGCGGTTTTGTATGAGACAGCACAGAAAAGTATTCTTTTGTATGAAACTCAGCAATCACACTGGTGAACGAGAACTTTCAAAATAATTTGATGAAACTTTCAGAATCGTTACAGCAAACTGTCTTCTAAAGATGGTAAAAATTTCAAATTGCTACTTGCATTAGTTTGAAAAGTATACATTTTTGAAAGAAGGAGCGCAGTTGAGTAAAAGCATCCATTGAGCCCGATATTTTCTAAGCTGGGAAAACTCAGGATTCTGGGCGATTTTCGTGAAACCTTCAGCTGGAAAAACTCAGGATTTTTGGACGAGTTTTGTGAAACTTTCAACATCTTTACGGTCAATCGTCGTCTAAAGACAGTGTAAATTTCAAATTGGTACTTGGATTAGTTTGGAATTTGGAGACTTTTAAAGGAACCAGCGCATTTGAGTAAAACCATCCAATTTGAAACCGATATTTTCTACGCTGGAAAAACTCAGAACGTTGGCCAATTTTTGTGAAACTTTCAGCCCCTTGACAGTCAAGTGTCTTCTACAGATCAGAAAAATTGAAAATTGCTACGTGTATCAATTTGAAATTTACAAATGTTTAAAGGAAAATGCACTATTGAGTAAAAGCATCCATTATGAGACCGATATTTCCTAAGCTGGAAAGACTCATGATTTTGAGCCATTTTCGTGAAACTTTCAGTGCCTTTACAGTCATGCGTCTTCTACAGATGAGGAAAATTGAAAATTGCTACTTGCATCAGTTTGAAATTTGCAGAATTTTTAACGAAAGAGCGCAGTTGAGTAAGAACATCCAATGTGAGACCGAAGTTTTCTAAGCTGGAAAAACTTAAGATTTGGGGCCATTTTCGTGAAACTTCCAGAATATTTACAGTCAAACACCTTCTAAAAGTGGTGAAACTTTCGAATTGCCACTTTCATTAGTATGGAATTACAAAGTTTTAAAAGAAGAGCACAGGTGAGTAAAAAATCCAATATGAGACCGGTATATCCTAAGTTCGAAAAAAATTGGATTTTGGACGATTTTCGTGAAACTTTCCGCATATTAACAGTCAAATGGCGTATAAAGATGGTGAAACTTTGAAATTCCTACTCGCATTAGTTCGAAATTTGCAGATATTTATAGGAAAGAGCGTAATTGAGTACATACACGTTATGAGACCGATTATCCAAGCTGGAAAAAAATAGGATTTTGGACGATTTCCGTGAAACTTTCCGCAAATTTACAGTCAATTGTCTTATAAAGATGGTGAAACTTTCAAACTGCTACTTGTATTGGTTTGAAATATACACATTTTTTAAGGAAAGAGCGCAGTTGAGTAAAAACATCCAATTTGAGACCGATATATCCTAAGTTGGAAAAAAATAGGATTTTGGACGATTTTCGTGAAACTTTCCGCATATTTACAGTCAAATGGCGTATAAAGATGGTGAAACTTTGAAATTGCTACTAGCATTAGTTTGGAATTTGTATATATTTAAAGGAAAGAACGCAGTTGAGTACAACCTTCCATTGTGAGACCGATTATTCCAAGCTGGAAAAAATTAGGATTTTAGATGATTTTCGTGAAACTTTCCGCATATTTATAGTCAAATGTTTTCTAAAGATGAGGAAACTTTCAAACTGCTAGACGTATTGGTTTGAAATATACACATTTTTGAAGAAAAGGGTGCAGTTGACTAAAAACATCCAATATGAGACAGATATTTTCTAAGCTGGAAAAAAATTGGATTTTGGACGATATTCATGAAACTTCCAGCATCTTTACAGCCGAGAGTTTTCTAAAGATGGTGGAAATTTCAAATTGCTACTTGCATTAATTCGGAATTTGCAGATTTTTAAGGGAAAGACCACAGTTGAGGGAAAACATCCATTATGAGACCGATATTTTCTAAGCTGGAGAAACTCAGGATTTGTGGACGATTTTTGTGAATCTTTCAGCATCTTTAAGACCAATCGTCGTCGAAAGACAGTGAAAATTTGAAATTGGTACTTGGATTAGTTGGGAATTTGCAGACTTTTAAAGGAAAGAGCCCAATTGAGTAAAAACAAAGAGCGCAATTGAGTAAAAACATCCAATTTGAGACCGATATTTTCTAAGCTGGGAAAACTCAGAATGTTGGCCCATTTTTGTGAAACTTTCAGCATCATGACAGTCAAGTGTCTTCTACAAATGAGGAAAATTGAAAATGGCTACTTGCATCAGTTTGAAATTTACAAATTTTTAAAAGGAAAAGCGCATTTGAGTAAAAGCATCCATTATGAGACCGATATTTTCTAAGCTGGGAAAACTTAGGATTTTAAGCCATTTTCGTGAAACTTTCAGTACCTTTACAGTCATGCGTCTTCTAAAGATGACGAAAATTGCAAATTGCTACTTGCAGAAGTTTGAAATTTGCAGATTTTTAAACGAAACAGCGCAGTTGAGTAAGAACATCCAATGTGAGACCGAAGTTTTCTAAACTGGAAAAACTTAAGATTTGGGGCATTTTCGTGAAACTTCCACAATATTTACAGTCAAACACCTTCTAAAAATTGTGAAACTTTCGAATTGCCACTTTCATTAGTATGGAATTACAAAGTTTTAAAAGAAAGAGCACAGTTGAGTAAAAACATCCAATATGAGACCGATATATCCTAAGTTCGAAAAAAATAGGATTTTGGACGATTTTAGCGAAACTTTCCGTATATTTACAGTCTAATGGCGTATAAAGATGGTGAAACTTTGAAATTCCTACTAGCATTAGTTCGAAATTTGCAGAGATTTATAGGAAAGAGCGTAATTGAGTACATACACGTTATGAGACCGATTATTCCAAGGTGGAAAAAATAGGATTTTGGACGATTTCCGTGAAACTTTCCGCATATTTACAGTCAATTGTCTTATAAAGATGGTGAAACTTTCAAACTGCTACTTGTATTGGTTTGAAATATACACATTTTTTAAGGAAAGAGCGCAGTTGAGTAAAAACATCCAATTTGAGACCGATATATCCTAAGTTGGAAAAAAATAGGATTTTGGACGATTTTCGTGAAACTTTCCGCATATTTACAGTCAAATGGCGTACAAAGATGGTGAAACTTTGAAATTGCTACTAGCATTAGTTTGGAATTTGTATATATTTAAAGGAAAGAACGCAGTTGAGTACAAACTTCCATTGTGAGACCGATTATTCCAAGCTGGGAAAAATTAGGATTTTAGACGATTTTTGTGAAACTTTCCGCATATTTACAGTGGAATGTCTTCTAAAGATGGGGAAACTTTCAAACTGCTAGACGTATTGGTTTGAAATATACATATTTTTGAAGGAAAGGGTGCAGTTGACTAAAAACATCCAATATGAGACCGATATTTTCTAAGCTGGAAAAAAATAGGATTTTGGACGATATTCATGAAACTTCCAGCATCTTTACAGCCGAGAGTTTTCTAAAGATGGTGGAAATTTCAAATTGCTACTTGCATTAATTCGGAATTTGCAGATTTTTAAGGGAAAGACCACAGTTGAGGGAAAACATCCATTATGAGACCGATATTTTCTAAGCTGGAGAAACTCAGGATTTGTGGACGATTTTTGTGAAACTTTCAGCATCTTTAAGATCAATCGTCGTCGAAAGACAGTGAAAATTTGAAATTGGTACTTGGATTAGTTGGGAATTTGCAGACTTTTAAAGGAAAGAGCCCAATTGAGTAAAAACAAAGAGCGCAATTGAGTAAAAACATCCAATTTGAGACCGATATTTTCTAAGCTGGGAAAACTCAGAATGTTGGCCCATTTTTGTGAAACTTTCAGCATCATGACAGTCAAGTGTCTTCTACAAATGAGGAAAATTGAAAATGGCTACTTGCATCAGTTTGAAATTTACAAATTTTTAAAAGGAAAAGCGCATTTGAGTAAAAGCATCCATTATGAGACCGATATTTTCTAAGCTGGGAAAACTTAGGATTTTAAGCCATTTTCGTGAAACTTTCAGTACCTTTACAGTCATGCGTCTTCTAAAGATGACGAAAATTGCAAATTGCTACTTGCAGAAGTTTGAAATTTGCAGATTTTTAAACGAAACAGCGCAGTTGAGTAAGAACATCCAATGTGAGACCGAAGTTTTCTAAACTGGAAAAACTTAAGATTTGGGGCATTTTCGTGAAACTTCCACAATATTTACAGTCAAACACCTTCTAAAAATGGTGAAACTTTCGAATTGCCACTTTCATTAGTATGGAATTACAAAGTTTTAAAAGAAAGAGCACAGTTGAGTAAAAACATCCAATATGAGACCTTATATCCTAAGAGAATATCCTAAGTTCGAAAAAAATTGGATTTTGGACGATTTTAGTGAAACTTTCCGCATATTAACAGTCAAATGGCGTATAAAGATGGTGAAACTTTGAAATTCCTACTCGCATTAGTTCGAAATTTGCAGATATTTATAGGAAAGAGCGTAATTGAGTACATACACGTTATGAGACCGATTATCCAAGCTGGAAAAAAATAGGATTTTGGACGATTTCCGTGAAACTTTCCGCAAATTTACAGTCAATTGTCTTATAAAGATGGTGAAACTTTCAAACTGCTACTTGTATTGGTTTGAAATATACATATTTTTTAAGGAAAGAGCGCAGTTGAGTAAAAACATCCAATTTGAGACCGATATATCCTAAGTTGGAAAAAAATAGGATTTTGGACGATTTTCGTGAAACTTTCCGCATATTTACAGTCAAATGGCGTATAAAGATGGTGAAACTTTGAAATTGCTACTAGCATTAGTTTGGAATTTGTATATATTTAAAGGAAACAACGCAGTCGAGTACAACCTTCCATTGTGAGACCGATTATTCCAAGCTGGAAAAAATTAGGATTTTAGGCGATTTTCGGGAAACTTTCCGCATATTTACAGTCAAATGTCTTCTAAAGAAGAAAACTTTCAAACTGCTAGACCTATTGGTTTGAAATATACATATTTTTGAAGGAAAGAATTCAGTTGACTAAAAACATCCAATATGGGACCGATATTCTCTAAGCTGGAAAAAAATAGGATTTTGGACGATATTCATGAAACTTCCAGCATCTTTACAGCCGAGAGTTTTCTAAAGATGGTGGAAATTTCAAATTGCTACTTGCATTAATTCGGAATTTGCAGATTTTTAAGGGAAAGACCACAGTTGAGTGAAAACATCCATTATGAGACCGATATTTTCTAAGCTGGAGAAACTCAGGATTTGTGGACGATTTTTGTGAAACTTTCAGCATCTTTAAGATCAATCGTCGTCGAAAGACAGTGAACATTTGAAATTGGGACTTGGATTGGTTGGGAATTTGCAGACTTTTAAAGGAAAGAGCCTAATTGAGTAAAAACAAAGAGCGCAATTGAGTAAAAACATCCAATTTGAGACCGATATTTCTAAGCTGGGAAGACTCAGAATGTTGGCCCATTTTTGTAAAACTTTCAGCATCATGACAGTCAAGTGTCTTCTACAAATGAGGAAAATTGAAAATGGCTACTTGCATCAGTTTGAAATTTACAAATTTTTAAAAGGAAAAGTGCATTTGAGTAAAAGCATCCATTATGAGACCGATATTTTCTAAGCTGGGAAAACTTAGGATTTTAAGCCATTTTCGTGAAGCTTTCAGTACCTTTACAGTCATGCGTCTTCTAAAGATGACGAAAATTGCAAATTGCTACTTGCAGAAGTTTGAAATTTGCAGATTTTTAAACGAAACAGCGCAGTTGAGTAAGAACATCCAATGTGAGACCGAAGTTTTCTAAACTGGAAAAACTTAAGATTTGGGGCATTTTCGTGAAACTTCCACAATATTTACAGTCAAACACCTTCTAAAAATGGTGAAACTTTCGAATTGCCACTTTCATTAGTATGGAATTACAAAGTTTTAAAAGAAAGAGCACAGTTGAGTAAAAACATCCAATATGAGACCGATATATCCTAAGTTCGAAAAAAATTGGATTTTGGACGATTTTAGTGAACCTTTCCGCATATTTAGAGTCAAATGGCGTATAAAGATGGTGAAACTTTGAAATTCCTACTAGCATTAGTTTGAAATTTGCAGATATTTAAAGGAAAGAGCGTCATTGAGTACATTCACGTTATGAGACCGATTATTCCAAGCTGGAAAAAAATAGGATTTTGGACCATTTTCGTGAAACTTTCCGAATATTTACAATCAATTGTCTTCTACAGATGGTGAAACTTTCAAACTGCTACATGTATTGGTTTGAAATATACACATTTTTTAAGGAAAGAGCGCAGTTTAGTAAAACATCCAATTTGAGACCGATATATCCTAAGTTGGAAAAAAATAGGATTTTGGACGATTTTCGTGAAACTTTCCGCATATTTACAGTCAAATGGCGTATAAAGATGGTGAAACTTTGAAATTGCTACTAGCATTAGTTTGGAATTTGTATATATTTAAAGGAAAGAACGCAGTTGAGTACAACCTTCCATTGTGAGACCGATTATTCCAAGCTGGAAAAAATTAGGATTTTAGACGATTTTCGTGAAACTTTCCGCATATTTACAGTGAAATGTCTTCTAAAGATGGGGAAACTTTCAAACTGCTAGACGTATTGGTTTGAAATATACATATTTTTGAAGGAAAGGGTGCAGTTGACTAAAAACATCCAATATGAGACCGATATTTTCTAAGCTGGAAAAAAATAGGATTTTGGACGATATTCATGAAACTTCCAGCATCTTTACAGCCGAGAGTTTTCTAAAGATGGTGGAAATTTCAAATTGCTACTTGCATTAATTCGGAATTTGCAGATTTTTAAGGGAAAGACCACAGTTGAGTGAAAACATCCATTATGAGACCGATATTTCTAAGCTGGAGAAACTCAGGATTTGTGGACGATTTTTGTGAAACTTTCAGCATCTTTAAGATCAATCGTCGTCGAAAGACAGTGAAAATTTGAAATTGGTACTTGGATTAGTTGGGAATTTGCAGACTTTTAAAGGAAAGAGCCCAATTGAGTAAAAACAAAGAGCGCAATTGAGTAAAAACATCCAATTTGAGACCGATATTTTCTAAGCTGGGAAAACTCAGAATGTTGGCCCATTTTTGTGAAACTTTCAGCATCATGACAGTCAAGTGTCTTCTACAAATGAGGAAAATTGAAAATGGCTACTTGCATCAGTTTGAAATTTACAAATTTTTAAAAGGAAAAGCGCATTTGAGTAAAAGCATCCATTATGAGACCGATATTTTCTAAGCTGGGAAAACTCAGGATTTTGAGCCATTTTCGTGAAACTTTCAGTACCTTTACAGTCAAGCGTCTTCTAAAGATGACGAAAATTGCAAATTGCTACTTGCAGAAGTTTGAAATTTGCAGATTTTTAAACGAAACAGCGCAGTTGAGTAAAAACATCCAATGTGAGACCGAAGTTTTCTAAGCTGGAAAAACTTAAGATTTGGAGCTATTTTCGTGAAACTTTCAGCATGCTTATAGTCAAACGTCTTTTAAAAATGGTGAAAATTTCGAATTGCCACTTTCATTAGTATGGAATTACAAAGTTTTAAAAGAAAGAGCGCAGTTGAGTAAAAACATCCAATATGAGACCGATATATCCTAAGTTCGAAAAAATAGGATTTTGGACGATTTTCGTGAAACTTTCCACATAGTAACAGTCAAATGACGTATAAAGATGGTGAAACTTTGAAAATCCTATTATTTAACGGAAAGAGCGTAATTGAGTACATACACGTTATGAGACCGATTATTCCAAGCTGGAAAAAAATAGGATTTTGGACGATATTCATGAAACTTCACTTTTACATCTTTAGCATCATTTACACATAGCATTTTTACAGCCGAGAGTTTTCTAAAGATGGTGGAAATTTCAAATTGCTACTTGCATTAATTCGGAATTTGCAGATTTTTAAGGGAAAGACCACAGTTGAGTGAAAACATCCATTATGAGACCGATATTTTCTAAGCTGGAGAAACTCAGGATTTGTGGACGATTTTTTTAAAACTTTCAGCATCTTTTCGCTCAATCGTCGTCGAAAGACTGTGAAAATTTGAAATTGGTACTTGGATTAGTTGGGAATTTGCAGACTTTTAAAGGAAAGAGCGCAATTGAGTAAAAACTTCCAATTTGAGACCGATATTTTGTAAGCTGGGAAAACTCATGATTTGGGGCGATTTTCGTGAAACTGTCAGCATATTCACAATCAATCGTCCACTAAAAGTGCTAAAATTTTCAAATCGCTACTTACATAAGTTTGGAATTTACACAGTTTTAAACAAAAAAACGTAATTGCCTAAAAAGGTCCATTACGAGACCGAAACTTTCTAAGCTAAGAAAACTCAGGATTTCCGACGATTTTCGTGAAACTCTCAGCATCTTTACAGTGAAGCGTCTTTTAAAGATGGTGAGAATTGCACAAAAGAAAAACTTTGAGTAAATCGTTGAATTACCCCTAATTCAAAAACCCTTCTTGTTAGTAGATTTTTGTGTATTTCTTTCAAAAAAAATACATTTAAAAAAGTACACCTGTGTGAACATGCCACCTCAAAAACCTATTGTCATTGCCATTGTCAGTACAAACTGCACCTAATGTAAGGCACCTAAACTATCTTTCGTTATTTAGGGGTTTGAAAGGGGTTCATATATTTCAAAATTTCATCTTTCCATCGCGGGGCTTTTCCATTGAAATTGCCAAGTTTCCCCTAAAATCCCACCGCCTATGTCTGGTTAATCTGGAGACAAATTGGGGGTAAGCAAACTTTATGTAGCTACAACTGAACATCAGTCAATATGTAAATATGTGTTGGGGGAAGGTTTAGCATGGATTTCAGTGGGGGGGCGCTCGGCCCCCTTATTAACATGCATTGTTCATGAAATTGTTAAATAGAAAACATTTCGCTTCCATGGAACAACAGCCATTTCGAACTTGTAAATTCAGCTTTGAATATTAGAACTTTATAAAGCCTGCACTATTTGAACATCGAGCTTTTCCATAAAGGGCAATTTCCTCAGAAATCCCCGCTCGTCTGTGAAACCAGTTCAGGTTGATTTTTTTTCGTTTTTAATTTTTGAGGAGTTTTTCGAGAGGTAAGTCCAAAATCCCTGATAAATCCGACAAATGGAGGGCGAAGAACTAACCGACAACATTATTCGAAACATTGTGAGCGAAGTTTTAAGGGAATGCAAAAACCATCAGATAAGAGCCTCTGCGGAATTTATCGCCTTCTATGTAAGCCGATGACAAGAGCTGAAAGCCCAAACGCATTGCAACCTTTTACACTCCTTTAGATCAGCCTGTTGCAACTGGATCCAAACCGAGACTTGACTTATGAGTTTCTTATCAATCGCGAAAAAGTTCAGATTTTTATCAAATACGTGGTGGGCAACTTGGGGGCGAAAGACGACGCAAAAATCCTCACTCTGAGGCTGCAGCACGAATTCCGTAGCTACATCAAAGAGCTGGACGAAACCGTCATACATTTCCGGTAAATCGCGTTTATTTTGCAGGCAAATTTGAAACATGCCCTCAATTTCAGGAGGCGACTCAGTTCGAAGCTCTATCCGCTACTACTAAACATTATAGAGCAGGATAATGGGAATAGAGGCGAGCAGCTTTACAAGAAAATATGCATCTATGTTATTATGGCTTCGGGGCTGGGCAATCCGAACGAAAAGCCTGTGAGAGCTGCTCGAATGTTAACCAGAATAGAGCGAAAACAAATTGGGGATAATTGACGATTTTAGGTGTTCAAAGAGGCCTTGCAGGTGTTGAAAAGCATCCTGGACGAGGAGGAAATCGACGTTTTTCCAAGCCTACAGAACTACATCAAGCAGGAGGTGATTGGGTGTTTAGTTGATCTTATCACGGGCATTCGCCTCTATAATAAAGCTTGTAAAAAGGGCGGCCAAGGAATGCTAGATCGTGAGTTTCAGGCGCTCAAATGATTTTTCATTGATTATTTCCAAACGTTTTCTATTTAAGTCCCTGAATTAATGGCTCACGCACTAAGGGCCGTTAAATATGAAGTGGCCGAAAGCATCGAAATTGCAGTTTACAGGGCTCAAATCCTAACTGAAGCCGTGAAGAGAAACATGGTGGTAAACCGGCGAACGAAAGACGAATGGGGAATCGTTTTGGAGTTTAAGAATGAAGCTGAAAAAATCCAATGGGAATACACACGAGATCTTGCAACCACTCATCGACAGTTGAGCAAAACTTTCCGGTACTTTCAACCGAAGAATCCTGCAAATTATTGAGCTGAATTTTGTTTGTTTGTCTCACCAGGATACTCTTAGAGTCAATTTCGGGGCTGGAAAGGCACCGAAAGACTCTGCACAACCAATTCAATTCGATCATCGAAACTTTGAATAAGATCGTGATCCCAACTCTATATCAAGCCGTTACCGATGTCTTTGTAAGTCCAGAAAAACTTGCTTTTTAATAGCGGAAATAACTTGGCATTCCAGCCCCATTTCGCCCAATTGACCGGGATATGGAAGGAGCTGCAAGACGATGCCATTCGACTCAGGGGCATTTCGAACATTTTCAAAATCCAAGCGCGCCTGATTTTTAGCTTGAAAATCGATCCAGTTTTGGAACAGGAACCGCCGAATGATCAACTGTTTGAGCCGGAGGATTTGGAAAGCCAGGAACTGATCACCAGAGTGACCAGCCCCTATATCCGCGTCCACACAGATACCTCAAAAATTACGAAAAAAGACCTGGAGGTTTGCGTGCTCCCTTGCCACACTTAGCTATTAGACGACATAATTTTGCACTCTTAGTTTCATGGTTATTGCTGTTGGATATTGATAAATACAGGCGGAGCCCTAATCCCGGCCAATATTCCCTTGGGAGTCGTTGAATATAGGCACCGATATTATGGGTTTTCGTCGAAAATGGCTGCCAACTGCTTTTGCGCCAATCCGGAATCGTAAGCGCGAAAAACACAAAGTTTTCTAGAGAACATCCAGCTGCGTTTTAGGTACATCATAAATACGATTGATTTGGCTCGCAAATCGGTCCATCTCATTAAATTTCTGGACCTGGAGGATCGATTGAAGAAAAAACTGCACATTAAAACGTACGTCTTAATAGGACTTTATCAAAATAGGCTTTCGCGGCCATTGCGTGAAACTGGTGAGTTTTTGAGTTTCCATCCGCAAGCCCAAAAAACTCCTCAGTTTCCCAATAGGACCTTGCTCTAGTTCAAGGTGGAATTTTCGTGTCTTTTTTTCCAGGCTCATCCAGAAAACATTCCAGCCAAAAGCTGTAGCCTATTCCAGAGCCAATCAGACGGACACCCACTTTGAGGAGGCCAATATAGACCGTAATTATATGTGGAATGTTTGGGGGTATAAAAGAAAAGTGCTTAAACAGGTGAGTCAATTTTATGGCCTTTTCTATAATATAAAACAAGCACAAAATTTGTACAAAGTTAAACAACATCATCATGCTTGCATGAAATCAATATGTTTGGAGTCAGAAAATAACGCGTACTGTTAACTACAAATTCGAAAGTGGGGAAAAATGGATTTTGCAAAATATGACCTAAAAATGAGCCTTTGAGCAAATTCAATCAAGTAGCACTACAACGCTGGGTGGGTCTTGGCTGACTGTACAACTTCCAAGTGTTTCGATCCTCCATCATTCTATGTTCAAAGGGGATGTTCATTTTTTGTAGATCTGACACAAAGTTGTCTCTCTAACGCATTCTGGGTCGTCCAGGTGGTCTTCTTCCCGTAGGAACCTCGTCCCATATCAACTTCACCAGTCTCTCATCCTGCAGTCTAAGCACATGTCCCGCCCATATCAGTATCTGGCCTTTGACTTCCTGCACCACATCCCCATCCCTATGCAATCTCCTAATTTGTTCTCATTCTATATTCATTCGTGGTAGTGTCGTGGTATGAACCGCAAATTTTCTCAAAATCTGACGATCAAACTGCCTGAGTTTTTCGTCGTTCCCTTTTGTCATGGTCCACGCCTCCATGGACAATGGTTTTGTAGATTTCCACTTTTGGGACTTTTCGATTTCATCAGATTATCCAGTGCAAACGTACATCGGCTTGTCGATTGTATCCTGCTCTTTATTTCTTCCGTGAGGTCGTTATCTGCAGTGATTGTTGCTCCTAGAAGTGCGCCACTCTTTCGAAATTGAGGGTGCCAAATGTGATGTTTTGGCCTAATCTATCTCGCATTTGTGTTCGGTTTACGCACATGTATTTCGTTTATTCTTCGTTCACTTTTAACGCTACTCTACTCGTGGCTCCCAACTTTGTTGAACGTTTCCTTTACTGATATTGTGGATCTTCCTACAATGACAATATCGTCTGCGTATGCCAGCAGCAGTTTAGGTCCTTGTGCTGCAAATAACTTTGCTTTTACTCCGACTTCTCTCACTGCTTTCTCTAGAACAGGAATGAAAAGCACAGGTGATATTGGGCGTCACCTTGCTTGAGCTCGTTTTTTATTTCAAAACTGCCAGAAAGTTTATTGTTGAGACGTACTTTTGATACTCTGTCCTCCATGCACATTTTGGCCATTCGAATCAATTTCTTGATATCGAGAGCGCTGCCATCGCATTCCATACTTGGCCCCTTTCTATGCTGTCATAAGCTTGTTGGAAGTCTATGAAAAGGTTGTGTATGGGTCTGTTATATTCCCATCCTTTCTCCAGGAGCTGCCTTAGTGTGAATAGCTGGTCTATTGTAGATCTGTGTGGTCTAAATCCGGCTTGATAATCTCCTAGGACGTTTCCAACATATGGGGTTAGTCTGCTAAGTAGTATGTTTGACAGGATTTTGTATGCGGCGTTTGTTATGGAGATTCCTCTATAATTGGAGCTTTTCATTTTATCCCCTTTCTTATGAATAGGCACAATGATATTTTTCTTCCATCCTGTTGGTATCTCCTCATTTTGCCATATACGCGTTATCAATTTGTGCAGCTGGCGTTGGCGTATGGCAGAGTCTCTCCCCTATATTTTATGGATTCCGTTGGTATTTCATCCGTCCCTGCTGCTTTATGATTCTTCATCTTATTTACTGCTTTTTGAGTTTCTTCGAACGAAGGTTTGTCGACCGGGAAATCTGCTGTCATATATGTTTCTTCCTTGTGTGTATCTTCATGAATTATGTTTAGAAGCTCCCTAAAACATTTTCTCCACTCTTCGATCAGTTCCTCGTCGCCGACTATCAACTGGCCCTGGTTATTTCTGAGAATTTGTGTGCATTTGGCCCTATATAATTTTTTCTCCGAGGAGATGGCTTTGTGATATTCCCTTGATCCTGGCTTAGGTCGATCTCTTTCTATAGCTTCATATTTTTCCTGCTCGTACATTCTTTTCATTGTTCTTATTACTCTTCTTGTGTCTTTTCGGGACTCTTCGTATTCTCTTCTACTTTCATTCGTTTGTAATTGGATCCATCTATTTCCCACCTATTGTTTTTTTTTTCAGTTGTTGTCAGGCACTCCTCGTCATACCATGTTTATGTCCTCTTTCTCTTACTTCTTCCCAAGACCTCTTCCGCTGTCTTTTTCATCACTTCAGATGTTTACCCCCTTAACTGTTCAATGTCATTGTATTCTGCTTCAGAGTTGTCATGTTTTGTCATGCTCTCTAAAGCTCTTTCGAGCGCATCGTAGAAATCGTCTTTGGTGTCTTCGACTTTGTCCTCTGTTGGTCCGTGTGCTGAAATGATGGACATGTTGTACCATAGCCTCTTTATTCTGATGTAGCAGAGTCTCCATTGAGCAAATTGATTTTCTAAAATTCGTTTTACCAGGCTGAACTTTCATTTTGAAATCTCTTCCAAAGCAAACAATACAAAAACCCAAAAAATATCCAATTTTTTTAAGAGGGATTCATTGTCCGTATTTTGATTGACAATTTCTAGAGCAACTTGATGTCGAAAGCGACCAACGCTTCTGAAACTCTTCGAACTCATCAGAAAGAATCCAGTCGCAACCAGACGCACTGGATGGCAGATCAGACAACCCAAACCATGTCAACTGGGGCAACAAGTACCAAAAAACCCCAAAACTTTTTCTATGGGTTACGAGGAATTCGAGGAAATTATCCGTTCGTAATGGATCTCAAAGTACCCGAGAAGCTTTGAAGAATTTGTTAACAAAAATGGGCTTTTTTTGTTAAAAGTCCACTTTTTGTCTAGAACCAGATGCAAAATGCACGGGAATTAAGAGCGAATAATGAATCTGTTTACTGTCGGGTTTTTCTGTTGGAAATAGCGACATCAAACAATGGATGTTTGTCGGCTTTGGCGCTTGATTTTATCCCATGCAGATTTATCGATAGTTAATTCGAGTGGCGAATTTACAGAGTGTTCAAAGAACTCCTCTTCCGAATAAAATCCTCCAACAGAAATGGTGTTAATTTTTTCCTAAAAGAGCAAGGCAATATTTGATAGATCGTTCTGTTTTCCCTTCAAAGGCAAATTAAAAACCTTTGGCAGTTAATATACTTTCTTACTTAAGACAAATGGTTCTTGTCAGTTTCAACGCCCGGTTCTAATTAATTTTTTAATTATCGCGTAGTTGAAGACTTTTTAGCTAAAAGGGTTCTTTTTTTTTAATTGGGCATTATTTGTTCGAGTATTGGGAAATTCACTTAACTAGCGAATTATTGTATATTCAGGAAAATATTAAGGAAATTTAGAAAAAAATTTATACAAACGACACAACCAAAAAACGACGTAAAATACCTTGGAATCACAATTGACCACAAACTTAAATTCACTAAACACATACGAAACATCAGGGCAGAAACAATAAAGAGAACAAAACACTTCCGATCACTAACCTACAAAGACAGAGGAATTAGCACAAACACCGCCACCAAAATATATAAAGCTATTTGTAGACCCTTGCTAGACTTTGGACATATACTCATGACCAACGGAACAGAAAGGACAAAACGTTATACACAAACAACAGAACAAATTGCACTAAGACTAATAACACGAATAAGACACCCCCAAAACCCACTACACAACCCCCCCACCCAACTACTATACGAACGCACAAACATGACAAAGATCTCGGAAAGACTCATACAGCTACAGACAAAATGGACAAACAACCCCTACAACTGGACCATACTGAATCCCCTTTGTCTTACAAGACCAACCAGACAATCCCGCTTCCGTTTCCCTACATTAACGCTACTCGAACACTTACAAACGCAACGGACTAGTGGACAATAAAATAATTTCTTCTTGCCACTGAAGTCTTATTTATTTAATAGTATTGTTAACCTAGAATAAAAGAATTTTCATATTTGTTTTTTATTTAGATTAAGACTGCATGTATTAAACAAGGGCAGAAAGACCGATAGGTCGATAGCATTTTTTAGAAATAAAGATGTTTACTACTACTACTACTATTAAGGAAAAGTCCCTAATGATCAAAAGTATCAATTTTGCTTCGTTTTTGGCGAATTGCGAAATTGACACAAACCCGGCAGTGGTCTTTTTTCTATCATTGGAGAGAGAAATAGAGCCCCGATTCAGAAAGTAGAACTTGGGCAAAAAATACTGGCAGTTTTCACATAAAAAGCTGAAACTTTAAGAGTGAAACTTTAACTTACGTGCAAGATGCGACCAAAATTTCGTGTTTTTCGCCACCTTTTTGCTGATTTCTCAGGAACAGGTTGAGCTACAGCACTCATTTCTATAGCGCTGGACAGAGCACCAAATGGCGCTTATAACAATAAAAGCATAAATTGGAAAATGTTAGCAATTTTCACGAAAAAATCTAAATTTCAACAAAGCTATTAGCTTTGTACGTTTTTTTTTAATTGCAAAATTGACTCAATTATTACTTTTATTAAGGAATCAAGCTACATTAAACACCAAACTGCATTATGGTTTAAAGAAGAGTTCAAAAAATCTCAGACTTATAATAGATTGACATTATTCAACGGTTCCGAAATTTAAGCGGATTTAAATTGCTACGTTTGCTTATTTTTGCTCCTATCTCTTTGGAGGTTAATTATTTCTGATAAAACCCAATTAGGGAAAAGCAGGTCTTGAGATGGGCTATCAAAAATGTCCTGGCAACTAATCGGATATTTTGGACCTTTTTGAAAATATGGGCTGTTTAAAATTTATAAATATATATCGCGTTTATCTCTTTGGAGGTTAGGAATTTCTTTTGAGATCTAATAGCAAAAATTTGCATTTAACAAGGGCTATCGAAAACATATTGGCGACCAATCAAGTTTTTTGAACCGTTTCTGAGTTATATCCTCTTAAACTTTGACATGCCTTAAAATGTTTTTATTTTTGCGTCTAACTTTGAAACAGTAAGGACCTTCTGAATAAGCCTAATTCGGAAACGATAGTATTCGAGCTGCTCTATCAAAAAGGTTATATTGGTTTTGTCGATATTCTGAACCGTTTCTGAGATATACGTGAAAATGTTTAAGAACTAATGCAAAATTTGGGTATACCCCTTTGGAGGTTAGGAGTTTCGCTTGACATCTGAGGAGGAAAAGTTAGGCACCAAAAGGCTTAAAGGAAAACGCTTCTAGGGATCAATTGGACTTTTTTAACGTTTCCGAGTTATGAGGCGACTTAAATTTTACGTTTCCTTACTTATGCTTCTATCTTTTTAGAGGTTAGGAATTTGTGATAAAACCTAATTGGGCAAAGATAGCCCTCGATATGAGCTATTGAAAGAGTCTTTACGACTCTTTCGATATTTTCAACCGCTCGGGAGTTATGACGTTTTTAAACATTGGGGCGTCTCAAATGGAGCAAAACTCTAGTCGATTCTATTTTTTTTTTGAAATTTAATTTCAGCTCGGTGCCTTGGATAAAGCACTCAGAACATACACGCATACACACAAAAAAGTACTGACATACCTATACAGGGTGTCCGGAAATTGATGGTCAACAATGACCGGGGCGTACAGAAGACCTGAAAATAAGGCCAGCACTTCATATAAAAAAATTTCCGGTCTGGCTTCCTTATGGAATTATGGGCCTTCAAAGTGACCAGTGGAAAAACGAAATTTTATCTCAATTATTAAACCGTTTTTCTGGCGTTTGTGAAATTTTTGTTTCAAAAGTAGCTCAATGATACTGGTCTTTTATGACATATAATTTATATTATCATATATACTGGATATACAATAACGCGGCAAAAAAACTTTAATTACCCTGTAAAAGCACTGAATATTGCACTCAATGCATTTTTGCTATTCGCCATTTGTCAAGAAGCTAGTGAAGTGGCTAGAGATGACTTAGAATGAAGAATGGAAGATCGGAACTCTTTCAATCTGGAGAAGACCCTAGTTAAAATATTGCAGTTTTTTAAGCCGCCATGTAGAAATGAAACAAACAGCTCACACAAAACAAATTGGAACACTCGAATCTAATCTCTGATAAATTGTTATCGGCTGCTGAAAGCCCCTATATGAACAAACATTGATATTGAACATGTTTGTGTGTGATTTATGTAGGTTTTGCGCTGATTTCAATTGGCCTTGTTAGCGAAATGCATGCAAAGGAATTAAGCAGTTTTTTCTCGCATTCGCTGCAATTGCCGCTATATCACACGAAACAAGCTGGGGCTGGCACGCACCCGCTCAGCTACCAAGACAGTAATTTTGGTGTGCAAAATGCGACTTTTTCTCCTAATCCGATAGGAAGTAATGATTTTAATGACACGTCACATTGAACTATATCGCTTGCCCCACATTCCGAAAATCCTGCCCCTAAAAACGCGACCGGCAACTTTACCTACCCTTGACTTTCACATTCACTTTAAGAAGGGGGACCTGCTTTTAAATATGTAGGTGAGTATTGAATAACAGCTGGAGGAAACGGGAATTATTGATTGCTTGATTGCTTGAAGCCGGTTGAATTGGGTTGCTAATAAATTGGCTGAAACCATTAGTTTTGGGGCGAAAACCCCCTTTTTAACCTCAAGGGATCAGAAGTGAAGGTTAGAATTACCCGAAAAAACCTTTGATACTGAGGGAGAATTTCAAAAAATGTTGGGGCTCAGTTGTGGCTGTTAGCCACCTGCATGGTAAGTTAGTAAGTTCACTTAAGTACTTACTTTTCTGGCAAAGGGTGCAAAAATTCATGCAGGGGAAGAAAATTGTAGATTTCCTTGTCATTCAGTGCATGTTTAACTGATACAGTCTACAGGGTGTTGCGGCACCGCACTGGCACAGGCGTATCCGGCAATTCGATGTATATGTTGTGATAAAACCCGGAAAAATCCGATATTTTTATACACAAACACCTTAAGTGCTGTCAAACGAGCTCCATGACAATCCCGACTGAATTGCACTCGCGCACGCGTTGAATCCGGCACAGACGCCTGGCACAAATTCCACTTTATACTCGAACTCGGTTATCGGGAACTTTAAGCTTTGAACAGCTTTGTTTGTTGGTTTTTTCATTAATTTTACTATAAAAACGCCCTTAAAAATCACTGGAAAATTTCCGGGCCCTCATCCAGTACTTGCAAAGTGACCCAACCGGAGCAATCAAGAGCGGTGTAAATGCACGCAAGATCAGCTGCAAAAAACCGACTGTACTTTGCACAGTTTTTCTAATTAGATGAATGGAAACTTATCCAGGCTGCATATTTGCACATGGCAGAAGTTGTGAAACAAGCTCGGGAATTAATCAGCAAATATCTGGGGTAAACTGGCACTAGTTTACGCGATTCGGCCCGAAAATCTAAAAAATAATGATCTCTAGTACATTTAGCTAGAAAACTCACGTTGCTCAATGTTGAGCTCGGATTGTTTAAACGCAAAATGCATGTTTACACTTGCCTGGATGCAAATATTGCCAATAACAGACGGAAATATGCATGCAATAATGGCGCCGATGTAAACAACCCTGGAATTGATTTGATTTGATTTACATCGGCACTTTGATCACCCGGACTTTTTATGGCCGGTTCAATTGCTTGAAAGTCAGTATTTTAAGCGCAATTTAATGTTCTGGATATGGAAAGGATTGTGAATTTTTGGCTGTTGATAGAAAAGTATTTACAACGAAAAAAATTTAAAGGCTTCGTATAAATATACTTTCTTATGGAAACTTCTTCAGCAAGCAATTATTTACTGCCACGGCCTAAGAGCCTGAAAACTCACCAAGTTCATTCTTAATGGTCAAATGAATTGGGCTTTAGCTGCTTGAAATTGGCGAGTTTTTTTGTACTTTTTTGTTTAAAATCTTTTTCAACTTTTAAATTAGTAGTAGGCTATCGACCTGTCGGTCTTTCTGCCCTTGTTTAATACATGTAGTCTTATCAAAAGAGATAGACTTTCGAGGCCATTCCTTGAAACAAGTGGGTTTTTCGGGTTTTTAGGCCGTCGTTCGGTAGAATTTCTTCTTGACGTTTCGCAAGCACGTGTGGCTTGCATCTTCAGAAGTGGTTTGCTTGAACGCTTACACTGTTCTGATGATAAGCGTTCAAGCAAACCACTTCTGAAGATGCAAGCCACACGTGCTTGCGAAACGTCAAGAAGAAATTCTACCGAACGACGGCCTAAAAACCCGAAAAACCCACTTGTTTCATGTAGTCTTAATCTAAATAAAAAACAAATATGAAAATTCTCTTATTCTAGGTTAACAATATTATTAAATAAACTTTCCAATTCTAATGACAAGAAAAAATTATTTTATTGTCCAGTAGTCAGTTGCGTTTGTAAGCGTTCGAGTAGCGTTGATGTAGGGAAACGAAATCGGGATTGTCTGGTTGGTCTTGTGAGACAAAGGGGATTCAGTATGGTCCAGTTGTAGGGGTTGTTTGTCCATTTTATCTGTAGATGTATGAGTCTTTCCGAAATCTTTGTCATGTTTGTGCGTTCGTATAGTAGTTGGGAGGGGGGGTTGTGTAGTGGGTTTTGGGGGTGTCTTATTCGTGTTATTAGTCTTAGTGCAATTTGTTCTGTTGTTTGTATATAACGTTTTGTCCTTTCTGTTCCGTTGGCCATGAGTATATGTCCATAGTCTAGCAAGGGTCTACAAATAGCTTTATATATTTTGGTGGCGGTGTTTGTGCTAATTCCTCTGTCTTTGTAGGTTAGTGATCGGAAGTGTTTTGTTCTCTTTATTGTTTCTGCCCTGATGTTTCGTATGTGTTTAGTGAATTTAAGTTTGTGGTCAATTGTGATTCCAAGTTATTTTACGTCGTTTTTTGGTTGTGTCGTTTGGCCGTCTGCAGTTATTGTAGGTATTTTAAATTTTCTGATGATTTTCTGCTCCATGAAACAATCGCTTGTTGCTTTTTGGTGATAATCTTAGCAGAAGAAACTGATGAGTTTCTCGGGTTGTTAGGTCGAAAGAGTCGTGGAAAAGAACTTCTTCCTGATTTTTCCACAATGGCCTAAATGCCCGAAAAACTCGACAGTTTGAAGCAATAGCCGCGAAATTATAATAAAAGGAGGATAATTTTTTTACATGAACATTTTCTTAAAAGGATTAAAATTTCTTAATGGCCAAAACTTGGGAATTATTTCAATGACACTCTGTACCTCTGTACAGGGTGATTCAAAATTACTCTGACAAGCTGGTACGTTAGGAGGTGATTGATGGCATTATTTTAAGGTGAAAAGTTCTAATAAACGAGGGCCCTTAAAGGCATCGTTACAAAAATACAGGGTGTTGAAATTTTGTTTAAAAAAACGTCAAAATTAATCAAAATTTCCGATACTGCTAAAGATATTTTAATGAAATTTTTCAGATGTCAATAGATATCGAGTGTCGACGTTCTGAACGAATGAAACATTTTTTGATTCGCCAGTGGCAGGCTTTCCGACTTAGGATTCAATATTTTTCAACCAAAAAATACTGTGCTACTGATTTATCAAAAACCCAATTTTCCTTTTTATTGTCTGTCCATTTGCCATCAAAAAAGCTCTCTTGAGTTTTCCTCGTACAACGCATGGTTTGCGAGTAAAAACATCCGCCAAGCCAAAGCCAAAATACAAGAATTTACTATCCTTTGCATAGAATTTCCCCTGGCGTTTTGTAAACATTTATTATATTTTATTGAAATTATGCAGTGATTTCAAGTGGCTTTGATTCTAGTAAACGAAACATTTTTTGGTGCACCAGCGTACCGACATGATATTCAATATTTTTGAAGAAAAAAATGTTGCGCCAGTGATATATCAAAAACTTAATTATCTGTTCATTGCTTGTTCTACTCCTAACAAAAAAGCTCTCTTGAGTTTTCTTAGTGGAACGCATACTTTTCGAGGAAAAAAATTTAATCGTATGGTATCGAATCGTATATTAATGTCTTATGGTGCGTCCAGACCTAACGAACCAAGACCGAGCCGAGCCTGAGCCGAGGCAAAGCTCCGAAAGCCGACAGAAAATCGATCGTTTGTCGGTGTTTTTATGAAGCATCAAAGAAATTTGCCGCTGCTCAGGCTCGGCTCGTTAGTTGTAATTGTCAAATAATCAGTAGATTTTGTAAATTCTTCCTTGTTTCCCAAATCTACTGCTTTATACATAAATCTACAAAAGAAATATGGACAGGAAAAGGTATTTAAAATACATGTCCAGTCCTGATAAGAATGAATATTTTAGTGTTGTACAATTTTATATGTAGTAGTAGTACTGTGGGGGGGCCCAATGGGACCGGTGAGTAGGCCTTAACGGCCCTTTTGGCCAGTCCCCTTCCATCCATCCCCCACGTTACCACTTCTGATCTTCTCCACCCTGGCGTCCCGTCCCCCTAACAAAGGCAAGGATCCGTCTACACTCCAAGGAAGACAATTCGATGCGGGAGAGTGTGGAGGCCCCAAGGAGGCGCCTCCTAGTAGACGAGCAACGATGGCAGACCACTGAACCATAACAGATCCTCGGTCTTATAACGGCAGTGTACAACCAGTTCATAACGTATGGTTTTAGGCTCCAGTTTATCCCCAGTGCCCCCATAGTGACGGTAGCCTTTTGCTTAACTCTCTATGTGGGGGTTGCACGTGAGTTAAGTGTCTAGGGTCACGCCTAGATACTTGATCTCTCCCACGAGGGTAAGAGATTTTCCGTATAACATTGGCGCCTTATAATCCTGTATTTTTCTTCTCCTTGTAAAGAGCATGATCTCCGTTTTGCTCGCATGATCGGTGCACCATCTCTCTATTATTCTACATGCAAACTGCATTCTCTCGCAGACAACGCCCAGAAATTTCCCCTCCCCCCCCTAGGAGGACAGCCTAGTTCTTGGCCGTCGTCCGCATATGCTTGCGCGTAGAAGCCCTCCCGGTCTACCCGCCCCAGGAGCTCGTCCATAACCAGACACCACCATGTGGGGGGAAAGGCAGCTGCCTTGTGGACAGCCCCTCGCACCTCGATCTCCACCCGGTCGCCCTCCAGGCAGGCACCAGGTGGCTTCCTATCGCACTCCGGACCCAGTTTATTACCGGGCCTGGAGCACCTTTTAATTTAAGAGCATTGCAGATATTGCTTGTTCTGGTCTTATCAAAAGTCTCCTCCACGTCGAAAAAGAGGGCCAGAGTCACTTCCTTATCTGGTAATCCTCGTTCAGCTTTTTGCACCAGGGCATTGAGAGCCGTATCTGTCGACCCCTGGTTACTCTGCAGCGGAGTCCTGATAAGGACTTCCTCTGTTTATGATGTCATCATCACCTGTCTATCATCTTTTCTAACGTTTTTCATAAGGTTAAACTTATGTGTCTGAATGATTTGGCTTCGGTGTAGTCCTTTTTAGCGGGTTTCGGTATAATGACCACTTCCGCTGACCGCCAATCATTAGGGTCTAGGTACGCTGGCCCTGAAGATCCTTCCCAGTAACGGGAGTAAGATATCTAGGCCTGATCTTTTGGAGGTTTTGATTATTAATTAATAAATTAAGCCTTGATTAATGACCTGGCTAATTATAATGCTTTCGTAACTAAAATATTATCAAATTTAATGCTTGAAAACGGTAATTTTATTGCTTTCGATCAGAAAGATCACATTTTCGGGCTCGCGTACACAAGAACTATTTTGTTCTTAAAAAAAATTTCAAAAACTTGTATATGCACCTTAAACCACTACCGATTGAAAAATTAGTCTATTTTCGAACAAATTTGAAACCGCATGCAGGCAAAAAGATCAGCAGAAAAAACACAAAATAACAGCGATTGAAAAATGGAAATTGCCACCAGCGTGAACAGAACAGAAAGAAAAGGAAAACATCGCATTATCGAAATTGCTTGCTATGCATTTCTCAGTTACCTTAATTTATAAACATCAGAAGCAAAGACTTATACACAGGGTGTTACGCATATAAATCGCTGTAACTTCTAAGCGAGTTTTTCGATTTTACTTATGTTCAGCTGGTTTAGAAGAAAAATGTAAGTTCTCTTCACTGTCGTATAAAGTAAACTCAGTAGTTCAAACAACATTGCTTGGCACCGCAATTTGTAAAACCAACAGTTTTTTTTGGTGAAAATCTTGGGCAAATTCTCAACTTCTACTCCCGCTCTTCAATTAGGCTCCACTAATCAAACCCCGCGTTATTGAAACACCCTGTTTAAACACGTTTAGCTGAGAAAGAGATTTGGAATCCCTGCAACATCGGGTTGAAAAAATATTGAATTTCTCATGTAGAAAAAAGAGATTTGGGTCCCAATAACTCTGCAACACCCTGGTATCGTCCCTCCAACACGGGTATATCCATTATTTATTGTACCCATTCAAGGATGGTTAATTCTCTGAAATCGTTATTATGCCAATACATTCAGGGCTGAGTCGAACTAGACAACACTTGCGCTCCCCATCAATATCCAAATGAGGATATGTACTTACCCGGAAACTTCCGAAACAATGTCCTTTAACGACGATTCGTAATTAGCGAACACAAAGAGTACAAGTTTTCTTAACACGCAATAAAGTTGTTTGGACGAAACTTACCGATATGAGAAGTTGTGGTCGAATTCCAGCTCAAGGAATTGTCAACAATATCAAGAACAATGCGTACCAAATCGCTATTGTGTGGCTATTTTAGCCGCTGTCGATATCAAATAAGGCACTGAAAGGATATTTGGGCGTTCAAGGACAAAGGCGATTTTTGTGCGGCTTTTGTTGGCAACAAAGGTACTGTTGTAAAATGAATTTTATTCAAACAAGGAAGGATTTCTAAGAATTAGCAATTGTTGATTGGCTGCCCCCATCCAGACTCCAAACTCCCAGTTAGAAGCAATAAAATCGGCGAAATTGCTTCCAAACAGGATCGATCTGCTCCCGCCGAAAACTACTGCTTTCATTCCGTTATCCCTGCCAATTTTTTATGCCCTTTAGGAAAAACAGCTTTGTTTTCTATCGAGGTCAGACCTCGACTTTATAGCAAAAGTTTCCGGACGTTTATTGACTCCAAAGGAATTGGCCAGTAATCATTGTAATATCGCCGATACTTCTTGTGTAATAACAAAACGAATTGCCTCCAATCGCTAAGCGGCTGTGATTTTTACGCTCTTTTCGTTTTCCACCAAAGAAACACGTAGCCAAGCAAATGGAAGCCGATTAGCAGAAAAAACATGTTCCATATGTCACAGCTGAGATTGTCTTCGGAAAAGGCATATTGATCCAGAACCGATGTGCCGTCACTCAAACAGGGCAAACTATCATCGTCCTGGATATCGCAGGCTGGAAATGGCTTATTTAGCCCAAGGAAAATATTTTTTGGACAGTATTTCTACTCACTAATGTTCCTGATGCCCTGCCACTGGATAATGCTGATGGACTCAGTCGAGTACATCAGCCAGGATAAGTACCTGGACCAGCCGATTATAACTGGAATAGTCCTAGCAAAAACCTATAGAATCAAGTGATGGAAAATCCGCAAACTTACCCCCTTTTCACGAATAATCCAGACGTAACCATCAGGAGATAGTCGAAAGGAACTAGATAGGCCATCGCAATGGGCACTGACCCAAAAGCGCAGGAGAACATTATGCCTGAAATCGGGGGAAAATGCCATATTTTTGCGCTGGGATTTGGAGTAGAAGAGTTACCACAAGCACATGAAACATTCGTCGTCAAAACCGTGATCAGAGTCGTCATGAGGAAGGCATAGGAGGTGGAGCGCAGTCCGGCTATCCAATAGGCGATTGAGGCAAAGAGGATTGGCTCAATTAAGAACCCAGGAAGCTGGAAAAAATTACGCTTCTAAGCAAGAAGAATTGGAATTTCTGCAAAAATTACTACAAGCATTAAGGCGACTGAAACACTTTTGAAGGTTTTAAAAAAATGTGTATTTTTGTGCAACACAAGTCTAAGACTGTTTCTCAATCTAACTCAATTTATTCATTATACTGTCCTTAACTCAATAAAATGAAGTCAATAAACCGTTTTAAAAAATTTGCAATACAGATATCGATCGATGTTTAATTTTCCTTTGTAAATATTTGAACTTTGTGAAAAATATAGATAAAATCGGAGAAAAACGCTTTGGGAAACAACAATTTTGCCCAGATTTGCACAATCAACAAACTGTCCATTATATAACACATGCAGTTTGCCCCTAAAAGGATTTTAAAATTCACATTCTGTATATAATTCTTGTGAAGAGCTGTTCAAGCTGTATTTTCAAACAATTTCTATATTAATCAATATTATTTTTATTTCTCGAAAATCAGAAACGCTATTGGGTTAAATTTTCTGTCATCATTCAAGAGAAGACTCTCTGGTATGGAGTGAAAAATTCAAGACTCTATGGGTTTGAGTTATCCAAAGAACTGATACTTTAAGTAAAAGGCGAGCGCTTTATTTAAAAGAATACACAGAAAAACTTTTTTAAAAAGCCTGAAAAAGCTTGCTAAATTAAGGCAGCACTTTCAAAAATGGAGATTGAGAAATATCACTATATACACGCCATCAACGTGCAAGTCAACACCTCCAAAGGACCAGTAATTGTCACTTCCGTTTACAGAGCCCCTCAGGAAGCCCTAAACCTGCTGGACATCCAGACAATGTTAGGGAACAACCAAGCAAGGCTGTTCATAGGTGACCTAAACTGCAAAAACACGGAGTGGAATAGCACGAGTACCTGCAGTAAAGGTCGACTGTTAGCAGAAGCAGTAGATGGTGGTAATAGATGGTAGATGGTGGAGGGTTACTCCCAAGGTGGAGTAACCGTGGGTTCAAAGATCCCGACTAGGATCCCGACAGGATCGGGGGCTCCTGAAGTGTTGGATATCGCCATCATCAAGAACATGAAGCAACCGGTCAGTATCAAGACTATAGAAGAGGGAACCTCCGATCACAACCCAATTTTGCTGTGTTGTGGTCACGAAGAAAGGATATTACGGCGCACGACTAGAACCACAACAAACTGGGTAAAGTTCAAAGAGATTCCTGGTTTCCATCCGCCGAAAGCTCACCAACCATAGAAGGCTACGTAGGACATTCCGAAGGAACCCTATAGAAGCAAACAGAATCGCCCTTAACTGACAAGGGCAATTGCTGAAAGAAGAATTACGAAACCATAAGAACCGGAAATGGGAAAACCGTTTGACAGAGCTGAATCCTAAGGACCAAATCATATGGAGTATGCAAAAGGCCCTAAGAAGAGAAGATACCGTGATTCCAGATCTCCACGGAACTCAAGGTCTGGTATTGTATTTACAGATGGCGGAAAAGCTGAAGCGTTTGAGGAAGCAATCGAGAGTGAGGCCAGGGTAAACCACCACCCAAAGGATGACTTACACCACGAAGCAACTGTCAGAAGGGCAGTCAGGATGCTTCGGAGTGAAAAGCCAGGCAACAACATCCCTCCAACTTCGCCAGCTAGAAGTTGCAGCCTTCATCAGAAGAATCAAAGCTAAGAAAGGCCCTGGGAGACATGGAATCACCAACAAAATGCTGAAGAACCTGCCGAGAAAAGGACTGGTAGCTGTAACTAACTTGATTAATGCCATTTTCAGGACTGGTCATTTCCCAAGCATCTGGAAGCACTTGGAAGTCATCATGATGCCAAAGCCTAAGAAAAACAGGATTGTCCCCCAAAACTCCCATCAGCCTGTTGCCCTCTCTCAGTAAAATAACCGAAAGGGTTATTCATAAGAGACTCAAGGAGGAAAGGAGCGAGCTCGAAGTGCTTCCGCCAGAACAGTTTGGATTCCGAGGAAAGCATTCCAAGGAACTCCAACTGCTCAGGATAGTAGAAAGATGCACCAAAGAAATGAACCAGTACCGGACGACTGGAATCCTCACACTGGACGTCGAAAGAGCGTTCGACAGAGTGTGGAGAGACGGTCTCATCTACAAGATGATGGAAACAGGTATTAACAAGAAACTGTGCCAGCTAATCGACAGTTACATTCGCAGAAGGAGCTTCAGCGTCAAAGTTGGAACTCACTGGCCAGAAACCAGAAGCACTGAGGCAGGAGTACTGCAAGGAGCAGTACTGTCACCACTGCTATACAACATCTTCACAAGCCACATCCCAAGACCTGCCAATACCACCTTGGCTCTCTTTGCAGATGATACGGCCCTTCTGTCATCCTCATGGCACAAAGACTGCATCAGGCAACAGCTCCAGCTTGCAGTTGACGAACTACAACAGTGGTTCATCAAGCGGAAGATGAAGATAAATGCAGAGAAGAGCCTGCAAGGAAGCAGGATAAGGTCGATGGCAACATTACCATAGAAGGAGAAAATATCGAATAGGAAAGTGAGAATAAATATCTGGGTGTTGTTTTAGATAAGCAGCTGACCTGGTAGAAACATATCAAAACAGCCATCGACAAGGTTAAGGCAACAACTGCCAAGTTGTACCCACTCCTCAATCGAACACCAAAAAAATCAAAAGAACTGAAAAACGAAACAAATCGCAAGCAAATTCTAAGAAAACATAAAGAAGAAACTTTCTTGAAAAAGTGTTAATTGAATCAAAATGGTCTTAAAATTCGAAAAATAAAATGTAAAACCAAATATGTTGATTTCTCGGTGGCACAAACTTTTAATTTAAAGAACCTGTAAAGATCCGCAATATTTTTGCATAAGTCCCCTTTTTTTCAATTTTTTATCATCAGAACTGAAGTCGTTTTTCGATTTTTACAGAATTTCAATTCTAAGCGCCTGAGTTTAGGACTGTTTAAAATTTTTCTACATAAAAATACGTGTCTGTTGTTAAAAAAAATTACAAAAGAGAATCAATTTTTACTCTTTTTGTAGATTTTTTAAACCCTTTTTTCCTCTAACTGTCCCAAAATGCAAATGTCGCATTTTTCCATCAAGTTTTCCTGAAGGGCTAAAACAAATTTTGAAACCGCTCTTGAGCTCTATTTAGTTGGTTTTTTCACACTTTTTCACTGCTTAATATAGGAAAAAACCGGACTGCCCAAGAAACGAAAAAATTGGAAATTTTTGCTGGGCGATTAAGGGCGTACCTTTCTCCAAAACATTGCAATTATAAAATTATTCTTTCCCAAATTCCAAACGCTCGATTCACGAAGAAAATACCTTCAAACATCCAACAGTTGCATTGTCGAAGATTTCTAAATCTGACTAAATCCTGCACTAAAATTTGCAAAATACGCACCTTTAAAAGTATAAAAAATCACTTACCAATGCCAGAATTCGGGAAACGTAGTAAGTAGCTGGATGGTACAATCCGCTTCTGAACTCTCGCACAAAAAGAGGAATATTTTCCGGAAACTCTGCCAGCACTGAATACATCGGATTGAAGGTGTTTTCGCACACAAACATAAAAATCGCCCCTTGAACCGCCTGGATTCCTTTTTGAGTGAAAAAATTCGTTGAGTAGAAAGACAATCCCACTATCAGCGCAATGCCCTAAAACTTCAAACATCAGCTCAAGACATCAAGCATGTTTCCACTTGCCATTCTTTGCAAAATCCTCAAGGTTTGCACCGAAGGGTTTCGAATGGAATCTTTAAACGCCCTGTAGGTCAGCCAGTAGAGTGTGTGAAGCCAAAAGGGCGATTTGCTGCAATCACAGAGCTTTCCTCACTAAAAACCTCTGAAAAAAGTGTTTAAATACCTACAAGTTCTGCCGCAACTCAAATGCTCTCGGCTGCTGGAACAATTAGAGTTTTTTTAAATAATCTGGACATTTTACAATTTGAAAACTACCTCGGCTCGACCCATGTGAAACTCATACTGCACCACCACATCGACTTCCTTCGCATAATCGCTCACAGTATAATGGTCGCAAATCTTCTTCACAGTCATCCGGCTGTTGTTCTCATGACCCACTGTGGTCGACAGGGTTTTGATGAAAAAATCCGCAGGACTGTAGGAGGACGGGCAAATAAACCCCAAGCTGAAACCAACATCGTTTACTCGCCATCTGACGCTTGGAGTTTCACTCACTCCTCAAAAAACTCGATCGCACTCGCCCGCCTTCCCATATAAGCAATGCGGCCATCAGCAACAAGAATGAGCTGAGTAAACATCCCGAAAATTGCTGAAGATGGCTGGTGGATGGTGCAGAGGATCGTTTTTCCATTGGAGGACATTCGACTCATTATGCTCACGATTTTCTGAGCCGAATATGAGTCTAGGCCCGTGGTTGGTTCGTCGCAGAAGAGAATGGGCGGATCGTTCAGAAGCTGATGAATTAGAAGCAAGTTAATATATTAACCACAATGAGGAGTTGAGTGTACCTCTGTCGCAAAAGCCAGTCTCTTTTTCTCTCCGCCTGAAAGTCCTTTATGTCCTCTCGCTCCTATGCAAGTATTTGCACACCTTCGTAGCCCCAACTGGTTCAGGATGGTTTTGATTTTCAAGCTTTTCTCCGGGCTGCTAATGAAGCGATCCAGTTTCAAGTGGGCCTGGAAACATCAACATTGACCATAAAGCCAAGCCTTTTCCAGTCCGGTCTTACCATGATGTTCATGTGTTCCAGGACAGTTAAAGAGCCAACAAATAGGTCTTCTTGCGGCATATATCCGCTCAGGTGTTTCATGTAACTGCCTATGGGCCGTCCATTTATCACTATGTCGCCATCGACCTGCATATCCCCTAAAAAGGCCCAGTAAAACGGGACTGAATTGCCGGAAAAACTGACCTGTTTGTCTATATCCCAGCGCTGCCATCAGCGTACTTTTTCCAGCACCACTGAAATCAATAAGAAACTTTAGGTGCGAAGAATATTTTTAGTGAGTACACTACCTGGCGCCCATTATGGCTGCTAAACTTCCCGACTTTAAAGCTCCAGTAACTAAAAAAAAATGTTTAAACAAACCTGAGGAAGTGTTTAGAAGCTGGGGGATTTACCGCTGTTTATTATTCTCGTGTAGATGAGCTTTCCGTTGGTTTTGGTCCGGGCGTGCACTGTGAGGTCGCTCCAGGCCAGAGTCACTCCTTCTTCCATCGGCGACCATTTGGAGTAGCTTCTGGTTTCCTTCGTCAAAGACTGGCTGGCATCCAATGGCTCAAAGTCGCTCTGGAAAATAACTTTTCCTTAATTCCCCAACGCTCTGCAAAATTCTTACAGGGTTTTCGTAGTTGTTTGTCGACGATCCACCATTGCTGGGCTGCAAAGGTAAAAGCGGAGTGTTTTCACTGGGGCCAAAGTGGCGCGTTTTGAACATTTGCGCGTCTGCTTGAACAAACGAGATTTAGCAAAAAAGACCGCTTTTCCACATCGCCACTGATTGCCTGAAAACCGTTAACATGAAGCAAGGAAGCCTTTCGCAGGTCTGATTATTAAATTAACACGGGTATTATACATTTCAAAGTTGCATGCAAATACCGCGATGTAAAGTGATATTTGTTCGTGTTTATTCTCATCAGGGACGTAGCGAAATGGACACTTGCAAGTTATTTCCTTTAATATATTGCAAATCTATTCGTTTTTTTTTACTCGCTGTATAGAATTGCAGGTGTTTTTTTTTCATTTGCAATATGCAGGGAGTCAAAAATTAACAAAGGAATTTTAACCACGCTTGTTTTGGTTTTCTTTGTATTTGTTGCAGGGTCGATTTTTCTTTACTGAGGAAATGTTTGTTTTGCGTGTCACACACGCTCTAGTTTTACTGTTTTTAATTTGAACGCTTCGTTCAGTAAACAAGCAAGAAGCGTAAAAATTCGGAGCGAAAAACAACCGATACTAAAATGGTACTCAATAACGCCGTTTGGGGGCTGGACTATATGCAGCGCAATATTCACTTGAATCGCGGGTTTGCTGAGCAGGACAAGGGGAAGCGGAGTGTAGCGCGGGTGTTTAAAGGAGCGCACAGAGCGCGATTGCGTGGTTTGCACTTTGCTTGAATTATTACATGCGAATCTCAAGTATTATATTGGCCGTTTGGTAAGAAAAATACTTTATTTAGTCTACTTTTATTTTTCATTAGTTATTTTGCTTGTACGCCTTCCCATGGGCAATTTGCAAGACTGTATATTTTTCAATACTTTTATATCTAAATGTGATGCATGTATTTTTTCAGTTTTTATATTTAAATTATCGTTCAACTTGTCTTTATTTACTACGAAAGTTCAGTTCCTCTAAACATTTGTAGACGGAAATGCGAAAAAAAACTAACGATTGCCTCAATTCGGAATCGAAGCAGCAAAGTAAATTTATCTTCAGGTTCCAGATACAGTTGAAAGAACGTTTTTTACATTTTTAAAATGTTCGAAAGATTTCTAACTTTTAACGCTTCCAGACTTAAGGAGTTTGAACTCATAAATTCAAGTTTTGATCTCAATTTCTTATTTCAAGTCAATTTTTTTGCAAGAAATAAAAAACAGAGTCATTTTTTACAGTTTTTTTCCCAAAAAAAATATTTTTTTGAAATTTGTGTGCCTTTTTCAGTTCTTTTTCACTTCACTGTTTGCTACAAACACAGTTGTGATATTGATTAACAAAACTGAACTGAAATCTTATAGTTTTCACGATATAAAGTCCATTTTAAAAATTAACTAACTAATTTTGCTAGGTTTGATTCATCTTACAATTTGGGCTCGAGAAAATCATAAAAAAAGAATTATTTTCACTTGTTCCCAGCTGTTAAGACAAGCCTAATATACTGAAGAAAGCTGCAAGAAACGTATTGAAATCTTGACTATGTTAAACAAAAAATAATAAGGTAAAATATAGTTTTTCCGTCAAAATTTATTCTTTTAGTTCCATACGGGTTTTTTTGTATTCTACAACATTTTTAAAACATGTAATTTAAACTGTTCTCATTGTTCCAATTTCAACATTCGTTTATTCAAAAATCTTTATATTTTGGACCATCTATTCATAATAACTTTCGAGTTTAGAGTAAGCAAATCAAGGTAAAAGTCGGAAATTCAATTTTGAATGGTGATTTTCGCGTTTAAAGTCTCCTGCGCTTTTTTGCGAAAAGTTTCCCGCGTGAAAGAAAAATAAAACTCAAAAATGGATGTTTTGCCAAAACACAAAATGGTGCATTTCTTGGCTACGCTACTGATATGAGAAAAAAATTTTAATGCTGATTTTGGGCCTTTGTTTAACATGATAACATCAACATAATCTTATCTGTAGGTACCTAAAATTTTGAAGACACACGTAATTTTCGAACAAATACAATAAACCTACATCAGACTAAGTCGCATTTGCAAAAAACGCAGCCCTGAATTTGAAAAAATCAAACACTATTTGAAGCATATTTAAACCATTTCAGCAAAAATCAATAAAAACACTCAAATTTCAGTGTTGGAAACACAAAATGGAAACTCTACAGTCAAATTGGCATGAAAAAAACACAGGCTTAAACTTCGATATAATCTATATTTCTTAAGTTTAGTTAATACATCAACATTTCACCAAATGCTAGATTTACGTTGTGTTTGGCTCATTATCTTTGTACGTTTTCCACAGCAGCGCACAAAAGGCCGACACTCTGAACAGAATAATCAGCCCAAACAAAGAACAGACATCTGTCGCGAAGTTCTCCTAAGAAAAAAAGGAAAATGTTGAAAACCCAATTTTACGACCCAAAATGAACCTCAGCTTACCGAAGCAAAACTGTAAACTTCCAAGACCACATGGCCATCTTTAGGACAAGACGAATTTCCTGCTGGGCACTGAATACTGGTAATATTGTCCCATTGGTTTACCATTAGGGCTTCATTTCCGTACTTAAACCAAGACAAATAGGCCAACCATTGGAAGTAGACAGGAATTGACCTAAGGGAGGAATTAGCTCTGATTCATTTACAACTGACTAAAACCAATACTTGCTTGATGTTCAACAGAAAGCCTCCAAACAACAGAAAGGGGATTAACAAAGGCGGGCCAATGGACAGAGCCATTGCCACCGATGGGGAAATGCACGAAATCAGGTAGCCTGAAAGAAGTGAATTTATTGCCCCAAAAAAGTGTTCACTGGTGCAAATCAACTTGTCCCACGCGGTCTCTAGTGACGGTTTCCATAGAAGCGCGTTTAGATCCGTATTGTGATTGGCCGAACCTCTTTCAAACTCCGGCTAGAGACTACTTGCACCAATGGGTTCTCGCACTTACCAAAACTAGTTGCTGCATTAGCGACCAAAATAACTATACCGCATGCGACAAAAAACCGGGGCATTTCACTGTTCAGGCCAATCATGTAGTAGCAAATTGCTGTAAATAAGATGGGCAAAAAAATGAAAATTGGAATATCGGCTATGGTTTTTCCCAGAAAATACACATCGGTTCTGTACATGCCGTTTTTGTGCTCGCGCAGGAATATCGGCAATTCGGCTGAAAACACCTGAAGAAAACAGTGGGGGACGCAATGATGCGATAGTAAATACCATTTTTACTTACATTGATGACTGCAAACACATTTTGAAAAGTCATATTTGTTAGAAACATGAAAATGGCACCATTTATATTCATAACGCCGTCCTGGTTAATGACCTGGCCGTAATAAATCGCACCTAATACCAAAGAGACCAACTAAAAGTTTAAAAAACCAGCTCGAATTAATCTGAAAATGCAAAGGCCTACTTTCATATTAATTCGAACTTCTCTTCTTTCTCAATTTGCGGTCTGAAACTTGATCATCGTCTATGTGTTATAGGTAAAATCTTTTAAATCTACATGTATAAGTATCGATTTCCAGTTTTAGACTGTTTTTCAGGAATCTGAGCTAATTCTTGGACAACTTACAATAGTCTGAAAAAGGCGCACTTTAACCAGCAGAGGCTCTTTAATGATGCTCAACCAAGAGCGCCAAACCACAGCTCTAAACTGAGCACACCAAGAGGCCTTGTAGGGGCTTTTGTTTCCATTATTTCCATTCAGCCACACCTCCGCTCCGTTGTGCCTGAGAAACTCGCCCGACTGTAAAACGTTGCATCAAAGTTTCCCAAAGAGAAAATCGCTCCCATTTTGCTTACGGCAGTTGCAGATTCCAAAGCAACCTGAATTCCTGCCTCAGAGCGCTGAAATCTGTCGCAAATCATATTGACGGCATTCCTGCAGGATTCTTCATTGCCGGGCACGATGGCCAACAGTTGGATGAAATAATCGGCAGGATTGTAGTTTTTTGGACAAGGTGCTTCTAATCTGGAAACATGTGGAAACACGTGAAAATATATAATAATGTCGGAACGACGGACGAAAAGAGATTATTCACTGGTGTATATCCCGGCAGATTATTTGTGACATTTTCTTCTCCAATCTCGAGGTTGTTGTTCATCCATTGCGCTAAGACGTTTCTTATCTTTGCAATAAACATGGTGAGACTACGAAATTAATAGATTTGAAGTTGCATCACCCTATACGTGCGCTGCCTGTTTTAAAAATTCGAATCTTCCAAATTTTGCGGTGTTTTGAAGAAACTTTGATCTAAAGAGGCCGCAAGTTTCATTAAAGTTGCCCCAAATCCTGATTTTTGCACAGCTTCGTCAATATCATCTGTTTCAAAATGGGAGGGTTGACTCACATGCGCTTTCTCGTTTAAAAATTCGCAGCAGTCAAAATGAAGCAAGTAGCGACTTGAAACTTTCTCCATCTTTAGACAACGCTTCTCTCGAAAGATTCTGGAAGTTTCATAAAAATCAGCCAGCATCCTGCAATTTGTCGGTTTATTAAATGTCGGACTCAAAATTAAAGTTTCTGCTGAACTGCATTCTCATCTTTAAAAGGTCGCATCTTCCAAACTAACAAAAGAACGACCTTGAAATCCAGAGAGTCTTAAGAAGACACCTGAATCTTAGAATGGAAAAAGTTTCATAAAAATCACCCTCAATCCTAAGATTTGCCAGCTTATTACATGTTGGTCTCAACTCTAATGTTTCTGCTGAACTGCGCTCTCGACTTTAAGAACCCGCATCTTCGAAAATAACCCAGGGAGCATTTTAAAACATTCAGAATCTTAGGACATACACTTGACTCTAAATACACTCAAAGTTTCATAAAAATCATCTAAAATTTCGCAATTTTCAGCTTATTTAATGGCGGTTTAAAAAAATGGTTCTGCTGAACTTCACGCTCGCTTTTAAGAATTTTCATCGTTCAAACCAACAAAATGTAATTTTAAAACCTTCACAATCTTAAGAGGATACTTCGCTCTAAAAACGCTAAAAATTTCGAAAAAATCAGCCAGTGTCCTGCGATTTACCAGCTTGTCGGACTCACAACTAATGTTTCTGCTCAAATGCGCTCTCTCTTTTAAAAATTCGCAACTTCCAAACAAAGAAAAGAAGCATTTTAAAATTTTGACACTCTTAAGAAGATACTTGACTCTTAAGATTCCGAGAGTTTCACAAAAATCACCTGGAATTTTGACATTTTCCAGCTTCTTAAGTATCGGTCTCAAAATTAATGTTTCCGCTAAACTGCGCTCTCGCATTTAAAAATTCGCATCTTCCAAACTAACGAAAGGAAGATTATACAAATATTGACGGTTTTAAGAAGACACTTAACTCTTAAGATGCTGAAAATTTTATTAAAGTTGGCTGGAATACTGATTTTTGCCGGCTTCGTAAATATCTGTTCCAAATTGGGAGACTTTATTCAAACGCGCTTTCTCTTCTAAAAATTTGCATCGGTCAAAAGCAAGCAGGTAACGGCTTGAAATTTTCTCCATCTTTAGACGAGTTTTAATGCTAAATATTTTAAAAGTTTAGTGAAAATCACCCAGAATCCGATAATTTCCCAGCTTATGAAATTTCGATCTCAAAATTAATGTATCTGTTGAACTGCACTCTCGTTTTTAAAAATTGACATCTTCAAAACTAAGAAAAGGAGCATATCAAAATCTTCACGATCTTAAGAAAGTACTTAGCTCTAAAGATTCTGAAAGTTTTATAAAAATCGCCTGAAACCTTAAGATTTGCCTGCTTCGTAAATATCGGTTTCAAAATGGGAGGCTTTATTCAAACGCGCTTTCTCTTTTAAAGATTTGCATCTGTCAAAAGCAAGCAGGTAACGACTTGAAATTTTCTCCATCTTTAGACGAGTCTTAGGACTAAATATTCTGAAAGTTTCAAAAAAATCACCTGAAACCTTAAGATTTGCCAGCTTCGTAAATATCTGTTTCAAAATGGGAGGTTTTATTCAAATGCGCTTTCTCTTTTAAAAATTTGCATCTGTCAAAAACAAGCAGATAGTGACTCGAAATTTTCTTCAACTTTAGACGACTCTTGACTCTAAAGATTCTGAAAGTTTTGTAAAAATCACCCAGAGTCCTGCGATTTACCAGCTTATTTAATATCGGTCTCAGAACTAAAGTTTCTGCTCAACTGCGCCCTCTCTTTTAAAAATCCTCACATTCCAACCTAACAAAAGGAGCATTTTAAAATTGTGAAACTTTTAAGAAGATACTTGACTCTTAAGATGCTGAAAGTTTCATAAAAATCCCCTAGACTCCTACGATTTTCATGCTTATTAAATGTCGCTCTCAAAATGTAATGTTTCTGTTGAACTGCGCTCTCGCCTTTAAAAATTCGCGTCTTCAAAACGAAAGGAAAAATTGCATATTTGCAATCTTTAGAAGATACTTGCCTTAAAAGGTGCTGAAAGATTCATAAAAATCACCAGAAACCTTGAACTTTACCATCTTATTGAATGTCGGTCTCAAAATTTATGTACCTCCTGAACAGCACTCTAACCTTTAAAAATTCGCATCTTCGAAGGATAATTTTATGATCTTCATAATGGATTTAATTATTAACGTAAGGATAATTTTTCAATCTTCATAATTGGAAGAAGACATTTTGCTCTAAATGCCCTGAAAGTTTCACTTAATTTTCCTTGAGTCCTGCAATTTCTCAGCTCATTAAATGTCGGTTTCAGATTTAATGTTTATGAGAAACTGCGCTCTTTCTTTTAAAAATTTGCACCTTCAAAACTAAAAGAAAGATCATTTTGAAATCTTCAAAATCTTAAGAAGACAGTAGACTCTGAAGATGCTAACAGTTTCGTGAAAATTACCAAGAGTTCTGCGATTTTCCAGTTTTTTTAATGTCGGTCTCAAAACTAACGTTTCTCCTGAACTGCGCTCTCACATTTAAAAATTCGCCCAATTAATTAAACTAATTAAAGAAACATTTCTAGATCTTCAAAATTTTATAAAAGAGACTATATATAGGCTCTAAATATGTTGAAAGTTTCATAAAAATCATCCGGAGTTCTGAGATCTTCCAGTTTATTAAATATCCGTCTCAAAATTAATGTATCTGTTAAACTGCTGTCTTGCCTTTAAAAATTCGCATCATCTAAACTGAGACAAAAAGCAATTTAATATCTTCATAATCTTACGAAGATAGTCGGCTCTCAAGGTAGTAAATGTTTCATTAAATTCCCCTCTGGTCGTGCAATTTCCCAGCTTATTAAATGTCGGTATCAAATTTAATATTTCTGATAAACTGCGCTCTCTTTTTTCAAAGTTTGCATCTTCCAAACTAACAGAAGAAGGGTTTTAAAATCCGCACAATCTAAAGACGACATTTTACTCTAAAGGTACTGAAAGTTTTATTTAAATCCCCTGCAGCCCTGCGATTTTCCAGCTTATTAAATAACGGGTTTGAAATTAATGGTTCTGCTGATCTGCACTCTCTCTATTAAAAATACGTATCTTCAAAACTAATTCACGAAAATATTCGAAATCTTCACAATCTTAAGAAGATACTTGGTTCTAAATATGCAGAAAGTTTCATAAAAATCACCCGCAATTCTGGGATTTTCCAGTTTATTAAATATTCGTCTCAAAATTAATGTAGTTATATGTTGAACTGCGCTCTTGCCTTTAAAAATTCGCATCCTCGAAACTGAGACAAGGACAATTTTAAAATCTTCACAATCTTAAGAAGATACTTGACTCTAAAGGTACTGAAAGTGTCATTGAATTCCCCTCAAGTCCTGCGATTTTGCAGCTTCTTAAATGTCGGTACTAAAATTGAAATTTCTGCAAAACTGCGCAATTTCTTTAAAAAATTCGCATCTTTCAAACCAACCCAAGGATCATTTTAAAATCATGACAATCTTAAGAACACCTTTGAGTCTAAAGATGCTGAAAGTTTCAGTGATATCCACAAGCATAGGCATGGGTAACTCAGTGAATTTTCAGGAGTTGGCGCAGTGCTGCGCAAATGGCTTGGTACGCCAACCCAACGACCCGGCGCAGTAACTCACTGGTGCGGTTCCGTTCCGGTCACCTACTTAGTAAAAAGATCCTTACGCATAAAAAAATGAGGTGAACTTTTTTTTTTTAGGTGGTTTAGGTAAAATTATACCAGTCTCAGGCCTCTTAAAGCTTAGCTTTAGCTTACCGTTCAAATTTAAATGAGTAATAACTCATTAAGCAATGAGTTCTAACTCACTAACTCACAGAGCAGAAGCAACTCAAAAGCGCAACTCAACACAGTGTTACCCATGCCTACAACAACATATTATATTTTTTCTGGTTTTTTCTTTCCGTCTCCTTTTCTCTCAAACGGAACGAAGTCTCTATTAAATCACCCAGTACATCTATCCAAGTTTCCATTATTTGATTATTCCTACTTACTCTCTGAAAAACAAATCAGCATGTTCAGGAGTGCCCAAGAAAGCAATGCGGCCTTCGGCCATCAACAGCAACTTATCAAACATGGTGTACAGCTCGGAAGACGGTTGATGGATGGTGCAAATCACCGTTTTTCCACTTTGGGCCATTGATTTCAATGTTTGCACGACGTTTAAGGCCATAAAAGAATCAAGGCCTGAAAGAAAATGGAACAATCACCATCAATGGAGTGGAAAAATGGAGATTTCGCACCTGATGTTGGTTCATCGCAAAACATCAGCGAAGGATTCGTTAGCACTTCGGCTGCAAAGGAAAGTCGCTTCAGTTCACCCCCCGAGATACCCTTCAGCCGGCCTGAAATCCCGATGCAAGTGTTTTCGCATTTGTTTAAGGTCATCTAAAAAACCCTTATTCTAAAGCCCTGCTTGGAGTGCTAAACAGTACTCCAATATACAGTACAGTACCTCAAGAATGACCTCATTGACGCGCTCCATTCTTTCCACATAGGAAATATTCGCATCCATCCTGACTAGGGCCTAAAGCACAAAGTCCTTAACAGCAGCCTTTCAAGTGTCTTAATATTTAGCCCTATTACCTGAAACCTCAGATGTTCTTTAACCGTTAAACTCCCGATGAACAATTCGTCTTGTTGCACATAAGCAGATAGGCTTGTCAGCGCCTTGGAATTAACGGTAGTTCCGTTAACACATCGTGTTCCGGTTACAGTGATGTTTTTTGCCGAACGAAAAGTTAAGGCGTTAAGTAAAGTTGTTTTTCCCGCTCCACTTGAGCCTAAAATTGCCAGTAATTCGCCTGGATAAGCCATGCCGCTCACTGGAAAATAAGAACAACCAACTAGGGCGAAGAGTACTGATGCAAAAAATGCATTAAGATAGTCTGGACACTTTTTTCAGGGCTTTGTATTAAAAACTGCTTTGTTTAGGCCAATAGATAGAATTCACTGGACAGTTTTTTTAAGGAAAATTTGCGGAAGTAATCGTATGGAAGCCACGCTCTATTCGTATGTTGCGTTTTTGCCCTTGAAGGGCTCCAAAGTCCAAATTTTATATTTTAAAATGCCCAAACTCAAGCTAGCAATTTCGGACCTTTGGAGTCCCTAATTTAAGCTCTGCTTCGCAAAGTTTCCTCTTAATACCTTGAAAACTGTGCGATTGAATTGTCCTACTGAAAACGATTTAGGCGCTTACCATTCTTCAGCAAATGCTTCCCTTGTACACCTTGATCCGGATTGGTGTTTTGTATTAAAAACTGCTTTGTTTAGGCCAATAGATAGAATTCACTGGACAGTTTTTTTAAGGAAAATTTGCGGAAGGAATCGTATGGAAGCCACGCTCTATTCGTATGTTGCGTTTTTGCCCTTGAAGGGCTCCAAAGTCCAAATTTTATATTTTAAAATGCCCAAATTCAAGCTAGCAATTTCGGACCTTTGGAGTCCCTAATTTAAGCTCTGCTTCGCAAAGTTTCCTCTTAATACCTTGGAAACTGTGCGATTGAATTGTCCTACTGAAAACGATTTAGGCGCTTACCATTCTTCAGCAAATGCTTCCCTTGTACACCTTGATCCGGATTGGTGTTTTGTATTAAAAACTGCTTTGTTTAGGCCAATAGATAGAATTCACTGGACAGTTTTTTTAAGAAAAATTTGCGGGAGGAATCGTATGGAAGCCACGCTCTATTCGTATGTTGCGTTTTTGCCCTTGAAGGGCTCCAAAGTCCAAATTTTATATTTTAAAATGCCCAAACTCAAGCTAGCAATTTCGGACCTTTGGAGTCCCTAATTTAAGCTCTGCTTCGCAAAGTTTCCTCTTAATACCTTGGAAACTGTGCGATTGAATTGTCCTACTGAAAACGATTTAGGCGCTTACCATTCTTCAGCAAATGCTTCTCTTGTACACCTTGATCCGGATTGGTGTTTTGTATTAAAAACTGCTTTGCTTAGGCCAATAGATAGAATTCACTGGACAGTTTTTTAAGGAAAATTTGCGGAAGGAATCGTATGGAAGCCACGCTATATTCGTATGTTGCGTTTTTGCCCTTGAAGGGCTCCAAAGTCCAAATTTTATATTTTAAAATGCCCAAACTCAAGCTAGCAATTTCGGACCTTTGGAGTCCCTAATTTAAGCTCTGCTTCGCAAAGTTTCCTCTTAATACCTTGGAAACTGTGCGATTGAATTGTCCTACTGAAAACGATTTAGGCGCTTACCATTCTTCAGCAAATGCTTCCTTTGCACACCTTGATCCGGATTGGTGTTCCAACAAGGGAAAAAATTGGACTCGTTGCTGACCATGCCCACATTGGTGAAGACATTGATGCCACTCCACGTGTATGTTATCCGTTCTTCTACTGGCACTAATTTTACGCTGGAAACAGCTGGCTCAAACGAAGTGCCATATACCGGAACCACTACATCATTTGAGGTGTTTCCACTCTGAATTTTCCCAGTTAAAGTTAAATTGAAATCGGCTAAAAAACTGCTTGGTTCTTACAATACTCTCGTCCGAAGTGTATCCATTTTTGGAGAAAAGTGGGACCGTTTCATCGCTAGACATCTTGCGAGAACAATCAGCCATTTAACATGATTTAAATGTATTTCTACTTGATGTAGACTTGCAAATATTTACCTATGCAGATAGCGCTTGTGAACTAATACCTGCTATATTTACTTGTAGGCGCGCATAAAATGTTGTTTCCCTTCAGCAATAGGATTATAGAAAATACCAGACTTCGGCAAATTATTTCGTAAACTGATACTTTCCCGCAGTATCGACTAAGTAATTCATTGATCATATTGGATATTGATACCTAAAGGAAATGTGAACAGCAGATATGCACATTGCGTGCAACAAGATTGGATTATTTCGCTTATGGTGCAATGCACTTCGGGTTTAAGGACTGATTTTTTCAGGACAGTAAAAACACCATTTAAATAAAATAAAATGCAAATTTATTGATAAAAATACATCAATTTTTTTCCTTCTTTCGCTTCTTGTTTTCTCCATTTGGTGTGCTCGTTTCTGCATCGGGAAATTCTTCGCTCTTAGTGCGCTTGGATTTCTTCTTTTTTTCGCTGGGAGTTTCTTCTTCTACTATTATAATTTCAACATCTTCGTTGCTTTTAAAGTTGCCACTGTCCTCCCTAGTTTCACTTGATTCTTCCCTCTTCGACCGCTGGGATTTCTTCTTTTTTTCGCTGGGAGTTTCTTCTTCTGCCATCGTCATTTCAACATCAACTTTTTTGCCTTTAAAGTTCTCACTGTCTTCTCTAGTTTCACTTGATTCTTCCCTCTTCGACCGCTTGGATTTCTTCTTTTTTTCGCTGGGAGTTTCCTCTTCTATCATCGTCATTTCAACATCAACTTTTTTGCCTTTAAAGTTCTCACTGTCTTCCCTAATATCACTTGATTCTTCCCTCTTCGCGCGCTTAGATTTCTTTATTTTTTCGCTGGTAGTTTCTTCTTCTACTATTATAATTTCAACATCTTTGTTGCCTTTAAAATTCTCACTGTCTTCTCTAGTTTCACTTGATTCTTCCCTCTTCGACCGCTTGGATTTCTTCTTTTTTTCGCTGGGAGTTTCCTCTTCTATCATAGTCATTTCAACATCAACTTTTTTGCCTTTAAAGTTCTCACTGTCTTCCCTAATTTCACTTGATTCTTCCCTCTTCGTCCGCTTAGATGTCTTCATTTTTTCGCTGGTAGTTTCTTCTTCTACTATTATAATTTCAACATCTTTGTTGCCTTTAAAATTCTCATTGTCTTCTCTAGTTTCACTTGATTCTTCCCTCTTCGACCGCTTGGATTTCTTCTTTTTTTCGCTGGGAGTTACCTCTTCTCTCATCGTCATTTCAACATCAACTTTTTTGCCTTTAAAATTCTCACTGTCTTCTCTAGTTTCACTTGATTCTTCCCTCTTCGACCGCTTGGATTTCTTCTTTTTTTCGCTGGGAGTTACCTCTTCTCTCATCGTCATTTCAACATCAACTTTTTGGCCTTTAAAGTTCTCACTGTCTTCCCTAACTTCACTTGATTCTTCCCTCTTCGCCCGCTTAGATGTCTTCATTTTTTCGCTGGTAGTTTCTTCTTCTACTATTATAATTTCAACATCTTTGTTGCCTTTAAAATTCTCACTGTCTTCTCTAGTTTCACTTGATTCTTCCCTCTTCGACCGCTTGGATTTCTTCTTTTTTTCGCTGGGAGTTTCCTCTTCTGCCATCGTCATTTCAACATCAACTTTTTTGCTTTTAAATTTTCACTGTCTTCCCTAATTTCACTTGATTCTTCCCTCTTCGCCCGCTTAGATTTCTTCATTTTTTCGCTGGTAGTTTCTTCTTCTTCTACTATTATAATTTCAACATCTTTGTTGCCTTTAAAATTCTTACTGTCTTCTCTAGGTTCACTTGATTCTTCCCTCTTCGTCCGCTTGGATTTCTCCTTTTTTTCGCTGGGAGTTTCTTCTTCTACTATTATAATTTCTACATCTTTTTTGCCTTTAAAGTTCGCACTGTCTTCTCTAGTTTCACTTGATTCTTCCCTCTTCGTCCGCTTGGATTTCTCCTTTTTTTCGCTCCCAAGTTCCTCATCTGCTATCTGCACATCCAGATCATCAGATTTGCTCTTTTTGCGCTCAACTTCTCTACCCTCTTCATTATATTCGCTTGATTCTTCGCTCTTGTGCCGTTTGGATTTTTTCTTTTTTTCACTGCCAACTTCCAACTCTTTATCTTCGAATGATTCTTCGCCCTTCTTCCTCTTAGCTTTTTGCCTTTGTTCGTTGGCAATTTCCTCATCTACTACCGTGATTTCCATATTTCCACTTGCTTCTTTATCTTCGTTTGAATCTTCACTCTTCTTGTGCCGTTTAACTTCTTTGTGTTCATCCTGCTCACGGTCTTCTTGGTCTTTGCCCATTCTTCCGCTTAGATATTTTGCTTTCTCTGACAAATTCCTCAACTGCTGTCTTTATTTCCGCAGGATTTTCTAGGCCTTGATTTTCCGCACGGTCTTCTGCACCTTCGCTCTTCTGTACTCTTTCGCCACTGGCAAATTCCTCATCCTTCACTTTCTCCTCAAACCGTTCGACATTCCTATTGTTTTCTTTATTTGCGCACAATTCGTCAGTTGTCGACCTAGCTCTGTCCGTTTTTCTCTTGTCAAATTGCCCATTAATCAGCTTCAATTGAACATCCACTCGTCCGCTTCTTGTGCCTGGACCTCTTCCGGACGCTTCACTCCCCCTCCACTCATCGGCTGTTCCTTGCTCATAATCATATCGCCAATTATCGAACTTATCCTTTGGCTCAACACGCTCTTGATTAGAATCCATTTTCCTCGGAAATCCCATTGAATCTGCCGACTGAAGATTCCGATTCTCTCTCCTCGTTTGATTTTTTTGCATGTTTGTAATATACCGCGACACCCTGTTGTTGTAAAACTCATTCTCTTCGCCCTCGGCCAGCCGTTGGAAGACGGCCAAAAAAAATCCGTTAGTCAAATCGTCTTCAGGGCGCGCATACAGGCAGTATTGGCCGATTTTTCCGAAGCTGCTCGACCCGAAGTTAGTCCAGTTGTTTTGCAAGAAATCTCCAGCGGGTAGAAGTTTGTACTGATTATTAGTCTCCAAGACTTGTCTAACCACGTCTTCATTTTCTTCGGTATTCAAAGAGCAAGTTGAATAGACAACGCGTTTGGCATTGGGGTAGCGTGTGAGAGCGGAGCGCAAAATCAATATTTGAAAGCCTGCCAACTGCTGCAGTCGACCGGGAGTATCCATAGGTTCTGTGCAGACTTCCAGGCGATTTGTCATGCCTGAAATTATATAAAAAAAGCGGTATTTGGATGCACGTTGAGATGAAGCAGCCAACTAACCAGATCCAGAACAACTTGGGTCTACTAGTATGTACTCAACTTTGGGAAAGTCGGTGTCGTTGCAATGCAGGACGTCTTTGTTCTCTAGCGTTACACATGTAGCTCCTGCAAACAAACAACATGTTAAAATCGAATCGTTTGCCAAATTGATCGGGTTTTTTCTATACCAGAAGAATCGATCATTCTCTGCAAGACTTCGAATCTCTTAGCGCTTCTTTCCACTGCAAATATGGTGCCGGAGTTTTCCATTAAACTGGCAATTTGGGTGGTTTTCATGCCTGGAGCGGCACACATATCCAAACAAACACTTCCAGGCTGGGGCGACAATATCAGCACGGGCAAGCAACTTGCCTAAAATAAAAAATACCTCGTCTAACTGGGAACCGTATTGAAGCAAATCATTTATCCATACTTTATCTTGCAGGAGAATTACGCCCTTTTTGTACCCAGGATGATCGTGAAACTCTGTGCCAGTAGGGAAGACCAACATGTCGGGAACGTGATAGTCTTTAAGGAAGTATCCGTTTTCCAGGCTGCAAACCTGCTGCATGTAGCTGGAGTAGCTGCAGTTTTCAGGTTTGGGAAGTAGAATCCAACCTTCGTCTTGAAACAGCTCCACTGCTTCGTTCACTGTTGTTTTTAAAGTGTTTATGCGAATATAGCGCGGTTTTCTGAAGAATGATTTTGGCTCTGAAATTCATGCAATAGAAAAGCGTGTGGATTAGACTCAAATCGAATTTTTTGGCTTTCGAACTTTTGTAGGAACAAAGCAAATTGGTTAAAAAGGAGCTACACCCTAAACACACTAAAAAGGCTCTATTGATCAACTAATAAATTAGGAAATTAGGAGTTGAATTAACTGAAATGGTTTCAGAGTAAACAGTGTGTATTTTCTACATTTAGCAGCAATTCTTACAAACTAAACTAAAATTATTAAAAGCAAGAGAATGAAATCTACATTTAATTAATACAAATACTGGAATGCTTCGATCAGTCTTCCTTAAGATCCAGCTGTTCTTTGGACTCTGCTGGGGTTTCAAGTACAAGATTTCCTTCACTATCATACTCAGGTTCCTTATACGCTATGTAGGCATATATTCCTATTATAACATTAACGCTCAGAACAGCCGTAAATACTGCTATGGCATTGCTTTGGAAAGTATCTAAATGCCAGTATTCCAGTGTAACATGTATCGTGCCATAAAAGACCAAAAATGGCACAGTAAACATCAGGAAGCTGAAGAAAAGCAATAGAGCTACCGCTCCGGCTGCCTGACGGGTTTGGGGTGGCAACCAGTCCTCCTGTTGCTCTAAAGGAGCGCTTGGAGAATCCTCCTCACTGGCAGGACGCCTTTGAGTCAGTTGACTTTCACCTTCCATTACTTACAGAAGCTGCAATAGTAATAATGAGTGAGTTACCTGAAGAAAATTCGCCAGAAGAGTCGCTGAGGTGTGCATGAAAGGCCTGCTCATACGCTAGTACGGTTAAAATGGGTTTTGCGTCGCTTCGGGGTAACTGTTTTTTGCCCCATACCAGTTCGGAAATCAGGATTTTTGCTAACCACGGATCTAAACGGGGTTCTTTATCTAACAACTGGGTTCTTTTCAATAAAAGATTGATTTCATTGGTCTTCTGAAAGGTAGTCATTACTAAAGCAAATAGAGCTTTGGTGTTCTAAAAATCAAAAAATTTTTATAAACATCAGAGTTCTGGCGATAAACTGCAGGCAGTGAATTAGTTTATATTGTCTGTTTTCAAAGGGTTTTGGGGAAAAACTTGCTTACAATGGGGCTGAACTTACAAAGTGAGTTTTCTCATAAACTAATTGCTTAATGCTGCCAGCACCCTCAGTGACCTTCTCGATGATTTTGGCCGCACATTTGTACAACTTGGGCACCTTAACGGAGTGATTAAATTGCCCTTTTTCCATATTTTACCTTTAAAAAATCGTCTCTAAACAAAAGGCACATGTCATGTGGTTCTAACCTAGCTTTTTCATCAGAGTCAAGGAAGAGAGGCTCTGTTTGTCATGGGGTCTTATCAGAGTTGTAAAGAAGAAAACGAAGAATTTATTGGCTAGGAGTTAACCTATGTGATCTGTGTTTATGCTGTTGTCCATTTAAGCCAAGCTAGATTACGAGCTTTACGGTTTTTTGCTTAACAAATCTGCCATGAGTCGTTCTTGGAAAGACAGGCCTGCGGTAGGGTTTGTCTACTTCAACCCTGAAAACTCTCAATCTAGTGCTAGTGGGGCTTCTATGGAAACATCAGACTTTCTCAGTTTTGGAAGCAGTACCGCGAATGAGGACTCTCCACATGGCAAGCGCATGTTCCAGAACTTTTCGCCCCACAACTGCAGTAGCCCCCGGCCGTCGCCCCACAAAACCAACTACAGGTCACCCAGACAGCCCTTCTATTCTCAGTTTAATGGAAGAGGGCAAAGGGGCTCATGGAGAAAAAACTCAGGGCTGACCAGGAACTCACCTAATAGCAATGAAATGGTGAGTAAACGTGCTCGTTTTGAAGCGAGTTTGTTTGTCATATAGAGAAACGAACAGTTCAGAAGCACAAAATGTGGTTAGAAACATTTAGGGGAGTCTTTGAACGACATCCAAGGGGCTTAAAATGGCGCTATTTTTATAGTGGTTGCTTTTGCCTTATTTGAAGGATTTGTGAGTCTTTATTATCTGGCCTAATGCCCCCTGTGTGAATTGATATTACTATTCTACTTGCATTTTAATTGATTTAGTGTTTTTCTCGTTCAATGCCAGTATAATCATGGTCTAAATTTTTAATTTTTTCTCGGTTTTATCGAGCTGAAACTTCGCACACATTAATGGCTCGCCCCAGACTACATGCGACAAGTTTTTCATACAAATCGAGCGAGGGGTTTGCCCCCCAATTGGGGCTCGAAAATTGCACGATTTTCCTAGATCTGATTCAAGACGCACCTGTTTAACCACCTTTTCTAGAACATTGCAACAACCCTTTTTCTTTCACTTCTATCAGAAATGCCTTATCTTTAAAGATATAAGTGGGACGCTTAACAAATTCTTACAAATGTTGATAATTTGTTTGATTTTTTTGCGGCTCACCTTATGGAAATTACAAAAAATACAGATTGTTATTTTGTCTACAGGAACAAAGAAACTACAGCAGAAATGTCAGCTTTAAAAGAGAGCCGAATTCAAGCAGAATGTATCACACAGATGCTTCAGCCTTCTTCGATCCGACATGTTTAGATGACCCCTGGCTAGAACTAAGTGAAGAATACGAGAAAAAGCGAAATGAAACTTTAGACCAGTTCACCAATGAATCATCCAGTAGCAATCAGTCGGATGAAGGGTCAGACAAGGAGATGAAACAACCTTAAAAAGTCCCTGTGCAGCCACATGAAAGGAACTTTTGAATATCAAAGGAATGGAAGCAGAGACGGGTTACCCAGACCGAAAGAACCTGAAGCTACTTCAATGCATAGCTTTAATTTTCCATATTTTACAAGAAGGATTATTCTTAACACAAACCAATGATATACAATAGTGGCCATAAAAATTAATTTCTTCGAGCACTTACCAGCTAAGATAATTTGTCAATATATCACAAGAGCACTATTACATTATAAAGACTTTTTCCACTTTTTTGTATGAAAACAGCTCTTTGGTCTTGGGGCAAATTACGTGACCATCATTTTCTTTTGCCATGTGAGCGAGTGCCTGAAACGAATCAATTATACGAAATCAAATCGAATCAATCTAGTCTTACTTGTTCCCCATAAATATATCCATTGGGCAACATCATCGGCTGGTTGTTCTCATTCAACGGCAACCCGGTGATATGGCAGTAGAGTCTCGACTGGGAGCAGTGTGAGAACGGGAGATTTTCCGCCAGTTTGTTCAAATCATCATTGCATACCGGACAACCTGGGTTTTTGTTCTCGCTTCTTTCCGAGCAACACTGAGTAAGCTCAAGTTAAGAAAAAATATAAATGCAAAAAAAATATTCGATTAAACAGGATTTTTAAAAGGATATGGAGTTTTCAGTGCGGATAAGCCTGCCTGCAGCGTCACCGTAAAAACGGACTGGGAAGACAGCTGGAATAGTTTGTAATTCTCCTGGCGAAACTGCTCGATCAGCGATCTCCATCTACATAAATCAAATAGAGACGCATAAGGTTCGATTTCCACATGTATGGGAAATGCCAACAAAGCCATCGCTCTCTAAAACACAAACAAAGTAAAAATTAGTGCTAAACTGTAGATACATTCTAAGTGAGTTCAGTAGCAAAAGTATTGCATGAATGGAAAGGTAGTGATTTTCAATGAGTGAAAAGTGGTGAAACACAGCATTATTCAACTAAGAAAAACTGTTGGTAAAAGGCTTTCTATAAGAGGGGCAGTATTAACCACGAAAGCCAGGGCTTGACTATCTAGATTTTAGATAACCATTGGGCTATTACTTACTTACCTTACCGGGGCCATAAGCTAAACTAATTTTACCTGTATTATTAGAAGATGTTCCTCCTCAAAGCTAGGAAAATGCTTTCGGCTGTGCTTGATGGCATCGATACGCCGATCTTTCCTGATCAGTTCGATAAACTCCTGGATTCTCAAGTTGAATTCCATGGACGATTTCAGCTTTCTCAGTTTGGACTTGTTGTCGTGGCACCACAGCAAGCATTTATGGGTCTCGTGGTTCAATAGAGAGAGCTCGACTTCACGCGAATTCAAAAATATGTCTACGAAAAGTTGATAATTTCCCTCCAGCTTTGGTGGTTGGAATAAGGACAATTTACCAATATTGGTGTAATCCTTGATGTCGCTTCGCTCAGCCAGCATGATCGCTGAGCTGTAATAACCATTGCGCAAGAAGTACTCAACTACCATTCGATCCAGTCGCTTTCTACGCCAATTATTTAAAGTGCCTGAAACTTATCGAATGCAATTCAGAAATTCTGGATTGATCCGTGGAAGGCTGCGGTACCTGTGGAAACGGAGCTGCTTCCCACGATAGTGGCGTGTTCTTTCAAGTGGTCCAGGCGACGCTTGCACACATTGGTAGCAGCCAGCTCCTCCGAGATGCTTTCCTCGGCTTTGCGCTTCAGCACTTGAAGCTTGTCCACCATCCCGCCTGGAACCAGAAAATAAACAGTACTTGAACAGGCAATTTGGGGCAATTGCTGCAGCTTTACCTAAGAGATTGGATATTTCGACTGCTTTCACGTCTCCTTCCTGCAGGCACTTTTCCAGCTCGTTCACACCTTGCTGAACGTGCGACACTTCTCTATCAAGGGTTTTCTGAGCTGTACGAAATTTTTTGTTCAAAATTTCGTAGGGAACCTGACATTAAACAAAAAAACCTGTTATAGTATCGCAGATTCCTTCCTCTCCTAAATGTCTCAAATGCATGTGCTTCTGCCATTAAAAGGGTGTTAAATTATCTTTGGCACAGTTAAAGAGTTGAGCTTGCGATATACTTAAACCAAACAAAGGTAATTTGATGATGGTTTTTCGGTTGAAGATGTAGACTGTTGATGCCAAATAATTCCTGCTGATCTGCTTTGTATTCAAATAATAACAAGCTTTAGGTCGGGAAATATCACGAACGAAATTTATCCAGGTGAAAAGTAATTGAAACCGACACGTTTTGATTAATAAACATCTCTATTCCATTAACACAGGGTGTTTCGTACGCTGACGCGTTCCATGCAGTTTCAATACAAGTATATATTTTTAGCAAAAACAGCAGGCATATCATAAATAACTTAATGCACAAAATACAGATGATAAAATCACGTACAAACGAGAACAGACAAGGTTTAAAAACATGATAAAGCAGAATAAAAACGACACATGGGAAAGGAAATGTAAAGAGATCTGTGTCTCCATTACCAGCACCATGAGCCGCCTCTATGGAAAAGTCCTCCAAAGTTTAATAGAAGAAGAATACGAACACCAAGAAGTTGAAGAACAGGCAGGTTTTCGAGCGGTCGCTCATGCATAAATCATATCTTCAGTCTGACCCAACTAACCGAGAAGAAAGTAGCAAGAAACGGAGATGTGTACGTTCTGTTTGTGGATCTTACGAAGGCATAAGACACCGTTCCCGTACAAAAACTATGGCAAGTAATGGAGCGATCCAGGATAAGTTATACTGTTCAACATCAAAGGTCAAACTAAATGGTGAATTATCAGAAAGTTTTCCAGTTAGAAAGGGTTTGAGGCAAGGCTGCTGTCTGTCCCCCACATTGTTTAAGATATAACTCAATGAAGCACTAAGGACACCGTTCCCGTACAAAAACTATGGCAAGTAATGGAGCGATCCAGGATAAGTTATACTGTTCAACATCAAAGGTCAAACTAAATGGTGAATTATCAGAAAGCTTTCCAGTTAGAAACGGTTTGAGGCAAGGCTGCTGTCTGTCCCCCACATTGTTTAAGATATAACTCAATGAAGCACTAAGGACACCGTTCCCGTACAAAAACTATGGCAAGTAATGGAGCGATCCAGGATAAGTTATACTGTTCAACATCAAAGGTCAAACTAAATGGTGAATTATCAGAAAGCTTTCCAGTTAGAAACGGTTTGAGGCAAGGCTGCTGTCTGTCCCCCACATTGTTTAAGATATAACTCAATGAAGCACTAAGGACACCGTTCCCGTACAAAAACTATGGCAAGTAATGGAGCGATCCAAGATAAGTTATACTGTTCAACATCAAAGGTCAAACTAAATGGTGAATTATCAGAAAGCTTTCCAGTTAGAAACGGGTTTGAGGCAAGGCTGCTGTCTGTCCCCCACATTGTTTAAGATATAACTCAATGAAGCACTAAGGACACCGTTCCCGTACAAAAACTATGGCAAGTAATGGAGCGATCCAGGATAAGTTATACTGTTCAACATCAAAGGTCAAACTAAATGGTGAATTATCAGAAAGCTTTCCAGTTAGAAAGGGTTTGAGGCAAGGCTGCTGTCTGTCCCCCACATTGTTTAAGATATAACTCAATGAAGCACTAAGGACACCGTTCCCGTACAAAAACTATGGCAAGTAATGGAGCGATCCAAGATAAGTTATACTGTTCAACATCAAAGGTCAAACTAAATGGTGAATTATCAGAAAGCTTTCCAGTTAGAAACGGTTTGAGGCAAGGCTGCTGTCTGTCCCCCACATTGTTTACGATATAACTCAATGAAGCACTAAGGACAACCGTTCCCGTACAAAAACTATGGCAAGTAATGGAGCGATCCAGGATAAGTTATACTGTTCAACATCAAAGGTCAAACTAAATGGTGAATTATCAGAAAGCTTTCCAGTTAGAAACGGGTTTGAGGCAAGGCTGCTGTCTGTCCCCCACATTGTTTAAGATATAACTCAATGAAGCACTAAGGACACCGTTCCCGTACAAAAACTATGGCAAGTAATGGAGCGATCCAGGATAAGTTATACTGTTCAACATCAAAGGTCAAACTAAATGGTGAATTATCAGAAAGCTTTCCAGTTAGAAACGGGTTTGAGGCAAGGCTGCTGTCTGTCCCCCACATTGTTTAAGATATAACTCAATGAAGCACTAAGGACACCGTTCCCGTACAAAAACTATGGCAAGTAATGGAGCGATCCAGGATAAGTTATACTGTTCAACATCAAAGGTCAAACTAAATGGTGAATTATCAGAAAGCTTTCCAGTTAGAAACGGTTTGAGGCAAGGCTGCTGTCTGTCCCCCACATTGTTTAAGATATAACTCAATGAAGCACTAAGGACAACCGTTCCCGTACAAAAACTATGGCAAGTAATGGAGCGATCCAGGATAAGTTATACTGTTCAACATCAAAGGTCAAACTAAATGGTGAATTATCAGAAAGCTTTCCAGTTAGAAACGGTTTGAGGCAAGGCTGCTGTCTGTCCCCCACATTGTTTAAGATATAACTCAATGAAGCACTAAGGACACCGTTCCCGTACAAAAACTATGGCAAGTAATGGAGCGATCCAGGATAAGTTATACTGTTCAACATCAAAGGTCAAACTAAATGGTGAATTATCAGAAAGCTTTCCAGTTAGAAACGGTTTGAGGCAAGGCTGCTGTCTGTCCCCCACATTGTTTAAGATATAACTCAATGAAGCACTAAGGACACCGTTCCCGTACAAAAACTATGGCAAGTAATGGAGCGATCCAGGATAAGTTATACTGTTCAACATCAAAGGTCAAACTAAATGGTGAATTATCAGAAAGCTTTCCAGTTAGAAAGGGTTTGAGGCAAGGCTGCTGTCTGTCCCCCACATTGTTTAAGATATAACTCAATGAAGCACTAAGGACACCGTTCCCGTACAAAAACTATGGCAAGTAATGGAGCGATCCAGGATAAGTTATACTGTTCAACATCAAAGGTCAAACTAAATGGTGAATTATCAGAAAGCTTTCCAGTTAGAAAGGGTTTGAGGCAAGGCTGCTGTCTGTCCCCCACATTGTTTAAGATATAACTCAATGAAGCACTAAGGACACCGTTCCCGTACAAAAACTATGGCAAGTAATGGAGCGATCCAGGATAAGTTATACTGTTCAACATCAAAGGTCAAACTAAATGGTGAATTATCAGAAAGCTTTCCAGTTAGAAAGGGTTTGAGGCAAGGCTGCTGTCTGTCCCCCACATTGTTTAAGATATAACTCAATGAAGCACTAAGGACACCGTTTCCCGTACAAAAACTATGGCAAGTAATGGAGCGATCCAGGATAAGTTATACTGTTCAACATCAAAGGTCAAACTAAATGGTGAATTATCAGAAAGTTTTCCAGTTAGAAACGGTTTGAGGCAAGGCTGCTGTCTGTCCCCCACATTGTTTAAGATATAACTCAATGAAGCACTAAGGACACCGTTCCCGTACAAAAACTATGGCAAGTAATGGAGCGATCCAGGATAAGTTATACTGTTCAACATCAAAGGTCAAACTAAATGGTGAATTATCAGAAAGCTTTCCAGTTAGAAACGGTTTGAGGCAAGGCTGCTGTCTGTCCCCCACATTGTTTAAGATATAACTCAATGAAGCACTAAGGACACCGTTCCCGTACAAAAACTATGGCAAGTAATGGAGCGATCCAGGATAAGTTATACTGTTCAACATCAAAGGTCAAACTAAATGGTGAATTATCAGAAAGCTTTCCAGTTAGAAACGGTTTGAGGCAAGGCTGCTGTCTGTCCCCCACATTGTTTAAGATATAACTCAATGAAGCACTAAGGACACCGTTCCCGTACAAAAACTATGGCAAGTAATGGAGCGATCCAGGATAAGTTATACTGTTCAACATCAAAGGTCAAACTAAATGGTGAATTATCAGAAAGCTTTCCAGTTAGAAACGGGTTTGAGGCAAGGCTGCTGTCTGTCCCCCACATTGTTTAAGATATAACTCAATGAAGCACTAAGGACACCGTTCCCGTACAAAAACTATGGCAAGTAATGGAGCGATCCAGGATAAGTTATACTGTTCAACATCAAAGGTCAAACTAAATGGTGAATTATCAGAAAGCTTTCCAGTTAGAAACGGTTTGAGGCAAGGCTGCTGTCTGTCCCCCACATTGTTTAAGATATAACTCAATGAAGCACTAAGGACACCGTTCCCGTACAAAAACTATGGCAAGTAATGGAGCGATCCAGGATAAGTTATACTGTTCAACATCAAAGGTCAAACTAAATGGTGAATTATCAGAAAGCTTTCCAGTTAGAAACGGTTTGAGGCAAGGCTGCTGTCTGTCCCCCACATTGTTTAAGATATAACTCAATGAAGCACTAAGGACACCGTTCCCGTACAAAAACTATGGCAAGTAATGGAGCGATCCAGGATAAGTTATACTGTTCAACATCAAAGGTCAAACTAAATGGTGAATTAACAGAAAGCTTTTCAGTTAGAAACGGTTTGAGGCAAGGCTGCTGTCTGTCCCCCACATTGTTTAAGATATAACTCAATGAAGCACTAAGGACACGGTTCCCGTACAAAAACTATGGCAAGTAATGGAGCGATCCAGGATAAGTTATACTGTTCAACATCAAAGGTCAAACTAAATGGTGAATTATTAGAAAGCTTTCCAGTTAGAAAGGGTTTGAGGCAAGGCTGCTGTTTGTCCCCCCACATTGTTTAAGATATAACTCAATGAAGCACTAAGGACACCGTTCCCGTACAAAAACTATGGCAAGTAATGGAGCGATCCAGGATAAGTTATACTGTTCAACATCAAAGGTCAAACTAAATGGTGAATTATCAGAAAGCTTTCCAGTTAGAAACGGTTTGAGGCAAGGCTGCTGTCTGTCCCCCACATTGTTTAAGATATAACTCAATGAAACACTAAGGACACCGTTCCCGTACAAAAACTATGGCAAGTAATGGAGCGATCCAGGATAAGTTATACTGTTCAACATCAAAGGTCAAACTAAATGGTGAATTATCAGAAAGCTTTCCAGTTAGAAAGGGTTTGAGGCAAGGCTGCTATCTGTCCCCCACATTGTTGAAGATATACCGCAATGAAGCACTAAGGAAGTGGAGAAGAGCATGCAGCGGAATGGGAATAACCATTAATGAAGATACAACGCTGTATTCTTTACATTTTGCAGATGACCAGGTTCTTATAGCGCAGGACAAGGAGGAACTGGAATTCATGACAAGACGATTATTTAAAGAGTGCGAAGAATGGGGACTGGCGGTGAACCGATCGAAAAGAAAATATGTGCATCGGAAGCGACAGAGGTGACCTACACCCAGAAGAAGACGAAACAATAGGAGCATGCACCGAATACGTATATCTTGGAACAAAAATTGAGACTGGAGGCCGCACAGAGAAAGAAATAGAACAACGCATCATAAAAGGGAAGAAAGTGATCGGTTGCCTAAACTCCATCTTATGCTCAACATGCATATCCCCAGAAAGGAAACACCTCCTATACAACTCCATATTTAAGAGTATAGTGCTGTATGGATGCGAAACTTGGCAACTTACTACCCACCTAGAGCGTCGGTTGGGTTCTCTGGAGATGGACTTCTGGCGTAGAGCAGCACGGGAATCAAGGGTGGAGAGGATAACTAATGAGGAAACCAGAGTTATCATGAACGTCAAGACAGACAGAATAGAAGAAATCCAACGAAGACAGTTGATATGGTACGGGTATGTTGGGCGGATGGATGAGACAAGAATTCCCAAACCAATCCTCAGATGGACGCCAACCGAGAGAAGGAAAAGAGGAAGACCCAAGACGATATGGATGGATGTCTTCTTGGAAAAAAGCCATGTCGGAACGAAACCTACAACCAGGGCAATGGGAAGACAGAAGAGGATGGAAGCGAGGAACCGGAAGGCGCAAAACGCTATGAACCGGATATATATATATATATATATATATATATATATATATATATATATATATATATATATATATATATATATATATATATATATATATATATATATATATATTATATATATATATTTGGACACATTTCCTCAATATACAGGCTGTCCAAAAAGAAGGGAAACGCTTGAATATACATTTTTGTCATTTATCCTTTATGATTTATACATGTGAGCATACATCTTCCTAATGAGAGGAACTAAAGCAGTTTAGTAGTAAAACAGTGAGAGAAATAAAGTAAATTAAAATATAGATTGTTTGAAAAAGCACCATTTTATTCTTCATCAGCATTGTATACAGAGTGTTTCTTAATAACAAGCACATTATAACACAGAATAAGACTTCTTAGAGAGAGCACTTTAAACTCTATTTTATTTGTGAAACAAACACCCGTCGATTCTCTTGCACTCGCCACTGCTAAAGCTGAAAATTAGCTTTGTATTGAAAAACTTTATGAACTGATTTTCCTAACAGCTTTTCTTCGTTTTTCGTAGTTTCTAACACCCAGTAGAGTAGAAAATGGTCTTGTGAAACAAAATAGAAAATACTAAATCTGCACTAGGAACGGGGAACGAAATAAAACACAGTTTAAATACAATGCCAGAAGATTGGCATGCGAATGAGGAATGTAACTGCAGCTTTACATGCTTCTTGCCCCTGTAGTTGCGTCTTTCCGTATGTTCTTTCACACTAATATACGGTTAAAAAAGACCCAACTAGCAAGATTCTTGATATTCTACATATTCTCGTTCGACCTGCTCCTTGCCCTTCTGTGTGGTGACTGAATTCTAGATAAATAAATAATAAGCCTATATAAATAAAAATCTTCGGGTCCTCCTGATTTCTTTGTATGAAGTAGAAACACCTTCACCATCCAATTGAGAATATTGACCTGTCTTACCTAATTGATCATTTGACTTACCTTCACAGTGGGATGCTCCAGGGACTTGATATCAGCCATCTTTCCAACGAAAACCTGCATGCAAATTCCAAGAGAAACGTCGTATTTACTATTTAGAAGACTCAACAATACAAAACAAAGAAATGACGGTAATCAGCTGACGGGTATCAGCTGTTTGGCTCCCAGCATGGCCAACATAAAAAGAAAGCATTCCATCTAGCCAATGGGAACACAACAGCCAATTTTTTTCTGTGACCTCGTCTAATCTTGATCATATAAAAAACGGGGGAGTTTTATGTGTTTCAGCTGCTTAAAATGCCACCTCAATAAAGCATGTAAACATTCATGTGGGGAAATTATCCAGAAACATAACCAAACATTATCCAGTCTGGATGGATGTCAGTATCTGTCACTGTTGAATTGCGCTTATTTTAAAGCTCCTAAAAGCTCCATTGGTGTGGCAGCAAACGAATTCTAGGCACTATTTGCCTGATTAATGATTTTCGGGAAACTCTGGATTTTTCCAAAGTTGCCGCCCCTGTGGTCTGGATCTGGGTGGGCAGGGAAACTGCCACCCACTGACACACACTGTCACAAAGCGACCAATCAATAAAATGATAGATTTTGTATTTAGAACCAACTCAAACTAGCTTTAGTACGACATTTAGGTATTTATCTTTGGTTGATTCCTGCAATGGGGCCCACAACTCCATAATGTCTACGCGAATGGACAGTAATCAGAACAGCCTGTTTGGAGCCTCAATTGAGGCCGCATAATATAACCTCTGGATCTGCAAACAAAATCCAGGATTCTGGCCATGCCCGAGCAGAGTAACGACTACCGGGTGGTCGTTTTTGGGGCTGGAGGTGTGGGCAAGAGTTCTCTAGTCCTTCGCTTTGTTAAGGGCACCTTTAGGGAGAGCTACATACCTACAATTGAAGACACATATCGACAGGTATAAAACAATGCATGTTTCCTGTTGCTGCACTTGTATTTGCGCTGTTGTGGCTTAAGGCTTCGCACTATTCGAGAACAATTCAGAAGAAACGAGTTTTAATTATATACAGGATGTGCTACACTCAAAGAGAGCTGGCATCATTTCAGCGATGCTTTTTTTAAAGAGAAAGAAAATTGCGCTTTGCCTCACAAGACTCTATGGAAAATTGAAAAATATCTTGAACATTCCGATGATCACTTAATATCGAAACTTTCCCCACTAATTAAACGGACTTTGCCCCATAGAATTCATCAAAAAGTCAGTGCTTAACTTCACTAGTTTTTGAAGAAAAAACTGTGAAACTCTCGCCTGCATCAACAAGCGCAACGAAATTCTAAAAAATGTCCTGAAAATTGCCTGAGGATAAGTTAAAAGACAAAAAATTTCCACTTGTAGATCACACTTTACCCTACGGAATTTATGCAAAGCTTCACCATCAAACTTTTCTACTTATTGAAAAAATAAATGCCAAACTTTCAAACAAAAAAAAATTTTCAACAAAAAATCAAAAGCACATTAAAAAATTTCTCAAAAATTGCTCAAAGTTGACTCAAAATCAAAACTTTTTTCACATCTAGATCGCACCTTTCACTACAAAACGCACCTGAAAGTGATTTTCCAGCTCTACTGGTTTCTGAGAAAATAAATACTAAACTCTGGCCTGCATAAGCAAGCGCAACGTACAAACGAAATACTAAAAAAAATCCAAAAATTCCCATAGGATACCCCAAAATCGAAACTTTTTCCGCGCATAGAACGCACTTTGCACTCCGAAATGTATCTGAAAGTGAAGCTTTACTGGTTTCTGAGAAAATAAATGCCAAACTTAGACCTCTACGAAAGCAAAATCAAAAATCAAAAGCACATTCAAAAATATCTCAAGAATTCCCTGACTATGACTCAAAATCAAAACTTTTTTCACATCTAGATCGCACCTTTCACTACAAAACCCACCTGAACGTGATTTTCCAGCTCTACTGGTTTCTGAGAAAATAAATGCCAAACTCCGGCCTGCATAAGCAAGCGCAACGTACAAACGAAATACTAAAAAAAATTCCAAAAATTCCCTGAGGATACCCCAAAATCGAAACTTTTTCCGCGCATAGAACGCACTTTGCACTCCGAAATGTATCTGAAAGTGAAGCTTTACTGGTTTCTGAGAAAATAAATGCCAAACTTAGACCTCTACGAAAGTAAAATCAAAAATCAAAAGCACATTCAAAAATTTCTCAAAAATTCCCTGACTATGACTCAAAATCAAAACTTTTTTCACATCTAGATCGCACCTTTCACTACAAAACGCACCTGAACGTGATTTTCCAGCTCTACTGGTTTCTGAGAAAATAAATGCTAAACTCCGGCCTGCATAAGCAAGCGCAACGTACAAACGAAATACTAAAAAAATTCCAAAAATTCCCTGAGGATACCCCAAAATCGAAACTTTTTCCGCGCATAGAACGCACTTTGCACTCCGAAATGTATCTGAAAGTGAAGCTTTACTGGTTTCTGAGAAAATAAATGCCAAACTTAGACCTATACGAAAGGAAAATCAAAAATCAAAAGCACATTCAAAAATTTCTCAAAAATTCCCTGACTATGACTCAAAATCAAAACTTTTTTCACATCTAGATCGCACCTTTCACTACAAAATGCACCTGAACGTGACTTTCCAGCTCTACTGGTTTCTGAGAAAATAAATGCTAAACTCTGGCCTGCATAAGCAAGCGCAACGTACAAACGAAATACTAAAAAAATTCCAAAAATTCCCTGAGGATACCCCAAAATCGAAACTTTTTCCGCGCATAGAACGCACTTTGCACTCTGAAATGTATCTGAAAGTGAAGCTTTACTGGTTTCTGAGAAAATAAATGCCAAACTTAGACCTATACGAAAGCAAAAATCAAAAGCACATTCAAAAATATCTCAAAAATTCCCTGACTATGACTCAAAATCAAAACTTTTTTCACATCTAGAACGCACTTTTCACTACAACACGAACCTGAAAGTGATTTTCCAGCTTTACTGGTTTCTGAGAAAATAAATGCTAAAACTTATGCTTACATAACCACAAAAGTGAAGCGCACATTTAACAAAATATTGAAAATAACGTTATGAAGACTCAGGCTTTTGCCACATAAAACGATGCCATAAAGAGTTTTTTGCATATAGAACGCCCTTTGCACTACAAACGTAACCGAAAGTGAATATCCAGTTCTACTGGTTTCTGAGAAAATAAAAGCCAAACTTAGACTTGCATAAACAACATCAAAATTCTATCGCAACATAAAAAAGCTTGAAAATAACCTGATGATGACCCAAAATCAAAACTTTTGTCACTTTTGGTTTCTGAAGAAATAACTGTCAATCTTCAGCCTGCATGAGCTGCAGCGCGAGATAAAAACACAATTTTAAAAATTCCCGAAAATTCCCTGAAGATGATTTACAATCGAAACTTTTTCCACTCATAGAGCAGGCTTTGCTCTATAAACGTAATGCAAAAGTGACTGTCTAACTGAGTCAGTACCTGAGCAAAAAATGTCAAACTACAACCTACACCTAAATATCTCCAAAAATCACATGCAACTTTCAAAAATTATTGAAAATGGCCTGATTCTGACTGAAAATCGAAATTTTAGGTCGTTGTAGACTACAAAATTTCTGCAAAAGTGACTCTCTCACATCGTCAGTTCCTGAATAAATAAACATCAAATTCCAGCCTGCAAAAAGAAAACCTGTAAACCAAACGCAACTTTGCTAAATTATCGAAAATTGCCCGATGATGACTGAAAACCGAAACTTTGTTCAATAATAGAAGGGGATCTTTCCTACAAAATACATTGAAAATTTATTTTCTTGCTTGCCAAGTAACAGAAGAAATAAATTCTAAACTTCGGACTACAAAAATCCTCAAATTGTTCTTGAAATAAACTGAAAAAAATCAGAAATCTTGTGATTAGTATTTGCAACATTTTGTCTCAATTTGCATTTTTTCGCATTATTTAAGATGAATCTGACTAACAATTAATGTTAAAAAAAGGCAGATTCTTCCATAAATATGCCCCTGTTTTGGAAAAAAAACCGTCCGAATTTGCCATTTATTTACAAAACGGCGCGGTAATATTAAAGGAGGTCATTTCTCAGGTCATTTTATGAAAAAAAGGTCGGGAAAATTGATTTTTGATACCAGATTTGAGAAATTATTGTTATTAGTAGGAACAAAGAATAAAGTTAAATAGAATAACATTATATGATCCAGAGGCGTGAGTGGCGGATATCTTGACCAACCTATTGAAAAACGAATGCACGCCAATGAGTTTCCTGAAGAAAAAGTGTTCAGAAACAGAAACCAATAAAACTTGAAAGAGTGTAATATTGGTAACCCCTTTATTCAATCCACGGAGGCCAATATTTGGTGAAATTAAAATATTCCGACCACCAGTGTGCCCAGTACCGACTAAACAAACCAGCACAAGCAAAAAATACGGCCGTGCACGTACTAAATATGAACACTGGGCACCTGGAAACGTCGCAGTTCTCAGGATCTTTCAGAGCGGAAAGTTTCACCAACCAAAAAGCATTTGGTCCAGAGCTTTTTCATAAAATGTCCTGAGAATTCACCCCCTTTAAATATTGGCAAATCCTGCCAGTTAAACTGTATACGCAATGTGGGCTTTTTAGGTCATCAGCTGCAACAAGAACATCTGCACTTTACAAATTACGGACACAACAGGATCTCATCAATTTCCAGCTATGCAACGACTCTCTATAAGCAAAGGTATCAGTTCTGACTTCCTAAAGAATGTTTTTTAAAGGATGTCAATGTATGATGTGTTTTAGGTCATGCCTTCATTCTCGTCTTCTCGGTGTGTAGTCGTCAAAGTTTGGAGGAACTCAAGCCCATTTATGAAGTGATAAAAGAACTAAAAGGACCAGATTTAAGCCAAATCCCCATTATGCTAACTGGAAATAAATGCGACGAAAGCGCTGAGCTAAGAGAGGTAAAATGACACAAAAATGTAAAAATTCAGTGTTGAATAAATGCAAATGTTTCTGGTTTTTCTGTAGGTTTCGACCATTGATGGTCAAGCGCAAGCAGCAGAATGGGGGGTGAGTTTCATGGAAACTTCAGCCAAAACCAATCACAACGTAAAACAGCTATTCCAAGAATTACTGAATTTGGAAAAGTCCCGAAATGTGAGCCTGAACGTGGGAGGTAAAGCAAACAGTCGCGTCGCTAAAGACAAGTGTGAGATCATGTAAAACAGTAAAGGTTTGATTTAGTCATAGTTTCAAATTTTTTCTGTTGTAACGAAGAATATGAACGCAAAGTTAAAAATCAGTCTGCGACAAGAAGCAATAAACAGTTCTTTTTGCTGAACCACACACGTGAAATTCACGTCTTTTTACATCCCGGGCTGGTTTTTCTAGTACTAACTAATCATCGTAATTGTAAATCATTCCCCTTTATCGAAAAATATTGAATGTTGTTATGCCCCTATAGATGTTGTGGCTTAGGGGGTAGGGTGTGCTTTTTGTTTCGGGGATTTACCGAAAGTCAACCGTATAGCTTCGCATTCACCAACTTTTCATTTAGTAGAAGCTCCAATATTGGAGCTTCCTTTAGACTTAAAATCGGATGTTTGATTTCCAAGCATTTATTCGAACTAGAGCCTTTACACACACAAACGTTGATTCATTTTCCTTAATCGAAACATTCCTAATTTACGAATTTTGTCACGGATAGCATATCAATAATTGTAGAATTGACATTTAGTGTTATAGATTTAGGTAATCTTAAGCCATTGATATCTGAAAAGGTGCTTTGCGATCGATTTTACAAAACATTTAGTACCTACCTACATATCTTGAGTGAAACTTGCATATTTTCGTATTAGAGTTTTTATTCATATATCCCAAAAAGTTTCTTGGGAATGTAGTTTCCATGTAGAATTTGGAGCAGATTTAACCGAGGCTGGGAAGTAAGGGATATATTCAACCCTGGTTCGAATGGTTCCAGTAACTTGCTCTGTACGTAAAGAGTATTGAAAATTATGCAAAATATCGATACTTTAAAGATTCTTTGCTCGAATTAACAGCTTTTCTTTTCTATCAGCTAAGTTTAAAGTAGCTGACTCTCTGACTAACTTTCTGTTTTTCACAGAAGTGGCACTTAAATCCCAAATTTCCCTCTAGTAAACCATTGCATTCAATCGATTTGCTAAAATATACCGGGTGTTTTTTAATAAAAGTTCGATATTTTTTAGGGCGATTTCAGAGGTTTTTTTTTAGATGAGCGAATCCGCGAGATTAGTTATCGAGCTAGAGGGTGTTTAAGATTTTCCTGTTGGTTTTTTCTAAGTAATTTTTGAAATAAATTCAACATTTGGACAAAAGTTGGTATTTGAGGGTTTTGTAACATGAGGAACTTAAATTTCAGTTTGATTTTGCTCTTATATTTAGAGCGCGCCTTCTGCATGTCCTTTCCCTTTTGAAGAGTCATAACTTTTTTGTGCATGCTTGTACCACATTTTTTAGCAAGAAAATCAGTTCCCCTATTATTTTTACGCGAAAAAGGTATTCTTATCAAAACTCGGAAGAAACACCCTATTTCGAGATATTTTGATTTCAGACTCCCAAGCGCGCTCTATATTTAAGAGCCAAAGCAATATCAAATTTAAGTTTCTCATGTTACGAAACCCCCAAATAGCTAGTTTCAAATACTTAGAAAAATAAAAAAAATTGTTGACTTTTTATTACCATTTATCTTAAAAATACCTGAGAAATTGCTCTGTAAACTTTCGGACACTTTTTTCGGAAAATTTTTAATATATCCCTTACTCTGTACTGATTCAGAACAAGAAACTAAGCAGAATCTGCCTTTAAAGTAACATATTTCTCTAACTAGAAAAGCCGAATTTGCGGATGCAACATCGAAATTGCATCCTAACAAAGCATATCTCAGTTATAGGTACTTTCTAAAAGAAGATATTTTTTATTTAAGTTTTTTCTAGAACGTAGCAGATGTACAGGGTGATTGAGTATGTACTCGTGAAAATAAGAGGGGCGATCCAGCTCACAAAAATAAGTAGAAGAAAACAACTCTTAGTCCCGGCGTCTGTGTGGATTCGTAACAATATGAAAACATTTGGTTATTAACCGGTTCCGAGCCAAGTGGTTCTGGTCGAAACCAACTCAACAAAAATATTCATATTGTCACGAACCTTCACTGACGCCCGGACTAAAAGCTGGATGCACTTGGCAAGTAAACCCGATTTCCTTAAATCTACTGATTTTTGTAGGTTTTATCACCATTTTCACGTTGGCAATAACAAAATCACCCTGCAGACATAAATATCATTTGAAAGTAAAGTGGACCACGAGTTAAATTTAAAAAACATGAGCCAAAGCCCTTTTTCAGACCAATTTTTAAATATTAGACTGAGTGCTATATGCAAATATTGTTAGTGTTATTAATTTACAATGTTGATGGTCCAATGCTAAGCTCCATGGTTCTGCAGGAAAAGCCGCATTGCCATCGAGCAATTGATTGGCTTAAATATTGTAAGTTTAAATCGTATTTGTTATATTCACGCTTTATAGTGTTCACTATATGAACTGCAATTGTGATCCGATTTATAACGTATTTATGCAACGAAGTTTGTTAAAAATGAAAATGTTAATAAATATTGGTATAGGCGATTTAAAAAAAATGACTTGGGCATTTTCAAGCAAGACTCGCGTGCTTTCTTCGACTTCTTTTCCATCCAAATCAGTAAAGATAGTAGTAGATTGTGAGATTAGTGGCATTTGGACCAAGATATTTCCTTATGATAGATGTAGGCCACTCGGTTGGTAAATATGGACTTTGGTAAACCATAGATAAAAACTGTTTGTTTGGATAGAAATGGAAGCGGCTAGTAGAACCGGGGGCATTTTGGTCTTACTTGGATTTGCCCGAATATGAAACTTTTCATACCTGAATATTAGATTTTTGCTCTCTAGGCGCTATTTTCGCTACTTCCATCAACTAAGAAATCTTGTAATTTTTCTCTGTTTACGATTTTCCACACTATCAACTAGACAGTGTTACATTTCCAATGCATCCCTTGTGGGCCCAAGTAGTAAGGAAAGTGGAATTTTTGTCAAAAGGTTCCATGATTAGCAATAAAATGCTTAAATTTATTTCCATTTGCCGCTGTAGACCATTTTACCAGTTGCCAACATTTTTAACTATTGGAAAATGAACAGGGGCGGTTTTTTTAAGTGTCTCAACCCTTGATTTACCACTTTCTCATTAATATTACCATCTGTTTTCGATGTAATTGTTCGCTTTTAATGGGGTTGGTCGATCCAACTGACGACGTTTCGCCGGTTTCGGCCTGCATCATCAGGGAATTTCATGTCTGGTCTGTCAAACCCTTGTTTGTTTTATTGGAAATTGAAGTTTTGTTCAAAAGGAAAGAGAGGCACATTTACATTAAAATGATTCTTCTAGTCTCGCAATTAGATTTTTTATCAACCTAAACTAATCATTTGACTGAAAAATGTTGCTTTTGGGAGTTGTTTAGTAGTTTTTTTTCATATTGGATTCAAAAGTAGTAAAAAGACGCACTGGAATCCAAAAGTTTCCGAGCAAAATTTCAACTACTCATTAAAATCCATAATAATGAAGATTCATTATCGTGAAATTCACCAAAAGCCAAACATTTTAGGCAATCAATGTGAAAAATGCCTGTTTAAGTGTACCAACCCACTTTTTCTCCTTTCGTGCAAAAAGAAAATTATTGAAAAAATGGCCAAAATTAGGAAAAACTGCAAAACTAGTCAAGTTCCCTTTTTTCATGCAGAAGAAATAATAATAATTACTTAAATGATTGAATGACATGAAAATGAAAAAAAAAAACTATTTAACTGAAGGAGAAACTTGAAAAACTCGAAGTGGATTTAAATTTTTCACACAAGGAGCCATATTTTATAAATTTGAAGAAATAAAATATTGTGTTTCAAAAAAAAAACTTGCAACGTCTGGATTTTCCCCAAATAAAAGGGTTGATTGTATTTGGGTGTACATTTAAAAGCTCTTTAAATTTTTTTCTTGCGAAAATGTAGAATTTTTTTCTTGCGAAAAAAAGAATAATTCGCTTCACATTTCATCAAAAACACATTGAACTATATTTCTGTAATAAAAAACACTAAAATTTATTGATTAAGACAAAAGGAAAAGCGACATAAATATAGCAAAATTCTGTGCATTTAGGACAAATAAAATAATTTAAATGACCTTAAATTCATCTGTCCCGATAATGCGCAAAACTATTTTAGCTTTGAGAATTTCCAACTTCAAAATCTAACAGCAAAAATCGAAAATTGAAAATAGAAGAAAATCTGCAAATTTTTAAAAATTCAGTAAAAAACTTGCGTAAATAATGGATGAATATCTTGCGAAGAAAATCAGTTTGAAAAAGACCTGAAAACTAACACTCAAATTAAATTACTTCTAAGTAAAGCTTATAGCTGAAATGAAGAAAGCAACACGCTCTCAATATTTCAAATCGTTTCACAAGAAAACGAACAATTGAGAAAAGAAGCAAAGTGGATTTCTTCCCTCTGATAATTTATATATAAAAAAAAACAAATTGAACGATTCTCCTGTTTCCTAGAATAAATTCCTCATGTTCTTCAAAAGAGTCTGGTTTTTTCGTTCATATAAGGGTTCATCAAGAACGTTTATATAAGAGTTCAAAAATAAAATGAAATATAGAGTGTTCCATTAGAAAAAGAAACTTTTTTGCGCTTCAGATTTTTTTTTCACTTGTATACAATTTTTGTGAATATTTTCAAAACATGTGCGTTTAGTACCTTTACTATATGAAGAAGAGAATTTTGAAACAAATAATACTGGAGAAGCGTAAGCTTTATTTACTCTATGGTTGGGACACTCTGTATTTTTGCAAATGTGCCTTCCACTGGTCAGTTTTGGAATTGTAGTTTCTCATTTACACAATTAAAAAATCCTTTCGCTTTAAACGTTCTCGATATACCGGGTGATAAGTTTTAGTGAATTTCTATTTTTTGGGCAACTTTTAATAGATAAATAGCAAACCGCGTGAGACACTTAAAAAAAAAACCTGCCTCTACCTACTAACTCTATATAGTGTTTCGTAAAAATTGTTATTATATAGTGAACTTATGGAACAATTTGTATACTTGTAGATAATTTCCTTACTGTTTACTCAAAATTTGAATTTATTATTAAACATTATTCTTACCAACATTTTGCCTTGTTCGCTTTCAACTATACAGTGTGTCCAGTATAAAATGATGTACATGGGGATATTGGAAACCGTTAGAGTTACAGGGTGGACCAAATGGGAAAAAAGTTGCGCAATCAAGTGCCTATAAATAATCTGTCATCAACTTCTTTGAACTCGGAATAGCAACGGATATACAGGGAAAAAAGAAAAAAGTGCGTTTTATAAAATCCTTTATATCGTGTTTATTATAAAAGATACAATAACGAAATTTTCAGAGTGGGGGTAAGAAATGAGCGTGAATTTGAAAATAAAGTAAAAAATAATATAGGCCCACTATGTTCAATGAGGCCGAAGTCAACTTTTGTTTTTCTTATGGGCGCCATATTGAATTTCTGCATTTTTAAATTCCCCTTTAAATATGCTGTTCAACCATGTATAACATGTTTATGCTCGGTCAAGATAAATAACTGAAATAAACAAAATTAAGATTTAATGGTAGTAGGCATTGATATTTCTATTAATTATTACTTTAAATTATTATTGATCATACATCGAACACTGCAAAAGAACAAGTAACATTTTAGGATTAAAGTAGGTGTTCAAATAAGCCACCGTTTTCTCGCACGCACAACATATATCGTCTCATTACTGCTTCACAGGATTTTCTGATCATTTCTGGGGTAATTCTGTTAACAGCTTCTATAACAGCGTGTCTCAGCTCCTCTTCGGTTTCGTATGACCTACAGTATACCATATTTTTGAGGAAACCCCATGCAAAAAAATCAAGCGGTGTTATGTCAGGGGATCTCGCAGGCCATCTTACTGGTCCCAGGTTGCCTATCCACTTGTTGGGAAATTCGTGATTTAAAAATTCTGTGATAATACGTCCATTATGTGGCGGCCCGCCGACTTGTTGGAAATACAAGTTTTGCAGGGTAGCTACTGGAGCATCCATAAGTGCTTCCGCTACCTTAGTTTGTAAGAGGTTCAAATATCTTTTCGAATTTAAGTTCTCATAAAAAAAAATGGTCCAATCACTTGGGTACCCACAATACTTAACCAGACGTTAAATCCAAACCTCTTGGTGCCTAACTTGACGAACTAGCCGTGGATTTTCATCTGACCAAAAAACGGTATTTTTACGATTAAATAGTCCACATTTAGTAAATTGGCTCTCATCTGACCAAAGGACTTTTAAGGAAAAGTTTGGTATCTCGTTATTTCTTTGAATAAACCACTGACAAAATGCCATTCTTCTAATCGCATCGCCATTCTGGAGTCCCTGGCAGGGCCGTTCACGATAGGGGTGATATTTATGACGCTTTAAAAAATTGGCCGTTGACCGCGCAACACCTGTTGTGGCTTCAATTTGACGTAAAGGCGTACGAGGTGTCTCAACCACGCCTTGCATTACCAAATTTTCTTTATTTTCGTCTGAAAGTTTGTTTTTCTTTACCTTAGCAAAACTCCCATAAGCTACAAGGTTGTCTTTCAGACGCCTAAACATAGTTCTACCAGGTTGTCGCCTTTCTGGATATTTATTTAAATACATTTCTTCAGCTTTCGCTTCATTTCGACGACAGAGAATAAAACACTCCAACATATCGTATTTTTTATAGTTTGAAAAGTGATTCATTTTGAAACACAATTAATTATAAACACTTGACACTGACAATAAATTCTACTTTGACAGTTACCTAGGTAATTAAAACAGACAACGAACGTCACTATGGGGAAATTGAAGAGAAAAATCAATGCCTACTACCATAAAATCTTAATTTTGTTAATTTTAATTATTTATCTTCACCGAACATAAACATGTTATACATGGTTGAAGAGCATATTTAAAGGGGAATTTAAAAATGCAGAAATTCAATATGGCGCCCATAAGAAAAACAAAAGTTGACTTCGGCCTCATTGAACGTAGTGGGTCCTAGATTATTTTTTACTTTATTTTCAAATTCACTGCTCATTTCTTACCCCCACTCTGAAAATTTCGTTATTGTATCTTTTATAATAAACACGATATAAAGGATTTTATAAAACGCACTTTTTTCTTTTTTTCCCTGTATATCCGTTGCTATTCCGAGTTCAAAGAAGTTGATGACAGATTATTTATAGGCACTTGATTGCGCAACTTTTTCCCCATTTGGTTCACTCTGTATCTTTAACGGTTTCCAATATCCCCATGTACATCATTTTATACTGGACACATTGTATAGTTCATTCGTCCCTCGAGTTCGAAGTTTACAATATTGTCGCGGCGAGCGCTGTAAAACCTGCCGTAGCGTCAACGCTGCCAACCAGACGACTACTGTCAGTTATAGACAGCTTCGAGACAGCTCAACTCATAGGTCGGGTTGCACAATACAAGTTCACCGACAGTTCAGGGGTGAACGTGGTTCAACCAGAGATTAGTTGATTGATGTATATACCGGGTGTCCGTTTTTGGAGCTCAACCATGGGGATTTCGGTAACCACATAAGATACTAGGTTTGTTAAATTGGGGCGAAGTTGCGCAATCTAGAGTTTACCAAAATGCTCTTTCAAAAATTCAAAAATTTTTGCTACTTCCGGAGGCAGCCGGGAAAAAAATTGTTTCGATACACTCGCACTGGGCAGCTCTGCTTCCTGTCAAGGTTGCAGCGCGAATCCTAATCAACACAATTTTCACAGTTTGACTGAATTTCGCTTAGCGTCACTACAGCCACAAAATTATTGTAAATATCTTGTCTTTTTCAACTGAAGATAAACGAGATATGTTAGAAATTTTTTACTCTTCACATCGAAATATGCAAATTACTTCGGACACATATCTACAGCGATATTCAGAAAGACAACAACCAGCTCAAAATGATTTTCTGTTCCTCCATAGACATTTAACCAAGTTTGGGGTATTTTCTAAGCCTAGAAAACGCGTTCATAGAACAAATGAGAGCTCTCATCAAAAGTAAAAAACGGTAATAAATTAAATTCTCCATTAGATTCAAGATAATCCTTCTACTTCAACAAGAGCTATAGCAGCAGAAATTAACATATCTCATCAGGCAGTGAGGAGAGTCTTGAAGATACATAAATATCGTCCGTTTAAAATTCATGTCACCCAAGTTTTGCTTCGTTTGCTCAATCATTGAAACGCTAATTTTATTTTCATGGCATCAAAACTATTGGGGTTGATTGACCTTTGAAAACAAGCGCAAATCTGCTGGACCTAGCTGCTTATGTTCACTACCCCCCCCTACTTACGGGGAGTACGCTACTTCTAAAATGCATATGGTTCGGGGATAAAACCGCATGGTGGCGGTAGCTTACGGCTAATATCGCTGGAACGATTTCGCCTATGTTCATCGGCGATCTCTCAACTAATCTCTGGTCCTAGCATTGAACTATAAACTAAGTTAGTATATAGTTCAATGGGTCCTAGTCGCGTTCAAGCCTGAACGGCAGATCAAATCCACAGATGACAGAGTGTGACCTCTGTGATCTGTGGCCAGTCGCCCGCAGACAGGTCACGCATAAGATTGCCGCCTCTCTTATTTTACTTTCTCAATGGCTCAACTGTCTTCCGCGCAGTCTTCAACTCGTCGTGGTACTGTCTGCTTGTGCGAAAAATTGTTTCTCGTGCTCTCGGATGGTTAACCACAGTTTGCGTGCGATATTTTCTTTTGCGACACTTAATATTAATGCGACTATTAATATAAACAGTACAAGTTTCATAGACAATCCATAGACATTTAGAATCCGTCGACGAAGACGACAATGAGTCCGTAATCTCATTGTCGCCAGAGCGCTGCGTCAGCAGACGCTTTCCACCAATTGGACGAGGAACAAAAGCTCCAAAAACTTAAGTAGGTTTTCCGCTTGCTCAGAGGTAGTAAAAATTGCGACCGCTGCAAAGCAATCTCAGCGGACTTTACAGGTGCCTACAGAGCAGGGAAACCACCAAAGTGGTCGCTGGCGGTCAAACTTCTTCCAGATTAGCATCCGGCCATTTGTGTTCTATTGTTTATTTTCTGTGTAGGTAATGTCTCATAATTTGGAGGTTTAACGATTTCGAGTCAAGATTGAAGTCTCTGAGGAAATCGATATCGTCGGCCATGTTTATCGTCACCCAACTGCACGGAAAATGGCCCTGCTAACCACCCAGATCTCTACAGGGGCCGAACCCAAACGGAAGCTGGACAAGGTAAGTCCCCCTAACAGAACGAAAAAACCGAAGCACCAGCCAGAAAAAAACACGATCGAAATTGTCCCAAAACCACCAGCGAATCATACAGACCAATCCACAGATCACAGAGGTTATAGATTGGAAACTGCCATATAAGCCTGTAAAATGTTATTTGTCGTTTTGCCCAGTGGCTGATTTCTACTAGACTCGAATTTCCACTGCTTGCAGAAGAAATCTTCTTTACCGACTGTGTTCGCATCAAAATTAAGCGGGAGGTTTGAATTCAATTTATGATCTGTCAAATCTCGGTTTAAGTTCCAATAATACTTCAGGCATCTCATAATACCCTTTAATTGTGATGTTATACTAGTGCTTCAATTGCTCACGAAAACTTCTTCCACATTAGCATTCAGCCATGCACTGGGGCCATTTGTCTTCTATTGTATATTTTCTGTACAGGTAATGTCTCATAATTTGGAGTCAAGTTTGAAGTGTCTGAGGAAATCGATATCGTCGGCCATATTGATTTTCATAATTACGAACACAACACTTAATCGGGTACCTGCCTACCTTATATTCCATTGTTGTAAAACTCTATTGTTATCGTGCTCAAATGCGTCGAAAATGTTATAATTGCAAATTTTCAACTGTGCAAAGAATCACATACATAAGGACAAGTGACACATGAAGAATCATAGCTCAGAATCCTCTTACGGACATATGTACAAAACAAAGGCATGCAAACGATCAGCTGATTTTTGACCGGCAAACACGAGAAGCTTTGACCTACGTTCGCGACAATGGCCTACTAGTTATGCGCACTTCATCTCCAACGCATTATCCAAACAGTGGAATGAACCCATCTTTCCTTGATTTCGGAATAGCCAAAGGACTCGCCAATCTCACGAAGATGGTGGTTATAGACGCCCTCAGCAGTGACCATTTGCCCATTTACCTCGACATTAGGGATTTAAAGCGCACACAAACGAACGACTTTCGATATTCATACGAAAATTTCGATTTTCGCGAATATCGGAAACGACTACAATACCTGACGTGTATTCCGAGCCAGATCGATACTGTCGAAGCCCTGGAGCATGCAGTAAAAGGTCTGACCAGTAAAATACAACGGGCACAGCAAGCTTTGGCCAAAAAAGTTCCGAACAGACCGCGGCGCGACAACCTTCCTGAGGAAATCTTGAACCTTATTAAGGCGAAAAATAGAATCAGGAAGCGTTGGCTGAAGAATTTCAGGCAACTTCGGTAATGATCAAAACCAAAACTCAGGATGTCATGGTCACATCCGTATACTGTCCTCCAAGACATGCCATACAGCATGAGCAGTACATGGATTTCTTTAATAGCCAAGGAATTAGATTTATCATTGGAGGCGACTTCAATGCTAAGCACACCCATTGGGGATCTAGGTTAACCACAACCAAAGGCAAACAATTGATGGAAGCAATAAGACAGATAAAATGCGAAGCACACTCAACTGGGAAACCAACTTATTGGCCCACAAATAGAAATAAAATACCTGACCTAATAGATTTTTTTGTTGTGCGGAATATATCAGCAAACTATATTCAAGTTGATGAGGCGTGGGACATGAACTCAGACCACTCTCCCATTCTCCTCACTCTTAGCGATTCTATTATCCAAAAACAAAATTCTCCTAGACTAACAAACAGGCGAACAGATTGGCAAAGTTTCAGATTAGAACTTCAAAATGCTATTAATTTAACTGTTCCATCAAGAACAATAGAACAGTTGGATGATGAAGTGGAAAATCTTGTTACCCTAATTCAACAAGCAGCATGGAATAACACCCCATCCATTGTTCAGAGGACAAAAGGAAACAAATACCCCATGGAAGTAAGACACTTGATCTCAGAGAAAAGAAGACTTAGGGGGAAATGGCACCAGACCAGAGCTCCAGCAGATAAAACCATACTCAATAATGCCACTCAACAGTTAAAGAGAGAAATAGAAAGAATAAAAAATGAATCTATTAGTGACTATCTGAGTGAGTTGACAAATGACAAAAGCACTGACTACTCAGTCTGGAAAGCCACTAGGATATTAAAAAGTCCGACACTACAGAACGCACCAATCAGGAATGCAGATGGCAGCTGGGCTAGAAACAATACTCAGAAAGCCAACAGGTTTGCAGATCATCTTGAAAAAATCTTCCAACCAAACGATGGCGAAGAATTACCGAACTGGGACTTCTCTGACGGAGATAGCACGAACATTAGACCAACTTCCACAAAAGAAGTAGCAAAGGAAATAAGAACAAACATTAATCCTAAGAAAGCTCCTGGTTTTGATTTAATTACTGGTGAAGTGCTAAAACAGCTCCCCAAAAAAGGTATAACCAAACTTACACATCTTTTTAATGCCTCATTCAGATTAAGGTATGTTCCTAGGATGTGGAAAGTAGCTGAAATCATTATGATTCATAAACCAGGCAAAGCCTCTCACGATGTTTCATCAGTATAGGCCAATCTCTCTACTGCCTATGATATCGAAACTGTTCGAAAAAATACTCCTGACAAGGCTGAAGCCCATCATCGAAGAAAGGAATATAATACCAAATCATCAGTTTGGGTTCAGAGAAAACCACTCAACGATAGACCAAGTACACAGAATTTCAGATGTTATTGAAAGAGCACTGGAAAGTAAGGAAGTATGCTCAGCCATCTTCCTTGATGTATCGCAGGCCTTTGACAGAGTATGGCATAATGGGCTGAAACATAAGTTAAATATGCTACTCTCACAAAAATACTCGAAACTATTGGAATCCTACATTTCGGACAGAGCCATCAGAGTAAAACAAGAAGAAGCATTCACTGAAATAAAAAAAATCAGAGCAGGGGTGCCACAGGGAAGTGTCCTAGGACCTCTCCTATACCTGACTGTACACCAGTGATTTACACTACTCAGATCTTAATACTATAGCTACCTTTGCAGACGATACCGCTATATTAGCGGTAGGGAAAACCCATGATGAAGCCGCAATTAAACTGCAAACATCAGTTTCACAAATATATGATTGGACCAAAAGATGGCGTATCAAACTAAACGAGACCAAGTCTGTACACATTAACTTCACAAATAAAACTAACCAGCAGGTACCAATTCACTTAAATAATACTCAGATCCCTTATGCAAATTCAGCAAAGTATCTGGGCATAACATTAGATGCAAGACTGCGCTGGAAAGCCCATGTTAAGAAAAAAAAGGAAGAGCTCGATATAAGATATAGGAAAATGTACTGGCTACTGGGTAGGCACTCTAGACTATCAATCTACAACAAAGTACTTCTGTATAAACAAATCCTCAAACCAGTGTGGACTTACGGCTTACAGCTCTGGGGTTGTGCCAGCAAGAGTAACATCCTAATTATTCAGAGATTCCAGAATAAAGTACTGAGAAACATTCTTAATGCGCCTTGGTACATCAGGAATAGTGATATTCACCGAGACCTTCAGATGGATACTGTTGACCAGACTATCACGAGATTTGCAAGGAGTCATGAACAACGGCTTCATCAACATGTGAATGTCGAGGCGATTCAGCTCCTCGACAATACCAACCTGACAAGAAGACTCAAGAGGGTAAAGCCTTTTGAGCTATGTAAGTGACTATGTCAGTGCAAAAGCAGAACAATGTGCGGTTTTGTGCTGCACGGTAATTAGTGTAGCTATGTCACTAGACCACCAGACTCTAAGGTACACTAGTGAGTAGGACCTTAGTTTTAAGATTTGTCCATAGTTAAGTTAGGTTAGAACAGAATTACTCATTGATCAACTTTGATCAGATCGTAATGTTAGTAAATGTCCTACGGGGAGTTTAATTAAATAAAAAAAAAAAAAAAAAAGGAAGCGTTGGCAGCGATTCAGGCAATCTGCCGATCGCATAAGGGCAGCAGAACTTGCACGAGACATCCAGAGCGAAATTTCCGCATACAGGAATTTAACCTGGGCGGATAAATTGCGAAACTTATCTCCCCGTGACAATTCTTTGTGGAAACTGTCGAGAAGTCTACGAAAAGGCTACGAGCAAGTCCGCGCTCTTGAAAAAGAGGGGTGGAGTTACATTACCACCAGCGACAAATGCGAGCTGCTCGCCGATTTTTTGGCAGAAGTACACAAAAGTCCAACCAGCCCTTCAGGATAACGAAATAGAAAGACAGACCGCTGTTTTCGTAGAACGGAAGTATCCTATACCACCCTCGATTTTGCATTCCTATATAACAAACCCGTCGGAGATACAATCGTGTCTTCAGCGCCTCCCTAGCCGAAAAGCCCCCGGGCCAGACGGGATCCCTGATTTACTCCTCAAAAACTTACCGCGGAAAACTATAGTGCTAATAGTACAAATAGTCAACGCAGTCCTTAAATTGCAGCACTTTCCACAGGACTGGAAAAACGCTGTAATAATTCCTATCTTAAAGCCGGGCAAAAACCCGACTGATCCCGCCTCTTATAGGCCAATTTCTCTCCTAAACTCCCTCGGCAAATTATCCGAGAAGGTTATCCTATCGAGACTACAGGCAGCAGCCGAGCTTCGAAGTTTAATCCCGGATGAGCAGTTTGGCTTTCGAGCAAGACACAACACAACGCTGCAGACTGCTAGGATCGCAACGGATGCCTATGAAGCATTTAATAAGCTTCAAAGTACAGTAATGCTGCTTCTCGATATGGAACGAGCCTTCGACACAGTCTGGCACACAGGCCTGCTGTATAAGTTGTTTGCCGTACATTCACTGCCACTCTACCTAGTTTCCCTTATAGCGTCTTACCTAAAAAACCTTACCATCCAGGTGAAAGTGGAGAATTCCACTTCTGCCAAAAGACGCATCGCGGCAGGAGTACCACAAGGCACAGTGATTTCGCCGTTGCTGTATACATTGTATACAGCAGACATTCCAAAACTTCCCACTACAAAAATAGCACAATACGCGGATGATACGGCTATCTACACATCGTCTTTCTATGCTCAGGCTGCGAAATCTCGCATTGCGCATCACCTGAGTTTATTGACGCCGTATTTCGATAAATGGAAACTTAAAGTGAATTCCAGGAAGACTGAACTTATTATCTTCTCGCGCAAATTTACTAACAATAAAATCCTATCGCCACTTATAGTCCAAAATACTCCAATCCAGCCAGTAAAAGAGGTGAAATACCTGGGATTCAAACTAGACGCCCGACTTCACTTCAACAAGCATGTTCACTATGCTGTACAAAACACTTTCATGGCCCGAAAAAAGTTGTACTCTCTTCTGGCGCCAAATTCACTTCTGTCACCTCAAAACAAACTTCTGCTCTACACCTCCACCATAAGGCCCATACTGACCTACGGCTCCTCTATGTGGCACTCTGTCTGTGATGCCACGAGACGACGTGTTCAAAGGACCCAAAATAGGTTCCTAAGAGGCGTCCTATCGGCTGACAGATACACCAAAATAACCGAAATGCACGAAGCTACAGGGATGGCCCATATAGCCGACTATATAGATACCATCGCTGAAAAATTTTATCATAGCGGAGTGCAAGGCTAAGTCCTTACGCGAAATATCACCCAAGTAAGAGCAAACGATCGCCCAACCCATGGTCCCCTCTATAAGCGACTTCCCATATTTTATGAGGATTTTGTCCCTGACAGTACGTGACGACAAACAAACATTGCCTGCCAGTTACAGACAGTCGTTTCTAGCAGGCTGGAAACGCACAAATCCAACATAACGTGACTTGACGGGTTCGTCCTGCCTCGTTCTGGTTGGTGTTGGCTGGTCCTTGCACCGATCGGGGCGGGGGCGGATGGATTTGGTCATCTAGTTGAAACTGCCGGCGGTTAACGCCACGGCTGTCAGTATCAAACTTAAAGGTCGAAGCAAAAGCGGTTTTTGGCTTCCCTTCAGGAAGACCTTTTTTCCTTAATGAGAATTTTTTTGTATATTCTTTTTCCTGACTGTACTTTAATTCATTCCAATGTATTCCTGGGTTTTCAGTCAATTTTATTGTCACTAATTATGGTGTTATGTGATGAACCCTGCGTTTCGTCCCGGGTCTACCTATACACATATCTGTGGGTCTACCTACCCACATAACACCATAATTAGTGACAATAAAATTGACTGAAAACCCAGGAATATCTTAATGAGAATGCCCCTCGAATAAAACCAAAACCGCCACTTCAAGACTATCTCCTGACGTTGTCGTGCGTATGGCTAGCTCGGGAATGTCCATGTTAGGGCACTGCCCAGGTAATGGACGACTTAGCGCGCCTATTTAGACCATGAGCAAAGAGCAACCGGCCGAACATCTGGCTAGACATGGGAGTTATGTTTTTTAACTTTGTTTGTGAGTTTTTTTAATGGGAATGTTCAATCAATTTTTATCTATCTATCTATCAACAAGCAAGGAAAAAGGTCGTGAGATTCCTAATTAGAGCAGCCTTTATCTTTGTCCTCGTTTGTTGTTATTTATAGATTTTGGAACCGAAAAAAAACCGGAACCGGAACGGAATAGAATTGGAAATTATTTTCTAAACCGGAATCGAAATTTTAAATTTTGTCGTGGACCGAAACCGGAACGGAACAGTTATTTCGTTTCGGTTCGGGTCCTTGCACTGTGCTATGAGTTGATTCATTTACAACTCTCCTGTGTGAGCTAAACCAACACCTCCTTTGATTGTAGGTATAGATCCGCTTTGTCCTTAGAAAGAAAAATGCTGACACAAATATGTGACCACCCCAAAGAGACAAAAGTGAAATCGCATAGGCGATGGTTTCTACCTGCACGGCGGCACTGTTCTCGGAGTTCAGAATTAGCCGGAAGTGATCAGCTAGAAAATTAGCGGCCAAAGGATTCTCTACTACGAATGGTTAAATATTATTTGAACAAAACCCTCATGAAACCCCTCAAAACCTCGATGATACCGATATAACACTATTTGTTCTTATCTTGCTTATCCGAAGGGACTAAAACACAACAACTTTATAAGAAACTTACTGCATCTAAAATTATAAATCGTAGTTACATAATTACAACTATTAAAAAAGTTGAGATAATTACAACTACCTTATTATTATCTGGACTAACACCGACATGAGCAAAAAGTCAAAGATTAAAGTATGCAAATCCTGTGTTAGAACCATGCTAACATACGATGTAGGAACAAGAGCATACAACAAAAGAACGAAAAAACACCCTACGAACAACAGAAATGAAAATATTCAGGAACATCTCAGGGAAAGTACACACTAAAAGACAGAATAAGAAACACAGACATAAGACACGAATGTGAAGTTCCAATCAGCACAGATACTATCTTTTGACCAGTATTCCTTTTCTTTATATCTGCTGTTAGGTGGTCATGCAGGTGCAATCCGAATTTTTGACGCCTTGAAGGAGTCATGCGTTCACGCATAGAACAAAACTGGTAAATGGGGAACTTCAACGTTTTTTTTTAAATTGTGTAACTTAATTATAAATAATGGTGCCACTGTGTCCTAGTACAACTTTTAAAACGCCAGATAAGCTATTTATTCGTATACCACGAGATAAAAGCCGGCGTTTAAAATGGTTAAAGGCATGCAGAATAGCTCACAAGGATATTCATGAGAAGACTACTGCCCATGTGTGTGAAGATCATTTTAACGTAAGTATAAAAAACAGATTTGATTTTGTCTATTGTATAACACATAGATATTTTGAATTTGTATTTTGTTTGTTTCTCGGCTGCATCATAGTAATAGTAAATAATAACCTCAAAAATAATTATTTGCTATACTAGAGTATAAAAAGGATCGAAAGTATCTGCGAAGGAAAAATTTCGTTTTATCGTCGTGATTTACGTTAAATAATAAAAAAATTAATTTTTGTGGAAGTTCCCCATTGCGACCAGTGATTGCAACGTCTAGTGACCATACCCAATTTCTTTACAGATTAAGAAACTGGCGCAAAACAGGAAGACTGGCACTATTGACACAATTGACGAAAACGGAATAAAACGTTCCACAGACAAAGAGAAAGCGGACGCATTCGCCAGACACTATCAAAGGGACTTCAGCATATCGACAAACCCTAGCTTCGACAATGACAACTGGAACTTGATCAACGACTGGTACTTGAACTATCTCAACAGCTCACCAAACTACACCTACAAACTGATCACAGACACAGAGTACGATGAAGCCCTAGCGCACATCAAAAACACTGCACCGGGGAAAGATAAAATTAAGGCAAAACTCTTGAAAAGCCTAACTCAAGAAACTTACAAACTGATCCTAACTGAACTGAACAACTGCATCAAAAATGGCAGTATCCCAGAAACATGGAAGAACGGCTTAATAATTCAACTTCTGCTCACAAACCACAGGCTCAACGCTGACTCCCCTACAATAACTGCAGACGGCCAAACGACACAACCAAAAAACGACGTAAAATACCTTGGAATCACAATTGACCACAAACTTAAATTCACTAAACACATACGAAACATCAGGGCAGAAACAATAAAGAGAACAAAACACTTCCGATCACTAACCTGCAAAGACAGAGGAATTAGCACAAACACCGCCACCAAAATATATAAAGCTATTTGTAGACCCTTGCTAGACTATGGACATATACTCATGACCAACGGAACAGAAAGGACAAAACGTTATACACAAACAACAGAACAAATTGTACTAAGACTAATAACACGAATAAGACACCCCCAAAACTCACTACACAACTCCTCCACCCAACTACTATACGAACGCACAAACATGACAAAGATCTCGGAAAGACTCATACAGCCTACAGACAAAATGGACAAACAACCCCTACAACTGGACCATACTGAATCCCCTTTGTCTTACAAGACCAACCAGACAACCCGCTTCCGTTTCCCTACATTAACGCTACTCGAACACTTACAAACGCAACTGACTACTGGACAATAAAATAATTTTTTCTTGTCATTAGAATTGGAAAGTTTATTAATAAGATTGTTAACCTAGAATAAGAGAATTTTCATATTTGTTTTTTATTTAGATTAAGACTACATGTATTAAACAAGGGCAGAAAGACCGATAGGTCGATAGCCTTTTTTATAAATAAAGATGTTTACTACTACTGCTAATCCCTATACCCAAAAATGGACTGGACAATACACAACCGAGCAACTACAGACCAATTACACTACTTCCAGTACTAAGCAAAATTTTGAATACATAATAAAGCAGCGGCGTGAAAAAATGATTGGAAAATATATACCTACCTACCAATTTGGTTTCAAACAACATCACTCGACTGTTCATCCGCTCTTTATTTCGGCCAACAATATACAAACTACCCACCTAACTGACAGAAAGACAGCTTGCCTGTTTATGGACATTAACAAGGCTTTGATATAGTGTCTGGCATAGAGGCTTACTATACAAACTATACAAATTACACACAACAACATATCTACTACAAACCATAAAGAACTTACTAGAAAACAGACAACTACAAGTACGAATTGACAAAACACTGTCATTTTCTTTTTCCCCTGAACAAGGGCTCCCTCAAGGATCCCCGCTCTCACGGTTTCTCTACAATATATACTGCCATGACATATATAATTACAACTTACCAGACAACAACCAAATCGACAGATCGGCATACATATTACAATACGCAGACGACACGGCACTTATTGTACATGACAAAGCTACTGAGAGAGCAGCTCAAAGACTCCAAACAGTAACAAACAACACAATGACATGGTTTTATAAATGGAGACTAACACAAGCGTCTGCTCACAAACCACAGACTCAACGCTGACTCCCCTACAATAACTGCAGACGGCCAAACGACACAACCAAAAAACGACGTAAAATACCTTGGAATCACAATTGACCACAAACTTAAATTCACTAAACACATACGAAACATCAGGGCAGAAACAATAAAGAGAACAAAACACTACCGATCACTAACCTACAAAGACAGAGGAATTAGCACAAACACCGCCAACAAAATGTATAAAGCTATTTGTAGACCCTTACTAGACTATGGACATATACTCATGACCAATGGAACAGAAAGGACAAAACGTTATATACAAACAACAGAACAAATTGCACTAAGACTAATAACACGAATAAGACACCCCCAAAACCCACTACACAACCCCTCCACCCAACTACTATACGAACGCACAAACATGACAAAGATCTCGGAAAGACTCATACACCTACAGACAAAATGGACAAACAACCCCTACAACTGGACCATACTGAATCCCCTTTGTCTTACAAGACCAACCAGACAATCCCGCTTCCGTTTCCCTACATCAACGCTACTCGAACACGTACAAACGCAACTGACTACTGGACAATAAAATAATTTTTTCTTGTCATTAGAATTGGAAAGTTTATTTAATAATATTGTTAACCTAGAATAAGAGAATTTTCATATTTGTTTTTTATTTAGATTAAGACTACATGTATTAAACAAGGGCAGAAAGACCGATAGGTCGATAGCCTTTTTTATAAATAAAGATGTTTACTACTACTAAAAGAAAAAACATTTTATTTTATTACCTATATTAACCAATACCTTACATTTCCTTAAAATAAATAAAATTATGGTAGCTACATTTAGTAAGTTGGAAGATGCAATTTTTGTACTGTTATTTTACTATTAGCGATTATTATTGATCTAAAACCAATTCAATAATCCCTTATCAAAAACAAAAGATTGTCATGACAACTTGGCAACAGGGTTTGACAGTTGATGACGTGCCACGGTTTAATTTTACTAGAAACCTGGCCACAGTGTTCTTTTTTTCCTTATCTTAGTTCAGTTGTCAACCGGCAGAGGACGTGTCAGCGTAGGCTGACCAATGGTGACATTGGTAATAGTTAACTGGGGGGGCTTGGGCTCTGGCGCAAAAATCATTACAAAATTGGCTTCCATCGTGTAAGCTTTAACGTTGCAGTGGGTTAAAGTTCGAAAAATTGTTGACAAATTTGGTGACTGATTGATCATCGATATACTAGCAGTGGTAAGTAAATAAGGATGTGGCTCCATTAAAAAAAATTATGTAGAATGCTTCCCCCAGCCTATCTACTCGGCAGATGAGCAATTCGCTCGATTTCTGATACGGAAATTTGGCCTGAAACAAAAAAGCTGTGTTGCCTACTTGCACCATTTTCCAGCAAAGCGTTGAATTGGTCGCATTTCATCACCAAAATCTCCTTTTTTTGTCCCTGCTCAACATATGAGCTCTTGGTTCAGATTAATTTTTTGTTTGTTGCTTTAAAATTTCCAATTCACTTTATGAATCACGATTGAATGGAGTTTTAACCAAGTTTCTAGACTATATTTATCCATGTGAATAGTAGCTCAATGCCTCGGGAATAGAATACTTTATCAGAATATTTATATAAAAAATATTTCTTGGACAAAAAGGAATGCAATTACAATGAACATTTATTGTCCTACTTAGTTTTTTAACTTTATAAAAGTTTTACACATCAGTTGCATTACAGTTTACATTATACATATACCGTGTGATATAAATGAGATTTAATCTAAATTTACCACTTTGCGACTAGTCGCTCAATGTCTCGTGGCTCGGGACAACCATTTTATCAATGGTTTTTCGAAAAACACCATATTTTAAGAAAAAGCCCTTTAACTGTATAGTGTTTATTCACAATATAAGCATTTGGTAATTGTTCAGAACAAGATCTGTTTTTAAGACTGCCGCTTTGCCGATTAAAACTATGTTCACCTTATAGAAAATTTCATAGCAAGCAACATTTTTCCTATAGATTATTCGCTAAAATGCCGTATTCCACGACTTTTCACCCTCTGAAATTCACAATTTCTCGACTGTTCATGTGGTTCCGTTCTTCACTGTCCATGTGGTTCCGTTCTTCACTGTACATGTGTTCTGACAACTGGCCATGTGACGTTTAGTATGAGCAGAGATTAGTTGATCAACTAATCTCTGGTATGAGGAGCACCAAAGACGAAACTGCCATAACCTTACTTTGAATGTTATTTTCGTAGTATTTGCAAAGGCTAATTACTCTTTGGTATTGGTGCCTTAACCTATTTTTAAAAATGCATAATCAATCATCGTATATTTGGTATTTGGCTATCCAAAACGGGTTTGTTAGTTAAGGTTACAACGATTTTTGGGTAATTGTAAAGAACACGGGCTTCTTTTAAGACTGCAGCTTTGCCGATTAAAAATATGCTCACCTTATAGAAAATCTCATAACAAACAACATTTTTCCTATAGATTTATCGAGAAAATGCCGTTTTCCACCACTTTTCACCCTCTGAAATTCACCAATTTCCAAAACAAAACAAAGGTCGCCATGATGGTTCGCTCTTTGCGACGGCCTACCAGTCGAAATTTTTCGCGCAGTTGCCAGTACTATCATACCTTAAACACGGGGTCGTCACCCACGCGTTCTGTTTTCCAGAGACAATCAAACTGAAATAATCGATTTTTAAAGTTTCAAGTTTCGTTTGGGTTCACTCTTCTTCTCTCTCTTCATTGTGTTAACAAATTTCACGCTGAACTAATTTATGTTGCTAGAGAAATCGAACGTGGGAAAAATGGTTAAGCTCAACCGAAATATACCCATAAATTTTAGAAAACACGTTCCTATAATAATGTAATAGTTTCTTCCGTGGTTTGAGATATTGCTTTCCTTCACTGACACTGCGCTACTATTTCCTCTAAGGACGTACTTCTGGAAATTTCCTCTAAGGACGTAATTTTGAATTTGTTCCATTTTTGGTTTGATTGAGATTTTGTATTTTGGTGGCAGTTTGGCAACGCGGCTGAGCAGCCTCGATTTTTCGGCAGCGCGTAGGCCACGACTGCGCGAAGGCAGCGAAAAGAAGCCCGTGTTCTTTACAATTACCAAATGGGCAAGGAAACAGGTTAGGCACAGAGGCAGACCTCTCTATCTATTCCGGTTGTTCTGAGAATTTCTATGAGCTTTTGGTGTTTGACGCAGTCAAAGAGCTTTTTATGGTCTATAAAACAAGCGATTACATTCAGGTTCATGCCTGAAACGCTGATCATAGAGAAAGTAAAATAAGAGAGTTGGCAGTCTTATGCTTAACCTTGGCAAGGCGTTCCCGCTACTAGCGCTACAACTAACCGACCGGCGACTGCCCAGTACTAAAATATATACCCGTATAAAGATGAGCCCTATTGATAGTATTCTTTCGTATTCGACGGGGTCACAAGTTTAGCTACCCTATAGTTCTTCCTTTTTGGACTCTATCGAAGACTATTTGTGTTTTTTTTATAACATACTTAATAAATGTAATTTTAATTTGATGATTCAGGTATATATTTTTTCCTTCCCTTTCATGCTTCCCCTTAAAGTAATTTAATTATTATTAACATATCTAATCACATCTGGATACAAATCGCATGTTTGTAAAAATCGCGTTCTAAGTGTTACAATTTCAATGTCCCTACACACTATAGTCTCGGTTCATTAATGGAAATAGGAATTTGTGAACACCCTGTTGAGTAAACAGCACATTTTCTATTACTATTAATCATTGTTGTGTATATTTTCCTGACGATACTTCAATTTATTTCAAAAAAATTTCCCTGGGTTTCAGTCAATTTTATTGTTTATTATTTAAAATGTCACAAATACGTTTCGGTGTCTTTCTCCACCATCATCAGTTTGTGTGTATAGTTGTTTCTACCTTCACATTTGACTTCACAAAGTCAAATGTGAAGGTAGAAACAACTATACACACAAACTGATGATGGTGGGGAAAGACACCGAAACGTATTTGTGACATTTTAAATAATAAACAATAAAATTGACTGAAACCCAGGAATTTTTTTTTAATTACTATTAATACTACTCAGGTTTTCCATTTCGGTGTCCACACAGGTTATCTCGGCGATTAATAGTAATAGAAAATGTGATGTTTACTCAACAGGGTGTTGAGTAAACAGTTGTTGTGTTGACTAAATTAAGGACGTTGTTTCAAGGAAATTTCATACAATTTTATCAGAGGATTCCTAAACTCCCTCGGCAAATTAACCGAGAAGGTTATCCTATCGAGACTACAGGCAGCAGCCGAGCTTCGAAGTTTAATCCCGGATGAGCAGTTTGGCTTTCGAGCAAGACACAACAAAACGCTGCAGACTGCTAGGATCGCAACGGATGCCTATGAAGCATTTAATAAGCTTCAAAGTACAGTAATGCTGCTTCTCGATATGGAAAGGGCCTTCGACACAGTCTGGCACACAGGCCTGCTGTATAAGTTGTTTGCCGTACATTCACTGCCACTCTACCTAGTTTCCCTTATAGCGTCTTACCTAAAAAACCGTTCCATCCAGGTGAAAGTGGAGAATTCCACTTCTGCCAAAAGACGCATCGCGGCAGGAGTACCACAAGGTACAGTGATTTCGCCGTTGCTGTATACATTGTATACAGCAGACATTCCAAAACTTCCCACTACAAAAATAGCACAATACGCGGATGATACGGCTATCTACACATCGTCTTTCTATGCTGAGGCTGCGAAATCTCGCATTGCGCATCACCTGAGTTTATTGACGCCGTATTTCGATAAATGGAAACTTAAAGTGAATCCCAGGAAGACTGAACTTATTATCTTCTCGCGCAAATTTACTAACAATAAAATCCTATCGCCACTCATGGTGCAAAATACTCCAATCCAGCCAGTAAAAGAGGTGAAATACCTGGGATTCAAACTAGACGCCCGACTTCACTTCAACAAGCATGTTCACTATGCTGTACAAAAGACTTTCATGGCCCGAAGAAAGTTGTACTCTCTTCTGGCGCCAAATTCATTTCTGTCACCTCAAAACAAACTTCTGCTCTACACCTCCACCATAAGGCCCATACTGACCTACGGCTCCCCTGTCTGGCACTCTGTCTGTGATTCCACGAGACGACGTGTTCAAATGACCCAAAATAGGTTCCTAAGAGGCGTCCTATCGGCTGACGGATACACCAGAATAACCGAAATACACGAAGCTACAGGGATGGCCTATATAGCCGACTATATAGATACCATCGCTGAAAAATTTTATCATAGCGGAGTGCAAGGCTCAGTCCTTACGCGAAATATCACCCAAGATCAAACGATTGCCCAACCCATGGTCCCCTGTATAAGCGACTTCCCATATTTTATAAGGATTTTGTCCCTGACAGTACGCGACGACAAACAAACATTGCCTGCCAGTTGCAGACAGTCGTTTCTAGCAGGCTGGAAACGCACAAATCCAACATAACGTGACTTGACGGGTTCGTCCTGCCTCGTTCTGGCTGGTGTTGGCTGGTCCTTGCACCGATCGGGGCGGGGGCGGATGGATTTGGTCATCTAGTTGAAACTGCCGGCGGTTAACGCCACGGCTGACAGTATCAAACTTAAAGGTCGAAGCAAAAGGGGTTTTCGGCTTCCCTTCAGGAAGACCTTTTTTCCTTAATGAATGCCCCTCGAATAAAACCAAAACCGCCACTTCAAGACTATCTCCTGACGTTGTCGTGCGTATGGCTAGCTCGGGAATGTCCATGTTAGGGCACTGCCCAGGTAATGGACGACTTAGCGCGCCTATTTAGATCATGGGCAAAGAGCAACCGGCCGAACATCTGGCTAGACATGGGAGTTATGTTTTTTTATACTTTGTTTGTGAATTTTATTAATGGGAATGTTCAATAAATTTTTATCTATCTATCTATCAGAGGATTTACGAAAAACACTATTCTTTAATAAATAGCCTTCAAACTGTTATTATAATTAATATATTGACAATACTAGCATTGTTGCTCTGGTTTTACGTTTATAAAAATATTTGCAAGTCGAACAAATATTGCATCACTTTCAATTCAAAGGTGATTAACCATTTTTCGATTCTCATGATAACATACACGAGAATTCCTGCTTTCGTTTTTTCCTTGAAGAGAATTCCACTTTTAAAGTACGAAAAACACGAATTTTCCACTCTTTAAATAGTTCGTTTCGTACGTATATGAATGTTGACTAATTTTAAACGAAAATTATTATTTTCTCTTTGTCTGAATCTCATCTTAAAATACATTTGACTCTAAAGAGGCTGAAAGTTTTATAGAAACTGCTCTTGTTTGTACTCAACTGCGCTCTCGCCTTTAAAAATTCACACCTTTCAAACCAAAGCAAATAGCAATTTGAATTTTTTTTTCATATTTGGAAAATATTTTGCTCTACAGATGTTTAAAGTTTTATACAAATAGCTCGGATTCCTGATTTTTGCCAGCTGAAAAAAAATTGTTTAAATTATATGTCATAGAATTCATATGCCTAGTATCGCGGTTACCTCGACGAACACCGTCAATATGTAGAGAATGTGAACAGTCCTCCTTTACAGCTTTTTTGTTATCTTTTAATCTGTATTTCCACTGTTTGTTAATTTTCTCAGTCCTCCCCAGTTCGCAACAGTGAATTTACAAAGAAAACAACCCAATTTCCTTGAATTTAATGTTTTTTTCTTACTTAGCGTTGACTACTGGACTTTACAGACTATTTTGCAATGGCAGGTTTTTTTTATTTGCAGTCAGTTAATATGGATGCTTCTGCAAAGGTGCTGGATTCTCCCAAACTCCTAATAAATCGAAGCGCTGGAAATACGAAAGTCAAGGATGGAGTTAAGAAGCGATATTTTAAAGATCGTAGCTGTCGAAAGCGATCTAAAAGGTATTTTCCTGCCCCTACATTTTCGTTGTATGTTAGTTGATTGGTATTTAATGAATTGCGTTTTGTTTTCAGCTTTTCCGGTAGCGGGATTATTTGTTCGAAGCCAGTACCTCCAACAAAGTTTCTACTTGGCGGAAACATAAACGATCCATTAAACCTCGGCAGTCTTAAAAATGCGGACGTTAATCGGGCTTTAAATACCTTTTCACCAAAATGTTCTCCAGTGCCCACGCCCCCAATGAGAAAACTGCCAATTGAAGTAACGAACCTTTTTTTATTATTATTATTAAAGATACCCCTTGGTCTCTGATCACTATAGATCAATGAATAATTTTATTTTAACCGTATTTGGCTTGTTTAATGCGGCTTCTGACTTTGGGTCACATTGGTCACTCACGATACTCATCATTCTTTGCAAGACCTGCGCATTCTCGGCTCGCACAACAGTGTCGTCGGCATACTTGATGTTATTGACTATTATTTTAAAAGAAATTCCTGGGTTCCAGTCAATGTTATTGTTTATTTTTTATAATGTTACAAATACGTTTCGGTGTCTTTCCCCACCATCATCAGTTTGTCTAAAATATACATTCACAAGTCGTCATTAATTTAAAAACAAGAGCTCTATTAAAATTTACATACTAAAATACAAATTACAAACATTAAAAAACATATTAAAATCGTTTGAATCTTTTGGGATCACAGGTGATGAGTCAGGACGATCATGTTCGGGAAAAGACTAGAATTTATTGTTCATAACTTTAAAATTTACTTACATGTATGGTTGTTTCCACCTTCACCTTTGGCAAGTAATTGAAAAATTTTTACTTTGTCTAACATCGAGCGAGAGAATAAAAAACTGTTTATATTTTCTTCGAATTCTGAGGATATCATTTGGTCTGTGTGTATTTTAGTCAAACTGATGATGGTGGAGAACGACACCGAAACGTATTTGTAAAAGTTTTGACTAATAAACAATAGTATAGACTGGAACCCAGGAATTTCTTTTGAATTAGGTTGAAATACAGTCAGGAAAATATACACAATAATTGACTATTATCTCGTTGGCGTATTGTATTTCTCTCAGCATTACCGGATAGACCAAAAATAAGGCCATGTGATTGGTTGGAGGATATTTTTTCCTTAACCGTCCCGCCCAGTCCTGGAGGTTCGCGCTTGCGCGTTTCATTGCCATGTTGCCGCTATGCAAATATTTGTTAGCGACCCATCCGCTCCAGTCCTGCCGGATTGATATGCTTTTGCGAATGAAATTATATCCTCGGAAAAGCACAGTTTATATATATATATATATATATATATATATATATATATATATATATATATATATATATATATATTTTTCGAAAATTTCGATTGTTGATATCTTCTAGGTAAGGCTCTCCCCAAACACTCACGATCCTCTTCATCTCATGGACTTGGAGAATCAGAGGGATTACGAGGATTATCTGGATTCACTGTCTTCACTAGTTAAGAGAGGTAAGTGTATTCAGGGGATTTTCAAACAATTTAAGAATTTTTCCATTTTATTTTCAGTGAAAAAAAAGCGATTCAAAAAGCGGCGCACAATGTCCGCATCAGCCGAAGGTTGCGAACCTGATCAGATCGACAATTTCGAAGCCAAAACTCCGGAACCGTCAATGGATTCCGCTAAAATACCTGAAGATCCTGAAAATGTTAAAAGCCGAGATACGTTAGATATCCTCCAAGAAAAGCCGAAGAAGAAGGCAGTTGCCATCAATTTGAGCAACGGTCCGAAGAAGTTTAAAAATATGATGGATAAAATCGTCAGTCCAGTGGTTCCACAGCCTGGCTCCTGGCTAATAAGAACGAATGCAGCGGCATTTACCCGGCCTCCACAAAACAAACTCAAAGACCAAGCCATTCCAATCTTTAAGGATCAAAACAAGCGATTTCAGTTTGGCAACTATAATAGGTAAGGTAATGTTGATTTTATCATTTCACACACGTTCATTGTTGTTGCTTTTCAGGTATTACGGATATAGAAATCAAAATAATGAAGTAGATTATAGGCTCAAAGTCTTTGAGCAGTATTTGCACATTTTCAAAAATAAAGATATTTTGGATGTGGGTTGCAACATCGGCCACATTACTTTAAGTGTTGCCAGAGACTTTAACGCCCGCACTGTAACCGGTAAGTGTTGCTGCGAGAATTCCTAATTTAATGTTCAAACATATTTTTTTCTATGCAGGTGTTGATATCGATCCAAAGCTAATTAGTATAGCACGAAAAAATATTAAGAATTACGTTAAAACCTTATTAAACTCACCGGCTAGAATGGGAAATGTCTCAGTTTCTAATAGAGCGACTTGTAAAAGAAATAGTGAGTTTTTTCCCATATCACTGCCTATATTATATGGACCTATTGACATTCCAGGATTCCATGAAATTCAAGGCACGGACTTTCCTCAAAATGTCACTTTTAAGCAGGTAAATTACAACACATTTCATCATTTTTTAGCAATCATTTCAGCATAAACCGATGTACGTGATGTTCATGTTTCAGTTTACATTTACAGAAAATGCCCCCCGGGGGCGAATCCCAGATCATAGTGCGTATTTTTGCGAAAATTAGATTAGAGTAGTAGTAAACATCTTTATTTCTAAAAAAGGCTATCGACCTATCGGTCTTTCTGCCCTTGTTTAATACATGTAGGCTTAATCTAAATAAAAAACAAAGATGAAAATTCTCTTATTCCAGGTTAACAATCTTATTAAATAAACTTTCCAATTATAATGACAAGGAAAAATTATTTTATTGTCCAGTAGTCAGTTGCGTTTGTAAGTGTTCGAGTAGCGTTGATGTAGGGAAACGGAAGCGGGATTGTCTGGTTGGTCTTGTAAGACAAAGGGGATTCAGTATGGTCCAGTTGTAGGGGTTGTTTGTCCATTTTGTCTGTAGATGTATGAGTCTTTCCGAAATCTTTGTCATGTTTGTGCGTTCGTATAGTAGTTGGGTGGAGGGGTTGTTTAGTGGGTTTTGGGGGTGTCTTATTCGTGTTATTAGTCTTAGTGCAATTTGTTCTGTTGTTTGTATATAACGTTTTGTCCTTTCTGTTCCGTTGGTCATGAGTGTATGTCCATAGTCTAGCAAGGGTCTACAAATAGCTTTATGTATTTTGGTGGCGGTGTTTGTGCTAATTCCTCTTATAAAACCATGTCTTTGTGTTGTTTGTTAGTGTTTGGAGTCTTTGAGCTGCTCTCTCAGTAGTTTTGTCATGTACAATAAGTGCCGTGTCTCGTTACGCATACATATTACAATACGTCTGCGTATTGTAATATGTATGCCGATCTGTCGATTTGATTTTTGTCTGGTAAGTTGTAATTGTATATGTCATGGCAGTATATATTGTAGAGAAACGATGAGAGCGGGGATCCTTGAGGGAGCCCTTGTGCAGTGGAAAAAGAAAATGACAGTGTTTTGTCAATTCGTACTTGTAGTTGTCTGTTTTCTAGTAAGTTCTTTATGGTGTGTAGTAGATATGTTGGTGTGTGTAGTTTGTATAGTTTGTATAGTAAGCCTCTATGCCAGACACTATCGAAAGCCTTGTTAATGTCCATAAACAGGCAAGCTGTTTTTCTGTCAGTTAGGTGGGTAGTTTGTATATTGTTGGCCAAAATAAAGAGCGGATGAACAGTCGAGTGATGTTTTTTGAAACCAAATTGGTAGGTAGGTATATATTTTCCAATCACTTTTTCAAGCCGCTGCTTTATTATGTATTCAAAAATTTTGCTTAGTAGTGGAAGTAGTGTAATTGGTCTGTAGTTGCTCGGTTGTGTATTGTCCAGTCCATTTTTGGGTATAGGGATTATTAAGCCGTTTTTCCATGTTTCTGGGATTCTGCCATTTGTGATGCAGTTGTTCAAATCAGTTACGATCAGTTTGTGTGTTTCTTGAGTTAGGCTTTTCAGGAGTTTTGCCTATATTTTATCTTTTCCCGGTGCTGTGTTTTTGATATGCGCTAGGGCTTCATCGTACTCTGTGTCTGTGATCAGTTTGTAGGTGTAGTTTGGTGAGCTGTTAAAATAGTTCAAGTACCAGTCGTTGATCAAGTTCCAGTTGTCATTGTCGAAGTTAGGGTTTGTCGATCTGCTGAAGTCCCTCTGATAGTGTCTGGCGAACGCGTCCGCTTTCTCTTTGTCTGTATAACGTTCTATTCCGTTTTCGTCAATTGGGTCAGTAGTGCCAGTCTTCCTGTATTGCGCCAGTTTCTTAATTTTTCACCAGTATGTTTTGCCTTTGTCCTTCTGTATTTCTTTACATGTTTCTAGCCATTTGTCTTGTCGGTATTGTCCAATCAAAGTTTTAATGTTTCTGTTAAGTTGGTTCAGTGTCTTTTTTAGGTCGTTATTTTGAGTGTTTGTATATAGTCTGTACAGTTCTCTCTTATGTTTTATTAGTCTCAGTATGTATTTGGGCAGTGTATGTCGGTAGAAAGCATATTTTATTTCCGGGCTAAATTTTCCTATGGCTAGTGAAAGTTGTTGTTGTATGGTTTCTATTGAAATGGGCTGTGCTTGTGATTGAATGTAGTCATGTATACGTTGTTTCACTTTGTCTATGTTAGTCTTTGTTAGGTTTAACTTTTTCTCTATAGGAGGTGTATTGGAGGTAGGTTGCGTATGTTGTAAGTCTATGTTAAACGTAATAGCCAGGTGGTCGGATCCAAGTTCGTTGGTTAAGTTTATGTTGTTGATGGTGTTTGTTAAGTTTCTTGTGTGCAGTAGAACGTCTGGTGTTGAATCTGGGTTTGCGGGCATCAGAAAAGTTGGTGGGGTGTGCTGTTTTATAAAGTCGGAATTTTGTAAAAATCTTTTAAGTTGTTTCGTTTTGTTTCTGTTAAAATTAAAGTCGCCTATAATTATTGCATATTTATAGATGCTTGCCTTGGTCAATATGTTTTGTTCTAGGTTGGAGTGTGGGTGTATGTATATCAGAAATATGTGTATCAGGTCGTTTAAGTAGGGTATGGTAAAATGTAGACAGTCGTTCAAAGGGTTTTTGAGGTGGGGAGGGTTTGCTTTGCCTAGTTTTGTTATAAGTTTGAGAAGAACTGAGGCCCCACCCCTGGCGTGGTTGGTGAAATTGCCATGTCTACAGATGTGTTGCCACTCCTTGTATGTTGAAGTCTGTCCTATTTTAGTTTTAGTCTCTACAAACATGCAGCAGTCCATGTCGTTTTGTTCTATGTAATTGTAAATTAGTGGCTTTTTATGGTTTAGTCCGTTGATGTTCGCGTAAAGTACTTTCAAATTGAATCTTGTATGTTTGTTACTGTCTGTCTCACTTGTTCGTAGGGTTCAGTTGGAGAGCGTCCCTCGGGCAGGAGCATGTCAAACATTAGGATGTAGATATGGTTCCGAAGAAAACAACGGAGGTGTCAATGTCGAAGTCTTCTATAAATTGTTTTCGTAGTTTTTTTTAGTTCGTCTCTGTTGGTATTCTTTGTCTTGTTAAGTTGATGTTTGTATTTGTTTATGATGTGGTCATGTGTTGTAATGGGTGTGTGTATTCTACTTGCCACTGTCGTCTCCGCAATCCCGGTCGTCCGTTTGTTAACGCATTTTATCTTCACGTTTGGTATTCCGTCGATTGGGGCTGTCGGTCGTTTTGGGCACTTCATGCTCCCGTGAGATTATTCTCCTGCAGAACCTTATTCTGAAGCCCTGCTGCTCCAGGCGTTTCAGAAACATGCTGTCTTCAATGTCCAGGTCTACCCCAGTGGCGACGACTGAATATGATGGTGTTGTTATATATGAATATGAATTGTTGTCGGATTAGTGGGAGGTTATCGTTTTTTGTAATTTGTAACTTGTTACAGTGTTTTCTTGTTTTAGTTGTTGTAATATTTTTGTTGTTTTGTCCTCCTGGATGGTTTTGATTAAGAAGTAATTATCTTGTCTGATAATCACATCCTTGTTGTTGGGGTTGAGTTCCTCCCACCTGATTGCAAGTTGGACTCTAGTGATGGTCGACAATGCGTTCGCTGTGAATATGTGCGAATACGTGGGAAATCTTGTTGATGTTGTCTTGCTGTTTGTTGTTTGGTTTTTATCGGTTGTAGCCTGATAGTCCAAAGCTATTCGTTTGGCCTCAGATGTTGGCGTTGTGGGGGTTGGCTGGGTCGTCTTCGGTTTTCTGCCTCGTTTTTTCGATTGTGGCTTTTTGAACCCACCATCCTGGGAGGCATAATCCGATTCGGATTCTTGCGAACTCCCATTGTTCATCCTTTCGTTTGAATTAGACCCGTATATTCTCGCTGAATGATAAATGCGGTTGGATTCTTCAAATTCTTTGCCGTAGTGTAAACGACCTTGCTTTAAATATGCTAACACTGGGCACGTCTTATCACCACGAAGCTCGGTTTAAGATCGGTTAGATTAGATTAGTTAGTTTATTAAACATTTTTTGGGAAGTAATACAGAAGTAGTATGGATTAAACATTGATATATTCGTTATAGTTTACCACCTACTAAAAAAATTAGTTTTCTCTTCGGCAAGTTATCATCATCTGCCTGATGTTTATATCCGTGATTTACAAAGTACCAGTTTCAGGCAGCCTTGGTTCGAAACTGGTGAGTTTTTCGGACTTTTAGGCCGTAGTGGAAAAGAGGTGGTTTACTCGGCGCAGCACCTCTCTGAAGTCGTAACCCACTCATGCTACACGACGGCCCAACAGCACGAAAATCTCATGACTTAATGCCGGCGAAGTTCTATTTCTAGTAAAGTCTGAACTGTACTTAATAAGGCTGTAATACGATGCAAAAATTATGCATGAAAACCTGATAATACTAATACTTAATTCTAGATAATTCAAGAGAAGTAGGGCTTTGAAACCGTAGCAGTAATTTATGAAATTACAAATGGGATTCAATACCGTTAAAGTACCTGCTCTTTTTAGTGTAACTACGTTCCAGAAGACGAATCCTTGCTCTCTTTAGAGCAGCCCCAATTTGATGTAATACTCTGTTTGAGCATCACGAAATGGATTCACTTGAACTGGGGCGATAAAGGTATTAAATTGACATTCCGCAGAATGTTTGAGCAATTGCGACCGGGTGGAAAGCTAATTTTAGAGCCGCAACAGTGGGCAAGTTACAAATCTAAACGGAACCTTACGGTATGTTTTTTTGCTTTACTACTATTGCACCTTAGCCACTTTCTGCATAGGTAACCTGCATGATTCTATTCTAGCCACTCTCTATGCTATGTTGAACTTGTAGTGCTTTTAACCAGAAGCTCCTAGTTTCAGCAGCTGCTTTTTCAAACGCTGTAAGTTTTCAAATGTGTTTTTTTTTGTAGGAAACCATCTATCAGAACTACAGGTCCATTGACTTCTTCCCCGATTCATTCAGCGAATATTTGCTTTCACCCGCGGTAGGATTTGCTAAAAGTGAAATCTTAGGGTATCCACATCATAAGAGCGCTGGCTTTCGGCGGCCCATACAGGTCAGTTCTGTTTAACTCGGTCATGTTTTCAATGGGTCAATGTTTGGGCGTTTTTAGGTGTTTACGAAAAGTACCATGGTTCTCCCTGAGAGGAGTGAAAGATGCGAAGCAGCGCCAAGTACGGAACACAGCATGCAATCGGGTAGGTTAAACAAAAGTTGTCTAAGAAAACTGGTTTTACGCACGTTTTTTGTCACAGACGGAGACGATTTGGAAAGCCGTAAAGAGAAACATGTGTATGCCAACTTGACGCAGTCCAATGGGCGTTTTTGCGCGGATACTCAAGAGCATTTACCGAGTTTATCTTGCCCTGTAGTTGACTACACTAAATGCAGCCCCGATTCGACTACTGTGGACAACCCAATACCAGACCACAACTGATTAGAGTGATTTCGTACCGTGTAAATATGTTTTGATAAAGAGATTTTTCTTTCTAATATCCTTTGGAGATTCTACGTATTTATATATATATATATATGTATATATATATATACGAGTAAAGGATGTATTGGTATTCCTAATATATTGTTTTATTTACCTTTCCTGTCCAATTTTCAAGAGATTTGAAGTTGAATTTTTTGTGGGTTTTTTTACTAAAAAGGTTATTTTTAAAATGCTTAAAGCCCAAGGAGATAAAAGCAAAAATATGAAAATGTTGCGGGTCAAAGAAGTTATAACAAACGATGCGTTTTTCTGGTTCTTTCGATAGCTCGCCTCAAGAACGGTTTCTCACTAATTAGGCTTTAGTTAATTGATGTTTTCGTTCATCGAAACGGGGCGACAACAAAATGTTTTACATTTACAAATTTTTCAATTTCTCTTGAGCTTGAGCATAAATGAGAAGTTTGTTTAAAATTAGCTTAGATTTTGATGCTGGTGTTATTTTTTTCACTTAATACGTACAAAAGATAACTAATCTTTAGTTAAAACAAACAATAGAAAATATATACGCATTAAAATAGCGTAGACGAAGTGTTTACTCTGCTTGTTTCCATTTTTTATATGGGAATCTGTGAGCGAACCAGCTTTGGCTCTCACAAATCATGCTCTCAGCGTGGCGAAATATCTGAACATTAGCAAGATTCGCGTTCATAGTATTTCAATCAAGATTTAAGATTGAAAAGTTCTCATCTCATCCCCAACAGGATTAAAATTTAAAAAAAAATTATAATTCTATTGAAGAAGTTTGGCAAATTGTGCAGGTTATAATTACAAATAATCCGCGTGCTTCTGAGTTTCCCTACATAGTCATGCTCTGAGTGTGATCAAAAACCACTATAATCACTAGGCAAATCCGTTGAATAGCAGGCTAGTTCTCCAATGAAAACTCGATTGTATTTATCAGAAGACTTTATTTTTTACGGACAGATAAAAAAATATTGCGAGCCTAAAGCAGCTTCTAAAGGATCTTGAAACCCATATCCCGCAGCCATAAAAAATATAGCCCAACAATAGAAACAAGTTTATTCCCTTGCAGGATCGTCTATCACACAGAAGGAGCAGGACAGGACACCGATATGTGGAGGGTCGTTGTGCACATGCAAGAATTGAAATATGAAAGTTCAGCTATATAGTTTAAATATTCAACAGCTTCTATTTTAATCCATCACAGTGATGCCCAGGTTCTTTGTGGCCTGGTTATCGAACTTGTCCATGGTTTTGATGTCCATTAGAGCGGTCAGTGCCACAATCAGCCCCAAACCTACAAACATCAAACGTTTTAGCGTTAGCTAGGAGAAAACCGCTGTAGAACCATCCACCTAAAATCGTGGTTACAAAGAGTCCAGACCAAATAGGGGCAGTTGTAAATGGGACACAATCATTAGCGTCTCCAAACTTCGGTTTTTTGGCGTCGATTTGCACTTGGAGGTCGTAGATGGTCAGCTTGGTGCCAGTGGTTGGGTCTGAAAACACCGACTGTCCATTGCAATGGTAGGAGAAATGGGCAGGAGCCATTATATTCTCATCGGTGGTCAGATTGTAGTAGCTCGGCTTCCCTTCCGACTCCCCAGTTAGTTCCACCTTCACCGTCTGCATATACCTAGAAAACCATTGCATTTAAAACCCTCCAGTAGGGGCCTTTGGAGGTTTACCAATAGCCGTTAATCCAGGAAATGCCGAATCTCAAATAGACCTTCTTGTCTGTCCCCAGAAGAACTGGGATGTTGAAGCGTTTGCTCAAAGTGATCAGACTGTTGTCGGTGTTTCCCAGATATTTAACGCTGTCGTTCACCTCCAACTTTAGCGGCTTGGAAGAATACAGCAGAGCGTACTGGTTGTTCTTTTTGCTCAAATCCGTCTCGCTGATGTAGATAACTGGACCTGGAAAAAACCAGTCATTTATTAACCAGTAAGTAATGTTGCTTTCTTAAGCATCCTGCCTTTGACTTCCACCTGGTTTTTCTCGGTTCTGTTGGTTGTTTCCGGATCATCCGCAGCCCTTTTGTTTCTTTGGGGGTAGGTGATGTCCAGGACGCACAAAAAGTCCGTGGCATTTCCTATTTTCTCCTTAATCTTCAGTTGGGTGGTGATCCCATTGCAATCGTCCAATAGGGACAGTTCTAAAACACCCACTAAGTGCTTGGGGAGGCTTGATTCCTTTTCCCTACCTGTAGCGTTGGCTGTTGCGATATTCCCATTCGGATTATAGGAGGAGTGATAGGGCTCAATCACTTCCTGGAGGTTCTTCGGAATAGGAGCCGTGCTAGTCTTCAAAGCCACCCTGAACAAAAACACACTCTTTACCTCTAGTTTGGAGGCGAGTTTCTCCAGGTCCTCATCATCGAAGGGTAGCAAAGGCGACACTTCCACTTCCTTGTTACTCCAGACAATTATCGCAGCATTTAGGGAAAGGATTTTGAGGAAAACGCATAAAGCGGCGCGTTTGATATGCATTTTCCTTTTGCAGGTGAATTTTCCTGCGCACGCCACTTGGTAATCAATATTTCCACGGGGGAAGCCACCCCCGTTTCCTCCAATACGAGGCGGGGATTTTGAAGCTCAAATGGCAAAACCAGCGAAAACTTGTCAAGTTCTGACAGGTTGTCTCATTTATCTTGGAAGTGGTCATATGATATTGTTTTCCACTGCCAGGGACAAACAATCGGGTTTCAACTGCATTTAGCTTGGCTCATGGAAAACTTGGCTTTCCCAAGCCAATAATTGCTTGGGGTTTCATATAATTTAGTAAACTGTATTGATTGATTGATTTGAATGGAAATAGTAGAATTTAATGAGATTATTCAGGGCTTGAATGGTATCAAATGGTATTTTTCTGCGGGTTGCTTAATAAAGGTAAACCTTGCCTCATATATCTAAGCAAAAAAATGCCCAATAAACTCATGTGCGATTTTTCATGGTTATCAAGTTGCAAGCCATCAAAACCACGTCAGATCTTGTCATTTCCAGGGAGTTTAATGGCGGATTAACTACTGGGCGCGAGGCGTTATGTCAATATTGCGTAAAATTGCAGGTTTTTTTGAGTTACAGGTTGGGCATTGATGGGTTTTTGCAAATGAAGGCTCTTCTTTATTGGCTTGTGTGATTTTCTCTATTGGAAGCGCGATTTTAGCAAAGAAAACGCGTTTTTTGTATCAGAAGTTTTTGACGTTTGCTGTCAATCTGTGTGAGCCTGCTTGGCATGCGCCAACTAACAATTTAAACTAGCGATTGGAAGAATCGAATTAAATAACTCGAATTATCTCGAAAAATATCTCGAATTGCGAGAGATTTTTCGACTGCAGTGTTTTTCATTCGATGCGAATACGAGATATTTTTTCAAAACAGTGCAATTCCATTTGGGAAAAAATGTTGAAGTGCTCGGGTGTGAGAATTGCTTTTTGAATTTTTTTATAATAATATTTCAATTTTTGTTTGACTTTTTTTGATCTCTCTCGCAGTTGAGTCAAGTCCTAGCTGAAGCACGCAAATCAAATTATTTTCAAATTCATCATCAATCAAAAAATTTTTATTATTATTTTAAAAAAATCTCTCGAGTCATTAATTCTAATTGTTTCGCGTTGGAAAAATATTTCGTATTTAATCGTCTTTCGGTCTTAAAATGAGAGAAGCCATAACAGCAAAGGAAGATTCAATGCGAGACATTTTTCGTTGCGAAAGAATTCGAATTAATGACTCGAGAGATCAAGTAGGAGTTTACTAATATTAATCGCAGATGTAGGTAATGCGAGATATTTTTTCTAAAGAAAATAATCTGATTTTTGATTCGCTTTTCTGGCTTTTAAAAGCTATTAATATCAAGGGATATACGATATCAAAGCAAAGCATTTTTATGCGGCACAATTCTCTCTCTGGAGCTCTTACAACCCAGGATGGCTCTTGGCTGACTCAACGATCCCCCTCCACAGGGCCCTGTCCATCATTAGCTCTTCTGCTTCCGTGATATTCAGAGTTCTAAGATCTGATGCTATGTTGCCTCTCCACCGTAGTCGTGGTCTTCCTAATGGACTTCTACCCGTCGGGGCCTGCTCACAGACTAATTTGACAACTCTTCCGTCTTATTGTCTTTTGACATAGGGCGGCCCATCTCAGTCTTTCCGCTGTAATTATTTTCACAATGTCCGGTGGATCATATAGTTGTTCTATTTCCTTGTTTTTCCTCCTACGATATTGTTGTGAGGTCTATATATACTCCGTATGATTTTCCTCTCTGCAATCCTCAGTCTGTCCTCGTTCTGTTTCGTCATGGTCCAGGTCTCACAGGCGTACGTCATAATCGGTCTTACAATGGAGTGATATATTCTTATCTTAGTCCCTATTCGATCCCTAAGCTCCGTTCTTGATGTGGTCATGTACTTGGTTTTACTCTCATTTATTTTTAGGCCTACACTTTCAGCTGCAAATTCTATGTTTAGAAAATCTTCTTTGACGTTCACAGTTGTGTTTCCAATGATGTCTATGTCATCCGCAAAGGCCAACATGAGATGGGGGCCTCGATTTCTGCAAAAAGAGTCTCAGTTTTTGCCTCCCTCACTACCTTCTCTAAGGCTATATTAAAAAGGAGCGAGGAGATGGCGTCTCCTTGTTTTAGGCCATTATTTATTGCAAAAAATGTTGAAAGCTTCCCTCCGATCTGTACTGCACTTGCGGAGCCTTCCATGCTGATCTTTGTTAAACTGACAAGTTTATTCGGGATTCCTGGTTCTACCATAGCATTCCACAGCTCCACTACCAAGGCGTTCTCATACGCTTGTTTAAAGTCGATAAAGAGTTGATGTAGGACTTTATCCTATTCCCAGCACTTCTCCATTAGCTGGCGGATTGTAAAGATCTGATCTTCGGTTGATCGAAGTTAATCTTTCGACTCGCTCTAGGGACCATGCCTTATATCCCGTATTTATCAATGGCATTCCCCGATAGTTGGAGCATCGTAGTTTGTCACCCTTTTTGTATAGGGGCTCGATGACACTCTCTTTCCAACTACTTGGTATTTTTTCTTCCCTCCAGATTTGGAGTATGAGGGTGTGGAAGTGTTTGAGAAAAGTTTCTCCTCCATATTTGAGACACTCTGCTGATATTGTGTCATTACCCGGAGCTTTGTTATTTCTCAACCTGCTGATCGCCTTCGTTACCTCCTCAAGAGTGGGCTCTTCGACCAGTGGATCTGCGATATAGGAGGTTACCGCATCTCTCTCTTGGTCCTGCTGTGCGTTTAGTAATTGGTAGAAGTAACTTCTCCACACCTCCATCACCTCCCTACTACTTGTCACTAATCTTCCGTTATCTGTTTTAAGAAACATGTCAGTTCTCGGTCTGAAGCCTCCTTTAATGCTTTTCACTTCTTGAAAAACATTCCTAATTTGGTTACTTGTTTGCTTCCAGGTCATCTAACATTTTTCGTTCATTTGCTCTTTTCTTTACTCTAGTTGCTCTTGCTTATCCGTATTTCTCCCAATTATATTCGCTTGGGTTTTGTACCATCTCCAATCGGGACTTGTCTCTTGCCCTTATATTCTCTTCACACTCCTTGTCGTACCAAGAGTTCCTCCTTCTAGTATTTTTTTCCCACTATCGTTTGCGCACTTTCCATTACTGACCTCTTAATTTCCTTTTCCTTCCTGACCTTTTAGTTTCCCCATGTTTCCCCTACATCCTCCTGTCAGGATGTTAACTCAAGGTGCGCTGTTAGAGTCCTCTGGTATTCTCGCCTCTTGCTAACAGTAAGCTTTGAAAGATTTTGCAAATTTGAAGATTGAAAAGGAATTTGAAAAATTAACTCTGCCTGGGGTGGTTCTTTGGATGAACTGAGTAGTCTGAAGGCCATTCTTGCCGGTCCCAAGCCCGGATAAAGGAGGAGACTTAGCATAGAGCTAACAATCCTATCTTGTAAAACAGGTACTGGTGAGGTACAGGAGAGGTGAAGTAGGAGTTTATTGATGAAGCAGATGCTATACAAGAAATTTATTATAGCCAAAAACTCGATTTTTGGGCTCTAGCAAAGACTGGCGACTCAACTGAGGGAAAGAATAAATTAGATGAAAGGTAGACAAAATAGGAGGTTTTTTCTGGAAGGAAATGATCGAGTAATTCGAGTTATTTCATTCAATTCTTCCCATCACTTCCAGTTAGCTTCCGCTGGATGGACATTTTCTAGAAATCTTCTGTCTTCTACTGATAAGGTGGAAGCTGATTTCGATCCTCTATGGTCATCAGTGAAGAAAACCCCCATTTTACATTCCAGTTCTAAATCAGAACTTTTACTCGACTTTTCCGTAAAATCTGTGATGTTCTCAAGGAATAAAAGACGTAAAAGCAGTATGAAAAATTTATCAATTTCAGTCTTTTAACTGTTCAAAACATTCTTCTCCTTTCGGAGAAAAGCAATCGAATTTCTTCAACTGCATTAAGCTGCGACAAAAAGAGAATTTATCCATGCCGAGCCCATAATGACCTGGATCTTATATAATTCAGTAAACTGTATTGATTAATTGTTTTGAATGGAAATTGAGTGGAATTTAATCAGGTTATTCATAGCTTGGATGATCGCACTTATAAAAAACCATTTTTCAATGTTGTTGGACTGTTCCCTTGGGGAGGGAACATTAGAATGATTATTGACAAAGTTTCCAACTAAACAAAATGCGAAGAGTCTTCCAACTTGATGTTAAAGTTTGAAGTACGTATATTGCTGTTGTGCTATCAAACTTTGTCAAACTCCAACTTCTACAGCTTTACCTAATGCGAAAGTTCAAGAAATTTCAATAGTGATAAAGACGGAAATTAGAGGAAAAATTACCAGGCGAAGTTAGATCTACATCAGGCTTTATGGCTGAAACGGAATTACATTGCTTCCCTTGCAGGTTTAATTGGATTTATCCCACTTTCCTTTCAATGTGCAAATATGGGCTTTGAGGCTGTTTGCCTCCAAGAGAAATTGCTTGATGGAATTTTTAGCAGCTCCAAATGTCTGATTAAAGCCACAAAGCGACGCGCTAACGGGTTGTAAAGTAGAATTGCAGTCTGTTCTATGCAAAAGCTGCCGTTTTTAGTTTAATTTTCAATAAAACTACAAAATCTTGAAGTCGTTAGTAATAATTGAGTCTAGAAAGAGAAGAGAATTTATAGAAAAATTAGAAAATAGCTGTTTTTGGTAAAATCGACCAAAATGAGTATGACAGGGCAAATTCTATTTTAAACAGTCTTCGTTTTCCTGCCGAATGTTTGAAATAGGGATATTCCATGTCAAACTCATTTTGATCAATTTTGCTAAAACTACGGTTTTCAGTTTCATATCAAGAAGCACCACTTTTCTGGGTTTTTTCAAGCCAAAGAATCCTCTAATCAGGCGGTGTTTGGCAGGGTTTTTTGAGGTTTTTATAGCAGAAAGACTTTGAGAGTTTACTTTCTAAACATGGTTTATGGTAAAGACGACTATGTCACATAATATTTTCCACACACCGTTTCTCTACAATATATACTGCCATGACATATACAATTACAACTTACCAGACAAAAATCAAATCGACAGATCGGCATACATATTACAATACGCAGACGACACGGCACTTATTGTACATGACAAAACTACTGAGAGAGCAGCTCAAAGACTCCAAACACTAACAAACAACACAATGACATGGCTTTATAAATGGAGACTAACACCAAACGCGTCAAAAAACCAACTTCTGCTCACAAACCACAGACTCAACGCTGACTCCCCTACAATAACTGCAGACGGCCAAACGACACAACCAAAAAACGACGTAAAATACCTTGGAATCACAATTGACCACAAACTTAAATTCACTAAACACATACGAAACATCAGGGCAGAAACAATAAAGAGAACAAAACACTTCCGATCACTAACCTACAAAGACAGAGGAATTAGTACAAACACCGCCACCAAAATATATAAAGCTATTTGTAGACCCTTGCTAGACTTTGGACATATACTCATGACCAACGGAACAGAAAGGACAAAACGTTATACACAAACAAGAGAACAAATTGCACTAAGACTAATAACACGAATAAGACACCCCCAAAACCCACTACACAACCCCCACACCCAACTACTATACGAACGCACAAACATGACAAAGATCTTGGAAAGACTCATACAGCTACAGACAAAATGGACAAACAACCCCTACAACTGGACCATACTGAATCCCCTTTGTCTTACAAAACCAACCAGACAATCCCGCTTCCGTTTCCCTACATCAACGCTACTCGAACACTTACAAACGCAACTGACTAGTGGACAATAAAATAATTTTTTCTTGCCATTGAAATTTTATTTAATAATATTGTTAACCTAGAATAAGAGAATTTTTATATTTGTTTTTTATTTAGATTAAGACTACATGTATTAAACAAGGGCAGAAAGACCGATAGGTCGATAGCCTTTTTTAGAAATAAAGATACTACTATTTTCCACATCCACATTTCGACCAAGATTTTAACTAAGTCTCGAACACTTTAACAAAAACCTAAAACACTAATTGCGACACTAATGTCTCTGTTTCTTCCCTGCCTGCTTAGAAAACACTTTGGAGTCGAACATTTTCAAGAATGTCCCTTGGACTAAAATTGAGGAGGTGTTCTGCTCAAAAATTGAGCTCAATTGACCAAAATGAGCTTGTATTGGAAAATCCGATTTTCGACATACTATTTTATTAATTTATTATTTAAAAACGTAGATTTTTAGATATTTTTAACGTCAAAGTTACTTCTGTCCAGGAGAATTTGATTGTAAACGCATTTGATATGTGGAAAGATTTTTGAGGTTTCTGTTAAACTTTCTAAAACTCAGTTGAAACTTGCTTTCATACATTAAGCAACACTCTGTAGATCTATGGGATGGGATATAAAGTAGTAGTAAACATCTTTATTTCTAAAAAAGGCTATCGACCTATCGGTCTTTCTGCACTTGTTTAATACATGTAGTCTTAATCTAAATAAAAAACAAATATGAAAATTCTCTTATTCTAGGTTAACAATATTATTAAATAAATAAAATTTCAGTGGCAAGAAGAAATTATTTTATTGTCCACTAGCCAGTTGCGTTTGTAAGTGTTCGAGTAGCGTTAATGTAGGGAAACGGAAGCGGGATTGTCGGGTTGGTCTTGTAAGACAAAGGGGATTCAGTATGGTCCAGTTGTAGGGGTTGTTTGTCCATTTTGTCTGTAGATGTATGAGTCTTTCCGAGATCTTTGTCATGTTTGTGCGTTCGTATAGTAGTTGGGTGGGGGGGTTGTGTAGTGGGTTTTGGGGGTATATATTTATATATTTTGGTGGCGGTGTTTGTGCTAATTCCTCTGTCTTTGTAGGTTAGTGATCGAAAGTGTTTTGTTCTCTTTATTGTTTCTGTCCTGATGTTTCGTATGTGTTTAGTGAATTTAAGTTTGTGGTCAATTGTGATTCCAAGGTATTTTACGTCGTTTTTTGGTTGTGTCGTTTGGCCGTCTGCAGTTATTGTAGGGGAGTCAGCGTTGAGTCTGTGGTTTGTGAGCAGAAGTTGGTTTTTTGACGCGTTTGGTGTTAGTCTCCATTTATAAAACCATGTCATTGTGTTGTTTGTTAGTGTTTGGAGTCTTTGAGCTGCTCTCTCAGTAGTTTTGTTATGTACAATAAGTGCCGTGTCGTCTGCGTATTGTAATATGTATGCCGATCTGTCGATTTGATTTTTGTCTGGTAAGTTGCAATTGTATATGTCATGGCAGTATATATTGTAGAGAAACGGTGAGAGCGGGGATCCTTGAGAGAGCCCTTGTTCAGGGGAAAAAGAAAATGACAGTGTTTTGTCAATTCGTACTTGTAGTTGTCTGTTTTCTAGTAAGTTCTTTATGGTGTTGGGATATAAATTTTCCCAACAAAATTAACTTTACGTGACCAATTTTGCCCCAACTTTGCAGTTGGATAAATTCGGGTTGTTTCGAGCGATTTGATTTCTGTTTGAAGCGTTTTCTAGACCAATTCTTTTGGTCAGTCTGGGCATTTGCGAAAATTCGGTAATTCAGATAACATTTCTACAGGGTGGAGAATAAAATAGTGCAAAATTTGTGCAAGTTTGGCCTTCTCCGAGGTAAACAAAAAACATTTTCTGGGGTTTCAACACCAAAGACTTGAAAATATCCGTCATATCTCGTCTATCATTTTAGAATTTTTTGGCTATGTTCTAAATTTACAGGGCGGTCGCAAAAAATAATTTTTTCATCTTGCGGTTATAACCTTTTTCGTCTTGGACCGATTTTCAAAATCTAGGGCTAAAGTTAAAGCTTAGGTTCATTGTGAATTTAAGACAAATGTTCAATATTAAAAGTGACCCAAATTAGAACTGCCCCCCGAAATCTGAAAACTGAAATTTACCTTCAAACAATCGCTTATTTACGCCACTCTATACATTGAATTTTGGTCCTAGTTGACCAAAATGAGCTCGAAATGAAAAATCCGATTTTAAGCAGTCTATTTTGCGATATTCAATGCTAGAAAATGACCAAAAAACTCCGATTTTATAAGTATTTTTACGCCAACGTTACTTCTGACCAGGAGAATTTGATTAAAATCTCATTTGAGGTTTGGGAAACCTTTTGAGGTTTCTCTTAAACTTTCTAACTCTTAGTTGAAACCTTGCATTCATACCTTATGCAACACCCTGTAGATCTATGGGTTATTTCGAACGATTTTATTTCTGTTTGAAGCGTTTTCTAGGCCAATTCTTTGGATCAGTCAGAAAATTTCTACAGGGTGGAGAATGAAATAGTGCAAAATTTGTGCAAATTTGGCATTCTCCCAGTTGAACAAAAAAACATTTTCTGGGATTTCAACACCAAAGGCTTGAAATTATACGTCATATCTCGAAACGGTTTTAGAACTTTTCTACTATCTTTTACAGGGTGGTCTAAAAAATTGATTTTTTGATCTTGCCTGATAACCTTTTTCGTCTTGGACCGATTTTCATCATCTAGGGCTAAAATTAAAGCTTAGGTTCATAGGCGATTTAATACAAAGATTCGATATACAGGGAAGCATTAAAAGTGAGCCAAATCAGAACTGCGAGTCGAAAGTCAAGTACGAAGTTTTAATTTCAACAGAAGCTCCAGATTTTGACCATTGATCCAAGAGAAAGAGTGTTATTATTGCAAAAGTTGATTTTTTGAGATCACCCTGTATAATAACGAAATGGGTAAAAAATTTTAAAACGTTTCGAGTTGTTCGGTCTATCTTCCATGACTTTGGGGTTTAAGTGCACAAAATTCAGTTTTTGTTCAACTGAGAGCATGCCTCAGTTCCAGATATTGTACCTTGCTTCGTTCTCCACCCTGTAGAAATTTTATCTGAAGAACTAAATTTTTGGAAAAACACACTCGCACAGAAAAAGAATTGGGCTCAATAACGCTTCAAACGGAATTCAAATAGGACTTCCCAATCAGATTTTATCCGCATTCAAAGTTAGGCCTTACAGTCTACTCTTACCAGATCAAGCTGTTATTGAGTAGCTACAGTTTACCGATTTCAACTAGTTCCGTAGCTAGATAGGACAAAGCAATCAAACTAGGTTTCTAGGTAAACACTTTGATAGTACAAATAGTGACAGCCCCAAACACGAAAAGTAATTAGTAGGACCCATTAAGCTCCAGTCGCTATGATTCAATTAAGCACCTCAGTAGCTGGAAAAAGTAATAACTTAGCGCCATCGCAGCTAAATGAAAAGACGAATTAGCTGGGATGCTAATTAGCCAGACCAATCAATACCGGAACAAGTGGCATTCCGAATCAGCTCTTGGTCGGGCATTTTACATGTGTGTGTGCCAGCTACCTGGATCTTTTGCCAGTGCTGACGCCAAAATCCCCAAAAGTTGAGTTTGAATTGATGGCGTCGGCGTCGCCAGCTACAAGATCAGCTTGTTCGCTCAGTTAACACGCGACGTCTGTAGCGTCGTGTAAGCGAAACGTGCAGTCAGCAACGGTTCTCTGAAGCTGCACAGTTACGGGAGCGACCCGCTTGTTTTTCATCAGGCCATCAAAGTTCCTATTTCGAGACGGTTGATTGGTGCGCTGTAATAGCGAAATAATCAATTCCCGGATTATTCGAAACGTTTCTCTTATGATATAGCGGTAGGTTGAAACTGATTAATTAAAACTTAATTTTTAGGGTTTGTTTATATTTGAAATAACTGCAAGGCGTTCAATTGGGCGTTTTTATTTGCGTTTTTCTGTCTCTAATCGCACTTTTAAAAAGCATTTCTTTGACTCTTTTTTTAATAGTTATTTGTTACATTTTTTAAATAGTAATTTTTCTTAAAATCCTGGAATTCGTTTTAAATGATTTGAAATAAGGTATATACGTTGGAGGTTTGTCTACATGTTTATGCCTCTATAAATTACGCTACGGGGTTTGCAAAAATCAATGAGTGAGCAGATTTTTCAGCCCTAAAAATCGCGCACTTTCTGCATAGAAAGCTGTGAGTTTTTAACGGCGTTTGCCTTTTTCAGGATTTTATCTTTTTAAATTCAAATTCGGACATGTTTTCAAATTAAGGAAGAAAAAAGAAGAGAGGAACCCACCTCTGAAGATGCTTGTGCTTGCGAAAGGTCAGAAAGGATTTTTTTCCTTCCTTAAACTGAAAATGTTTCTGAATTTGAGTTTCAAAATAAAAATCTTGAAAAACTTTTGGCCTAGAAGCGCGAAAAACTCACAATTTTCGATATGATTTTCAAAATGGTTTGGCTTTGGTGGACATCGCTTAAAAGTGGCGAGTTTTTCAAACTTTAAAGCCGTCGTGGAAAGAATTCTTGTCCAATTCTTTTTTCTGGAGTTTCAAATTATGGCCGCGAAAAATTCTTTTGATAAGAAGAAAATCTTGGAATTTTGCCCCTGGCTTTAAAAAAATGACTTGAAAATTATTGATTTCTTGGTAAATTAACATGCCTTTATTTGAAGCATTGCATGGCAATTGAGCTTTTTTTTTATTTGGTTAAAAATATATTTTGATTATTAGAAATTTTTGCGTTTTTCTGCCTTTAATCGCACATTTGAAAAGCGTATTTTTGATTTCTTTGTTAAGAGTTAGTTCTTACTTTATTACTAGTTGTTAAGAGTTTGTATGCAGGATTCAAAAAAAATCCATATAATCCTAAAATTCGTTTTAAATTAATTGAAATAAAGTATATAAGTTGGAAGTTTGTCTACATGTTTATGCCTTTATAAATTACTTTACGTCGTTTTGGAAAAACCGACGCCTGAGCAGATTTTTCAGCCCTAAAAATCACGCACTTTCTGCATAGAAACTGTAAAGTTTTTAATGAGATTTGCCTTTTCAGGATTTTAAAAAAATTCAAATTCAAGCATATTTCCACATTAGGGATGAAAAAACACGAGGGGAAACCACCTCTCAAGATGCAAGACACTTGTGCGTTCGAAACGGCGAAAAGAAAATATTTTTCTCGGCTGCCCAATATTACAAAAAACTCCAGATTTTTTCTCCCTTAAATTGAAAATGTTCTGAGTTCTAATTTAAAAATAAAAATCTCGAAAAAGGCGCACGCAATTGGAAACTTTACAGCTTTTTATACAGAAAGTGCCTTTTGGAAGAAAAAGCCCGAAAAACTTATCAGTTTCAGTATGATTTTCTAAGTAGTTGGGCTTTTGCGGACTTCGCTTAAAAGTGGTGAGTTTTTCAGGCTTTTAATCCGCCGTGGGAAATAATTTTTTGCCTAATTCTTTTTTCCCAAGCTTCAAATAATGGACCCGCGCTAGATTTCTTAGATCAAAATATTGGATTTTTGCCCATAGCTTTAAAAAAATTACTTGGAAATCCTTGAATTTGTTGCACTTATTTGAAGTATGATTTAACTTCTGAAAAGTTCCTCAAGTTTCTAGGATCAGTACAGTGCAAGTTCTCAAGCAAATCACCTCTGAAGAAGCAAGCCACTAGTGCTTGCGAAACCTCAGGAAGGAATTCTATTTTACGACGGCCTAAAAACCCGAAAAACTTTTCCAGTTTCAGTTCCTTAAGTATTTTGTCTGAACGTTTATGTCTCTATAAATCGGTAAAATCACTAATTAAGTTGATCTTTGAGCCCTAAATGACTCACTTTTCGCATAAAAGCTGTCAAGAATTTATTCTCCAGAAACAAGTTCCGCCTTCCAGCTTTTATTCCTAGCCATTAAATGAGAAATTTGAGCACAAGATTGGCTTTAAATTAATCTTAAATGTAGCAAAGGAAACCAAGAACCAATTGCCGAAACAATCAATTTTCTAAAACTTGAGTAAATAAAGCTCGTTTTATTAGTTAATATTTTTAATTAAATTTCAATTAACCAAAGTACATATTGCCTATTTCATTGGCACCAATTCGATCGAGGTTTACACTCTTGCATATTTATGCTCTAATGATGACCCATAAAACACCTCGGTTGCGTCAAATTTCCTATGAGAGAATCACCACTTTTCCTGCTCCAAGTTTGCTTATTTTCGTTAGGAAATTGTTATCTGTTTTAGTATGTTTTTACGTTCAAATTAAATAAAGCAACAGCATCTTTTATGAGCTCCCAACTGCGCCTCAGGCTTGATCCAACTTTACGTCCGAGCTTTTCTCCGGCACATGAAGGTTTTAAGAGCTTGGGAGGAAAATTACTACTGTGACTGATAATTTAAGTTGGAGTTCCAACTTCTTGGAAGGTGATCGATTTTGAGCTTCTGAAGTTAATTTTACAAACACGTGAAAACCATCAAAACTCATCCTTCACTTGCTGCTGCAGTGCTACTTCACTCTGTAAAGTTTCAACTTTATTTTGAAAAAGTTATTGAAAAAATTTCAAAGTTCTAAGTTAGAATCGATCAGGGAAAATGTAAAATCACATTGAACCTTGCTAAATCCAAAAGCAAGTGCAGTCTCAGCTTTAATTAGAACGCAACAAATCGAGCATAAACCCTGTAATTAAACCAGTTTAACCGTTACGATCCAGATGTAAACAGTTCCTGCTATCAAGCGCATCCAGGAACTTCTGCAGCTATTTTCGTACGCTCAAAGGCTTAGATATTAATAATAAACAAATCTAACATGGCTCAGCTGCTTGCTTTGCCTGGATTGCATTCTATTTTGGATTATGTTTTTGTAAATTGTTTCAGAAGCTGGTGAGTTTTTCGAATTTTTAGGCCGTTGTGTTAGAGCTTCTTACACTGTGCTGATGAAGCTCTCAAGCAAACCACCTCTGAAGATGCAAGCCACTGGTGCTTGAGAAACGTCGGGAAGAAATTCTATTTTACGACGGACTAAAAACCCGAAAGACTCACCAGTTTCAAGGAATGGCCTCGAAAGCCTAACTCTATTTATTGTTTCAGAAACATTTGGGTAATGTTTAGGCAGTCATCCGACTGCTTGTGGTTTGCCTGAATGTTGGGAACTCGCCATCGTCATGTCGGCAGCTTCGCAGGGGTCAATTTAATATGTTCTTTGTGGCTTCAGCAATATTCCTGCTCAATACATTTGGATTAACAAGTAAGTACAATTCTCGAAGTTATAGAGTAGAACCTTGGATATTTCCCCAGATGAAGTTAAGGCAGGTTTCATTTAATTTCACTTCATTAGGCTGTTGAAGGCTCCCCCATTGAATCCTTCAATATTTTCCCTTAAGTTTAGGCCATTTTGTCGACGGTCTTTTCAGATTTTTCACTTTATGGAGCTATCCAGACCCTTTTCAGGCAAGGCAAAGGCTCTTCTGTGAATTGATTCGTTTTGAAGAACACTCCCTAATGTTTCGCTGCCTCATTCCAAAGGAATACTTTTGACGTGATGCATGGAAGCGTGGAAAAGACCCTTTTAGGTTGGGCACTCAAATGCTTTATAGGGTTTGGCATCGGCTTTTTTTTTAACAAAGCCCGGAATCCTTGAAAAAAATACTTTTCACAGATCTATTTTAAACCATGCTTTAGTGCCATAAATTTGCGAATGTATCAGGGGAGGAAAGTGAACCGTGCAAATTTGGGTCAATTTTAATTTCCAGTTGCTGCTTTAACAGTTATAAAGCCGATGGTTCTTGATTAAACTGGAAATCAAAATCGGAAAATTTCGGGAATTTAGAATTCATCCAGATAAGTTTGGAAATGGGAGAATCCCATCGGGGCCCCACGTTTATCCGTACAACGCCTTAGGAGCGTAAGAAACTGTTCCAGGTTTACCAGGGCTTCGCCCCCTGAAGAAATCTCTAATATTTTTCCAAGTCCATTATTTAAAACAGTTAGAAATAGGTGAAAAAGTGTGAAATAGTGCTAAAGGCTCTTTTTAGAATGCGATCAAAACCTTGTCCGAATTTAAAGAAATCACATGTCGTTTTTCAAAATGTTCTTCCTCAAAGAGCTTTCAAAGTGTGCTTCAGGGGTCTAAATCATCGAGTCGGTTGGAAATAGTGTCTTAAAAAGTGTCTTTCCTGGTGATTTTAGTCAGAAATCTCAAACTTCTATAAAGTCAAATGCAAAAATAAGTAGAAACTCAAAAAAGGAGCAACTAATTAAGACTTTCGACATATTTTGATCACTGATCAAGGAAAACTTTCCATTAACTTTCGGGTTTAGAAAATCAGGACACAAATCAGCAATTTTGTGCCAAAAGTTTTCAAGTGTGTTCTAAACCCGAAAGCTAATGGTAACTTTATTTTGACACTGATGAATTTTTTGGTTTTTTTTGCTAATAAAACTGTTTTAGCTGTATTTAGCTATTCGGACACTCAAAGAAAACTTTCATAGTCTCTGAAAGAATCCAATTGCTGTTTTCACAGAATTTTACGAAAATATCCAAATTCATCTGCTTATTACAAATGCCCAACTTTGCAATTTTCAGGATGTTTAGCACAAAAATCGAATTCAGAATTCGTTTAGAGGAGTTTAAGAATGGGCGAAATTCGAGTGGAGCGTCGACTCTTAAGAGGACCCAAACTTCCACTTTTAATCACATCGAAAAGGTTTTTTCGATCAAGGCTTCAAGAACTAGCTTTTGACAAAAAAACTCCTTCAAGTTTGGTAGCGCTTCGTCTTCTAGTGGGTCCCTAAGCAAAAAAACTACAAATATCACAATGTCCAAATCGACAGGCAACAATTTTTTTAACAATAAATTCGAATTTGATATAGAATTTGCTCCTGTGTATAAAGTCCTACATAATTTAAAATTAACTTATTTTACTTCACAACGCTGTTGCCTTTGAAATTTTCTTGTGGTTTTACGGGGTCCTTAAAAGTGCAAATAGTGAATACTTTTTATTGAAATTCATCACTGGTCAACGCAAAATGTTCGCTAAATTTCGAGCCAGGACACAAAGCAGCTATTTTCAGCTCGAAGTTCTTATTTGAGACAGTTAAAACCTAATTTCTGACCAAAACAAAACTTTTTTTTATGTCTAATTTGTCCTAAATTTTCAGTTTATAAAAATGCTAATCTATGAAACGGTTAGAGAGAGGTGAATCAAAAATATGTATGTTCAAACCGAAACCTTCGAACCAACAATTTTGCTCATTAAAAAAAATAAAAGTTTTATTCCGAATTTGCTTTCTAAAAAGGCTCTTCGATTGTATATAAACTTTCGTATTTTCAAGACGCTCGAATACACTTGAGCAGTCGAAAAGACCTTTTCTATATAGCGTCTTAAAAAGGGTCTCTTTCAATAATTTTCGCCTTCCCAGCCTTTGAAGATTCAAAGGCAAAATAAATAGACGATCAAAAACGCCTGTTGCAATTTGTATCTGCGTGTTTAAAAAAAGGCATACTTTTGATAATTTCTCATCACTGTTCAACGGAAACTGTCCATTAATTTCCGGGTTTTATATTTGCTCTTTTGTCTCTGTGTTTGTTTTGAACATTCGTCTATCCATATTATATTTCGTTTGAATCAATATTTTTACCATTAACTTTATGTTCGAGAATTCATTTTTACTGCCGAAATCAGAGAATTATCCATTTTAATTTGCTTTTTATTGTCCTGAACTCACTAAAATAAAACTGTATTTAGTATTTAGCAGATTTTAATGCAGATTTTGCATTCAATTAACGAAAGTGAATTCTCTAATCCCAAGTTTTGCATTTGAATATTTGTATGTAAAATTTTTGAAATTTGAAGACTCAAAGACTGAGATTGAGTTCGATTGGAGTCCGCCTTTAAAGAATTGTTAAGATATTGGGAAAATCTACTTCTTTTTGTTGGCAGAAATTCGATTTTTTCAACGTAAAACACCTAATTTACTCATCAGTCGCTAAGACTGAAATTTCCGATTTGAAAAATCAATAATCTATTTTTTTATCTCTCTTTCACATCAGGCCTATTTAAAGCCCAAATGAAAAAAATCGAGGCCGGATAATTTGCGAACTAAAGCGCCAGAGCATTGAATCTGAAAATACGCTGACTGAAGAACTGAAGAGCCTGGAGGGCAGAGTTTAAATCAATAAATTAGACAACGAAAATTCGGGAGCGGCCAACAAAGAGAATAAACAAGTGCTTGAACCAAGCAGCAAAATTTGTCGTCCTGCTGAACTGTGAAGATTGAAAAATTACCACTAAATCTCCAGTGAAAATCAACTTCAACAACCGAAAACAAATGTCTTCACATTTCGTTAGCCGGACACTAAAACAAGAGCCAGAAAATGGAAATGAGTAGATAAAATCGCCCCCAGCAACTTGTTGGCCCTGTAATGATGCTTTCAATGCCAAAGGCGACCCAACAACAACAATCTCATTTCCTCGCCATCCATCACAGGCCAGATAAGAAACCCCGACTAGTAATTAATTTTCCCAAATCGCCCCAATGTTTCCATAACAGCGGCCTTAATTGCTTAATCCTAGTGTTGATTGAGAGCGAAGTTTTGCCACCCCGAAACATTCGATTCCCTTGTTCTTTTCTTGCATGTTACGACTACCGTTGCAGTAATTTAACAGGTCTGGATCGATAGCTGGAATTGCGCTATTGCCCATGAGCTGACTTTCCATTTGGTTTACCTTTTTCTTTTTTGGTGCAGTGGTCAGCTTTTCCAGGTCTCATGGATTAGTTCGGGATGGTTTATTGAAATTTATTTGCTAACGCCACGAAGCAGAAGAAGCAGGAGAATAAGCTGGCGTTAATAGAAGCATCAGAATCAGTTATAGAAGAAATGATAGAAATCCATTTGCTAATTGTTCATCTGCCAAAGGCTTTCGACAACATCCGCCAGCGATGTTAAGGAAGTTAAAACTTTATGCAGACATTAAAGTGAAATGTGCAACAACGCGGTTTACCTGCAGTGCTTTGCGGATGATTAAGTACTAACTGCACAAGACTATGAAGATCTGTACTACATGACTAAATTCAAGCACTGAAATCAAACAGCACGACTCTTGAAAATAATCAAATAATAAATAAATGCAAGACATACAAATATCTAGACACAATAATATCACATGATGGGAAGCCATGAATAAAAGAGACACTCACTCTAGGAAGGAGAGCAATTGACTTGCTAAATAATGTACTTTGAGCAATATAAAATATAACTAGGAAATAATATATAAAACCCTGTAGAAAACACCAATATCTTAGACCTCAAAAGTGTGTGAGCATTCAAAAGAAATACAGGAAAAACACTGAAAGAGATGAAGAAGGGCTTCTGAAGAAGAGCGGGGAGTAGGTGCAAAGTGGAAAAAGTTACCAACGAAAGCCAAGATAAATCTTGAGGGTAGAACGAAACATACTGGATAATATGAAGGATACACATCTACTAGCCAAAAAAAATAATGCCAACTACAAGAATTCTAAAACAGGCCTTAGAACATACTTGAGTGTAGACCGCGCCAAGACGCATACAGAAGTATAGGTGTCCACCAGCCAGATGGACCGACGACATCAAAAGGATAAAGATCAATTGGATAGAGGCAGCACATGATCGGCCAGAATGGAGAAATCTACGGGAGACCTATGTCCAGCAGTGTACGCGATTGGTCGCTTGATGATCATGATGATGATGATGATGAAGAAATGAAAAAATCATATATTTTACAAGCAGAGCTTTGAGGATGATTAAGTACTGATTGCACAAGACTATGAAGATCTGTGCATCAAAAATGAAAATTTGTGCATCAAAATCGAACAGCGAGACTTCCAAATAATCAAATGATAAAGAATTGAAAGACACATTAGCATTTAAAAACAAGCATATCACAAGATGGTTCGTTGGAAGAAACAATCCAAGAAAGGAACACTCACGGAAGGAGAGTAATTGATATATTAAATAATGTACTGAGGCAAAAAGTTAAATAAAGATATAAAGATAACTAAAAAAAAATGACATCCTGGAGAAAACACCAATGACTTAAATTTCAGAAGTATGGAGATTCAAAAGACATACAGAAAAAACACTAAAAGAAATGAAGAAGGACCTCTGAAGAAGAGCGGTGAGTAGATGGAAAGTGGAAAGAGTTACTTACGAAAGTTCAAGATAAATTATGATGGTAGAACGAAACATACGAGGATGAAGGATAAACATATCTACTAACCAAAAAAGAATACAACTATAAGAATTCCTAAACAGATTGGGAATGAAACTCTGAAACGAACAGGAAGCGAAGAAGAACAAACAAATTACAATATTTATTAAAGAAGCACTGGATTTGTTAGTTGCTGATTTGTCAAAGGCTTTCGACAATAACCTCTAAGAAAGTTAAAGGGAGTCAATGGAAGCAACCGACGTTAAAGAGGTTAAAACTCTATACCAAGATGTGGACATTGAAATGAAATGGGCAACAACACGAATAAATGCAAAAATCATACATTTTTCACACAGTGCTTCGCGGATGATTAAGTACTGATTGCACAAGACTATGAAGAACTGCACTGAGTTCAAAACTGGAAATATGTGCACTGAAATCGAACAGTTAGACTTGAAAATAATTAAGTCATAAAGAATTGAAGGGCATACAAGTATCTGGACACAAGCTGGGCCATTGGAGGAGGCAATCAAAGCAAGAAACACTCAAGAAGGTGAGCAATTGATATATTAAATAATGCATTATGAGGCAAAAACATAAATAAATCTTACTAGAAGAGAATATATAACACCCTGGAAAAAACACCAATAACTGAAACGTCAGAAGTTTGGGCATTCAAAGGAAGTACAGAAAAAACACTAAAAGGAATTGAGGGCTTCTAAAGAAAAGGAATAGGTGGATAATAAGTCCAAGACCATGAGGGTAGAACGAAACATACTGGATAATATGAAGCATAAACATCTACTAGCCAAAAAATAATGCCAACTACAAGAATTTCAATACAAATTTTGGAAAGAAACTCTGCAAAAAATAGCTCGCACAGTGACATCGAAGAAGAGTTAATATAACAAGGTTTAGAGAGAGGAAAACTCTTAGATCCTACCATTAATGCAGACAATGAAAACTGATGTTGTGAAGTGAGGTTATGAAGTTCAGTAATATATACTTATATACCATTAAGGGTGTTTTTTCTTGTTTCAGGTTCGATGCCCGGTGGGCTTGGTGCTCCAGAAAACATCACGATAACATTCTTAAACCCGACTACTGTAAAGGTGTCTTGGGCATCCACGTTGAGCAAAGTCGACAAGTATGATATCACGTACAAACCGACCGATGCCAGGTAATTTATCAAAATTAAATGTGAACAATCCCCCTTATATCTGTTTATCTTTTCCCGTCCCCGGCGCTTTTATGGGGTTTCATACATGTGTTATTTACACCCTTATTTCCTTTGGACTCCGTCGAGCTACATTATTAATAAAACCACAAGCTTCGTTGAAGGAAACAAGTTCGTCGCTATTAATTTCCAGAAAACTCTTCGCAGGGATCCTAAGTCTTCGATTATTTATTAAACTGAGGGAGTAGAATCAATAATCGGCATTTACTATGTACATCCTCGGCAAACATACTCTAAAAGCAATTTTCCAGGTAGGGTTTTTGGAGCAGGATTGCTGGATGGAAAGTCAACAAAAAGCGTTTAAAATGTCTTTGGCCCGAGTACTTGTTCTTTAATGATGGAACATGCGGTGGCCTAATCGACTTGAATCCGCTGCGGGTTTACAAAACCGGAACACCTAATAGGCTGAAAGCTCTTAAATTGCAATCGACCGCTCAAAATAACTTAAGTGCAATTTTATTTTCCAGATAATCAACCTGGCATTTTAGCTGGAAAAATAGGGTTTGGGGGGTTACAAAATTGTTTAGAAACTGAGGTATTTTGAAGAATTCGTGGGTCTTCGAAATAGTATAAAAACAGCTAACTTTTTTCCATTTTTTATGCTGAAAATCTTCAAAATGACCCAGAATGTTGAGCTTTTTCAGTTCAGAGTGTACTCTCGTGTACGTGTAAGGGCTAAGTGGATTCCTTCCAATGAAAATGATGTAGAATTTGAGACATTTTGAATAATTTTACGTTTAAAGTTCTAATATAATAGATTTTCGCGTTTAATTTCGAAAAATTGGGTTCATGATTGAAAATTATCGCCAATGAACTTCAGTGGCATGAAGGAAAGTCAATTGTATAATCCAGGGGTTTTTGAACAATCTTTCAGTCATTCTCAAGTGTATCTCCACACCCAGCTTTTGAGAAGTTTCTAATTCAAACAATAAGTTTCACTTGTGTTTAAATGCATTGATTGAAAAAACATTTTTGATTTATCGAATATCAATTAAGCGCATTTAAAGCTTCGAAAGCGTCGCGAAACTATTGGCAAACAATCAATCAATCGACTTTTGTGTTGGATATTTTCGTTTGAATTATGGGCCATAAAAATAATCCAGCAACTGGCTGGATTATTTTTATGAGGCAAATTTTCCGTGAGAGCAACTCTTGCTATTTTCATCGGGAAATTGTTGTCTATTTTAGTATCTAATTACGGGCGAAAAATATGAAACCAGGCGGCATTTTATGAGTTCCTTAGGCTTCAAATAGCATTTTTCGGAAGCTCTCGCCGGCGAATATTTGAAGATTTTTGACATTCCCAAAGAAAATTTCTTGATCGAGGAAATTGGCTGGAACAAACATCGATTAATAACTCAACTGAACGCTTGAAAGTATCACCTGAAAGTTCATTATATTGAATTTCTTATGAACATTATTGCTTTATCTTTCCGTGTTATACAAATATGGGTCTTTGTGTCGATTTTCCTTTAAAAAGTTGTTCATGCTAAAAATGTTCCAATGATTTGTGGATTTAATTACTGCCGTGTTTATAGCTATTGCAAAGAACCTGAAAAAACTGGGGAAAAGCAAATTTATTGTCCTATAATTCTCTTTACTGTCTGAGCCTGAGTTTTTATGCAAAGTTTTAATTAGTGCCACCTTTAACGACTGCGAAAAGAAATGAATTATTCATTATTTATGCAAATACAGATTGTAATTCTAGTGCGGGTATTTTTAGACGCGCATTCGACGTTTTTGTGGTGGGTTTTTAAAGTGCGCTCTTCAAAACTTGAAATGTTTAACAATGTCGAACATGCATAAAGTTTGCCTTCCTTGCGGAGTTTCTGAATTCATAAAAAAATTGCGATAAAGTCGTCAACTAGAGACACATTCATATAACTTTAGCCTACTTAATGCAGAAATCAGCGACTTTCTAGCTTTATTGGTTTTGAAGAAATTTGAATTTATCGGAATGTTTGTAGAAATCAACGAATGCCGTCTATAATCTCACAAGTTTTGAAATTCATAAAAAAATCCCTGATGGTGGCATCAACTCGAAACTTTCAGCATATATCGAGTGGACATCGCAGGTCTTTTTACAGCTTTTCACGTTTTTGAATACACATTATTTTTGTGTGTTATGGTAGGAAGCCGATGTTGACTCAAAGTTTCAGTATTTGTTAAAAAGTCCTTCAAAATGTGATTGAATTCTGACTTTAGGACAAATTAAGTGAGCTTCAGGCCATGGAATGTAAAAATGTATAACATTGTGGCTCGCTTAGTTTTCGAAAACGTTATACTTTTCCGAGGGAAGATGAAAAATCGTCTAAAAAAATTCCTGATGATGTCAGCAATTCGAAACTTTCAGCAAATATCTAGCGAGTGTTGCACGATTTAAGACCAATACTGGGTTGTCATAGTTTTTTGAAATTTTTGAACCAAAAATACTTTTTTGGGATATGGTAGAAGAACAATGTTGACTATAAATTCTCAAGTTTGAAAATTCATGGAAAAATCCCTGAAGGTGGCATCAACGTAAAGCTTTCAGTGTCTATTAATCTTAACATCTGCCAATTGATTCAGGAACCACTAACTTTCTAGCTCTTTGCATTTTAGATTAAATGAGATTTTTCAAAATGGTTGCACGAATCGATGAAAATTGTCTAGAACCTTACAAGTTTAAAAGTTCATTAAAAAATGCTTCAGGATGTGAGCAAGTTCAAACTTTCACCACATTTTAAGTGAACATCGGGCATTTGAATGCAAAACCACAGACCATTTTAACTCCTTCAGTTTTTGAAAACGGTTTACTTCTCAGGGTGAAGACAAAAACTCGACAAAAATTTTCAAGTTTGCAAACACATGAAAAAATATTTGAAGAAGTCATCCATTGGAAACCTTTAGTGTGAACATTCACAAAAGATTTAGCTACTTATTGCAGAAATCAGCATCTTTCTACCTCTTCTGGCTTTGAAGAAACTTACATTTGTCGAAATGTTTGTAAAAATCAATGAATGCTGTCTATAATCTGGCTCATTTGGAAGTGCATAAAAAAGTCCCTGAGGATGTCATCGATTCGAAACTTTTTGCATATATCTAGGGAGTGTTGCACAATCGATGACCAATACCGTATATGGTTCAAATTTTAGAAAAAAGAAAAAGCTCTTGGATTGTGTTAAAAAGTCAAAGCTGACCAGAATCTCACAAGTTTAAAAACTCATTAAAATATCCCTAAGAATGTGATCTATTTTCAACTTTCAACAAACATTAAGTGAGCTTCAGGCTACTGAATACATAAATATGAAACACCCTCTTTCGCTTAGTTTTTGAATTACCGTGTTTTTTGCAATATTTAACCCTATACTGTTTCTCATTCAATTGTTAAAAGCATTGATGAACTGGCATGCTGTTAGTTACAGGGTGGTGGCAATTGTGGCTGGAAACAGCGATGCGGTGACCCTTTCCAACTTGAATCCAGACACGCAATACCAATTAACCGTATCCGCGGTGTGGGGAGGAAGGAAATACAGAAGCAGGCCTATCGTCTTCCGGACACTGGGTAAGATTTATGTCCTGAATAATTTACCGGGAAGTTAATCAATAGCCAGAAGCGGTTACGGGTTTCTTTCATTTAGATCAAAGAACAACGCAAAATCCGCAAACTGCCAGGTTCAAAGGTGGTTTATCCCAAAGTTTGTTAATTCAATTAAACTGGTTTCATCCGCAAGACTTTTTGTGGCCAGCACAAGAATACATTAAAATGAACAGTCAATATCGACCAAATCCTATTTCTCCAGAGGTTTGGCCCGGCATCCATAAAACCCCTAGTTTAATATTCCAGGTCTTCGGGTCATACAGTACGAATTTATTCGATATTTTCGACACTAATGTGCTTTACTTGTTTGTCGCCCTCCTTGCGCTGAAGGCAACGATCTTGGCCGGATATTTTTATGTCCCTCAGCTTCGTGACTTATAAAGTCCAAAAGTCTATTTTCTTTGCTCTTTTGGGTGTTTGACGATGATTTTTCCATTTAGAGCCTCCCAGGTCTTCAGCTCAGCAGGAATCTATGGCTGTAGCAGCAGGTGTGAGTGTAACTTCGCATACGACCATCATCACCTCAACCACGTCCACCACTGATTCTTCGACGACGAAATTATCCTCAACAGAGACGTACGTCCCTGTGGATTATCCTCAAACTAGTTCGACGGTAAGTGGATTTTCTATTCTGGACAGATGGACATATTCAGCTCTCAGGGCCCCTTTATTTTGTTCGGAAAAGTCAAGGATTCCTCCAGGGAGAAGAGGTTTGCTACGACGGAACAGTTTTCCGGTCCTTGCCCATATAAAATGGATGAATTTCAGAAATGGGGAAACATCTGGGTTTATGCGTTATTAAAATGGCATCACTTGGGAACATTAGTCTTTGCTAAAATTAGACTTGGGAAGTTTCGCTGGAAGCGTGAGGAGAAATGACGATGAAAAGCTTTCAGGCTGGTGAAATATGAAGCGATGAAAAATAGAGCGTTCGAATTTTTTTTTGGTAAATGGGATGGTTTGTATTTTTAGTTGAAATTTTCCGACAAACAAAGACGCTTTTTTGAAATGAAATGGCTTACTCAACAAAACTAAAAGAAAAACACCGTAAAAGTCGTCGGTTTGTCTAAAAAGCATGTTTAAAATGTGTGAAATTCTATTAAGCAACTGAACCAGACAATAGACGATTAATATCGAATTAGTTCTGGAGGATTTTTTCAGCTGGAAAGATCAGCGACTGGCAAATGCACAAGTATTTCAAACTTGAAATTGTGATGAAATTTTCCCAAAAAGCCAAGCGATATTCAGAAATTTTCCGTTTTGTTTGCAGTTTTGTGCAAAAAAAAATCAATAATTTTCATTTATTGAATATGCAAGGTGGTTCATTAGCAGTGAGAAATCTGGAAGCTAAATATAGTATATAAATGCCTTGTTCGATAGATAAAAAACATTTATTGAACGAACTGAACCCATTTTAAACAATGTCGATTGAAACTAGTGAGTTTTTCGAGATTTTAACCCGAAAAACTTACCAGTTGCAACTAATGGCTGCGAAAGCATGACTTTTTGATTTTGGAAATGTTCCGATTATTCCAGACTTCCGTTCATTTTTTGAAAATCCTTTTTGTCGGCAATCTGGGGGAGGGAAATTTGGCAAATGGACTCTTTTTTGGAATTTTAGAATAAATCAAATCGATCATTTGTTGGCGCTAAGAATGCGACACTTGAAACCAAATCTTTGGTTTTCAACTTTCGCTAGCCATAGGAAAATTTACCCCGGAAATAAAAAATGTTTTCTACCGACATACACTACCCAAATTCATACTGAGACTCATAAAACAAAAGAGAGAACTGTACAGACTATATGCAAACACTCAAAAAACGACCTAAAAAAGACACTGAACCAACTCAACAGAAACATTAAAACCTTGATTGGACAATACCGACAAGACAAATGGCTAGAAACATGTAAAGAAATACAAAAAGACAAAGGCAAAACATACTGGCGAAAAATTAAGAAACTAGCGCAATACAAAAAAACTAACACTACTGACACAATTCACGAAAACGGAATAGAACGGTACACAGACAAAGAGAAAGCTGACGCGTTCGCCAGACACTATCAAAGGGCCTTCAGCATATCGACAAACCCTAACTTCGACAATGACAACTGGAACTTGATCAACGACTGGTACTTGAACTATTTTAACAGCTCACCAAACTATACCTACAAACTGATCACAGACACAGAGTACGATGAAGCCCTAGCGCATATCAAAAACACAGAAAACAGAGAAAAGATAAAATAAAGGCAAAACTCCTGAAAAGCCTAACTCAAGAAACACACAAACTGATCCTAACTGAATTGAACAACTGCATCAGAAATAACATAATCCCAAAATCATGGAAAAACGGCTTAATAATCCCTATACCCAAAAATGGACTGGACATTACACAACCGAGCACTGCTACCAGTACTTAGCAAGGTTTTTGAGTACATAATAAGGCAGCGACTGGGAAAACTGGTCGGAAAGTACATACCATCGTATCAGTTCGGATTCAAACATCAGCACTCGACTATTCACCCACTCTTCACTCTGACTAACAATATACAAACAACCCACCTAAGTGACCGAAAGACAGCTTGCCTGTTTATGGACATTAACAAAGCTTTTGATAGTGTCTGGCATAGAGGCTTACTATACAAACTATACAAACTGCACACACCAACATATCTACTACACACCATAAAGAACTCACTAGAAAACAGACAACTACAAGTACAAATTGACAAAACAATGTCATTTTCTTTTTCCCCTGAACAAGGGCTCCCTCAAGGATCCCCGCTCTCACCGTTTCTCTACAATATATACTGCCATGACATATACAATTACAACTTACCAGACAAAAATCAAATCGACAGATCGGCATACATATTACAATACGCAGACGACACGGCACTTATTGTACATGACAAAACTACTGAGAGAGCAGCGCAAAGACTCCAAACACTAACAAACAACACAATGACATGGTTTTATAAATGGAGACTAACACCAAACGCGTCAAAAAACCAACTTCTGCTCACAAACCACAGACTCAACGCTGACTCCCCTACAATAACTGCAGACGGCCAAACGACACAACCAAAAAACGACGTAAAATACCTTGGAATCACAATTGACCACAACCTTAAATTCACTAAACACATACGAAACATCAGGGCAGAAACAATAAAGAGAACAAAACACTTCCGATCATTAACCTACAAAGACAGAGGAATTAGCACAAACACCGCCACCAAAATATATAAAGCTATTTGTAGACCCTTGCTAGACTATGGAAATATACTCATGACCAACGGAACAGAAAGTACAAAACGTTATATATAAACAACAGAACAAATTGCACTAAGACTAATAACACGAATAAGACACCCCCAAAACCCACTACACAACCCCTCCACCCAACTACTATACGAACGCACAAACATGACCAAGATTTCGGAAAGACTCATACATCTACAGACAAAATGGACAAACAACCCCTACAACTGGACCATACTGAATCCCCTTTGTCTTACAAGACCAACCAGACAATCCCGCTTCCGTTTCCCTACATCAACGCTACTCGAACACTTACAAACGCAACTGACTACTGGACAATAAAATATTTTTTTTCTTGTCATTAGAACTATAAAGTTTATTTATTAAGATTATTAACCTAGAATAAGAGAACTTTCATCTTTGTGTTTTATTTAGACTAAGACTACATGTATTAAACAAGGGCAGAAAGACCGATAGGTCGATAGCCTTTTTTTAGGAATAAAGTTGTTTACTACTACTACTCTTTGGCTTTTGGATTTTATATTGTTATTGAATCACCCTGTAAACCAGATAAATTGAAATTGCAGAATAAAGACTCGATTTTCCTATTTTCCAATCAAAATTAGCCTGATTTTTGCTATAAACAGACTCAGGCAGGTGTACAAAAAAATTGTTTTTCCAGTTACAAGCACAATTTCATTAAATTTAAAGATGGAAAAATTCAGTTTTAATTAATTGAAATAAGAGTAGCTTTAACCTGAAAAGAACACTCTTAAAATTCATCGGGCTGTATTTCGCGAAAAAATCCAGCATTTTTCTGGGAGTTGTAAAAGCAAACAAGAACTTTATGGGTCATTCAATTAACGTGGAAAACGTTGCAAAAACATTCAACAGTTTTCCTAAAAACACGGAAAAAAATCATAAATGATTCATACAGTACTTTACGCCAACCTCGCACTTTGTAGAAGACTAAAAAATTAATTTCGGCGTAAACCCTGACTGTAAGCCCACACAGAAAACCTGTTTACCCTATAGATTATTTTAAACAGGCGAAGCCAGTTAATTACTCCTATGTTGGTATTGTTTGCAAATGCTTTTCTTTATTTTCATTACCTGGGTATGACGCACATCTAGGCTATAATTAAGTAAATTAACATATTCAACCGCAGCTTGTCGTCATATATATACAGGGTGATCGACTTTTCTAGTAAACTGAAACAGATTGGAAGGTATAAAAACCTTCTAGAAAATATGAAAAGTTTTCTTATCCTGAATAAAACACACCGACTAAATACAGCGTGTGTAACAAAAAAAAGTTATATTTCTGGGTGTGAAAACACCTTAAATTGAATGAATATTATGCCCGCCCTGTAGTCTCAAAGACCAATATTTTGCAACAACGCAAATTTTCCTCGTTAAAGCCGAATACCTAAAAAACTGTCCAATTTTCGTGCTCCATTAGAAAAAACTAATTTTCTGTGCTGCAACTTTTCTTCTTTCATTCATGGTTTTTTTTACAGGTTCGTGGGGTTGAAATAGGAATCGTCCTGATCGTGTTGGTGGTTTGGGTGGCAGCCATCGCTCTCTTCTTCAATCGCTGGGGAAAAATCAGGATGTTGCTGCCTTATCAGCCCGACTACAAGCAGGAGCAGCTGAAAGTGCCAGGAACTGCAGCTTGTGCTGCTGCAGTTGCAACTGGGAACATTTGCACGCATCATACGCCGGCTACCATTTGCCAGCAGGTAAATACCTACTTAGCAAAAAAATGTCATCATCATCATCATCAAGCCTTTTATTGCGCCCAGTATTGAGCATAGGTCTCCCTTCCTCTTCTCCAGTTCTCTCTGTTTTGTGCTGTTCTCGTCATACCATCGCATAATTGGTTTTATCTTCCTCTTTCCTTCTCATGATCTCCAGCGTATTATTCGGCTATTCCATCTGTCGTCTGTAAGGCGGGATGACTCTCTCCACTTTATCTACGACCTTTGTTCTCTGTCTAATCCATTCGTTTCTCTTTCGGTCTCTTAGTGTTTCGTCTATCATAACTCTCTCCATGGCTCTATGTGTTGTCCTCAATTTATTCACCATCCAAAACAAAGGTTTCCGTGTGTCTCACTCGCCCCAAGCTCTTAGCAGTCGAGATCTCTTCGTAGAACTGTTCCACTTCCTCTTCTGCGACGGCTGATGTCGGTGCAATAATTGGATGATCTTTATGCTGTGTCTTGCATTTAGCTTTAGCTCGATGTAGATAATCCGGTCTGATATCGCTCTGCTGCTGGTGATTTGGTGTTTGAGTCTATGGTGGAGGAGAAGAGCTGCTCCCTCCAAATGATGGTGGTCGGTGGAGTTCCTTTGGAAAAGTTGATGTCCCGACTTACGCATGGTAGATGTCTTTCCTGGCATTCTTGTCGCACATAGTCCTATGATGTCCCATCTGATGTTTTCAAGCTCTGTTTCTACAGAAGAACTATTCGCACAGTTCGGATGTTGTATGTGGCAACCAGTAAGGTCTTCTTTTCCTTTTCATTTCGAATCGAACTTTTGCCTCCCCCAGAATCCATGAGGCAGACTGATGTTTCAGTGCGGGATTGCGAGCATCTTGCTCTACCCGCCTGGGGTAGTTTCGTTTTTGAATTCGACATTTCCATGGGGTTGGAAGGTGGTTGGCACTAAAAAGCCACGCTTGCCTAGCTGGTTGGTCAGTAGGTTGGGATATGGGAAGGATTAATTGGTAGTTGAAGGATTAAAGGTTAGGGCCTGCCTTTCTCGGGGCTCAAGGTGGTTGAGAAAATCAGTAGCTAGCGAAGGGCAGAGTTTAGACCCTGTAGCTGTCTATCCTCTACCGGGATCGTAGAGAAGTACCTACCTCTTAACATATGCAGAACGCAAAATGAAGGAAACACGGTATTTTTATGTTTTGCCTATTTCTAACCGCTTGGGCGTAATCAAACAATTTCTTACTAATGGGACACCCTGCACGTATACAGGGTAATTCAATTTTCAATCAAAAAAATTCAAGTGGTGATAGAATTCACAGCAATAATTGGAAAAGTTCACATAAATGTTATTCGGGTTTTTTGCTGTAAATAAAACATTAATCACCTTCTCTAGAAACAAGAAACATGATTCAATTTCCAGTTTTGCTCAAAAATACAGACATTTTCCAGATTCTTTTTAAAGGCCAATTTTAAGTTGCAACATTTGCCAAAATGCGTTCTTAATAGAATTTTTAATAAAGGAACAGATACATTTCAATCCCAGTTTCCAAAACACTAAATGCAAAATTACAACAAGAATTTAAAAATTAAAGAACATAATTCAACTTCATTTATTATAAAAAATATTATTGAGATGAGCAAAATTACACGCCCAACTTGTAAAACAAAAAATATTGAGCTGAAATATAATTAACTAGAACTCGGTGGCATCAACTCGCTTAAGCAAATGAGCTCGAATGGAGGGAAAACTTTAAATTCCATCTGGAACTGAAGTATGATTGAACTTTATTCAATTACAGCGCTTCGAGACAAGGGTTTAAAAATAATTTACATTTCTAATAAAGCAAATGAGTTAAACTTGTTGACTATGTTTGTCTAAAAAGCGAAAAACATCAGGAATTCAATGTGATCTAAATCTCATTTACTGGAGTTATATTGGATTACATTCAAAGAAAAATGATCAAATAAATCTAATTATAGAATAGAAATATAGAAAGGAATTAAATTAGAATTATCGAATTTTTTATAGCCTTGTGGTCTTGAAATGCTCAAGTTGCTCCGAAACTAGAAAACCAGACCTCATTCAATCCAGGCCACTCGTTGTTGTTATTGTGTTTCCATTTATCGGGATTTACCTTCATGGAATTGAGTCTTAATGGGTCATACAAATAGTAGATCGATAAGACACGCTGGAAACCTTTGCCTTTTACCACCTAAAAATACTCATTCTTTCCCATTACTATTACAACTTGGATATTAATGGCGCACTGGATTCTTTTATAATCGCAATATCGGCCCTTGTAACCGATTCCCGTTTTTATTGCTTATTGATTGATTGGCTGTGTTCATTATTCAAGCCATCGACGACTCGAGAAGGAAAAATGACGAATTTCTGTGCATTTTCCCTATAGGGTTGTGGTATTTGGGACACCTGCTTTAGCACGCCGCGCCTTACAAGAGAATCGAAGGATTGTGGCTGCCAATTTGCCCTTCTGCATCGAGCTGAGGGAACCTAGCAAGAAGTTTCCGACGTGATCGCATTCGGAGACTCATCCGATCACGTCGAGAATCCTCCTGAGCTAAGTCGTGTCGAAATGTTATTAGCCGAACATGAGCCGATGTTCGCTAAACAGGACTCAGTTTACTCAGATTATTATGTTAGCAGTTCGATCGATACGGACACGTTCAGAAACCAAGAGTCTCTAAGTGGCGTAAGTTGGGCACCGAGGGCGATTTTGCACTTTGATCAATTCAGGCACTGCTTTCAAGTCGAAAAAGAGAACGCTTCAGGCACTCAAGACGGTTTGGGCTTACGCACAAATAAGTCGCTCTCAATCAGAGGATTCTTCAAAAAAGAAGAAAGACTTGATTGACTGAAATTGACAACACAGCACGGTTTCAGGACAAAGAAATCCTGCACGTATGTACAGGGTCAGACCATCTCCATATGTTTCGGATTCAATTTTTGGTGACAAGTCACTTTTTGAAATTATTTTCAACTAGGCAAATTGCTTAAAAGAAAAGGTACATATCAAACTTGCCTTTTTTTAATGGAACACCCTATATATATGAAAATGTTATTGAATTCTACGTAAAAAACAAAGGTGAGTTTCAATAAGGCTAAATATAGAAAAGGTGAACCCTGTTTGATATAATGGGGAAAAATGCGAAACTGTGAGCAAAATTCAAAAAATGTCCGACCGCTTTATAGTAGTCATTCACGCTGCATAGTTTATGACATTACTAAAACCACCTTTTTACTAGTTAACACACATTTTTTTCATTATCAATTTACACAGGATGCCCGAAACTTAGATTTCTAAATTAAAAAATTTTCGACTGAAATTTCTCGATTATTTTAAATGGGACACCCTATATATTTTTCATCATCGGGTGAAAAATTGAATCCTTTCTTAAAATGATTAAAACATCGACCTTCTAAAATCAACCGTTGTCCAGATAATTACGATTTGCTGCAAATTTGAGCCTTTTTTGATAAAATCTGGAAAAAAAACAAGGAAAAACTGAAAAAATAGTAGTACCGTTTCAGGAACGATTTACGCTGGTTAATGGAAAGTCCGAAAACTTCTTTTTGACTCCATTTTTGTTTATAAAAGTGAATTTTGGAGCACATTTCCATAGATCCTTCGTAGAATTTTCGATAATTTTGAGAAACAAATATTCTTATTCTTGCATCAGAAAGGAAAATATTTTAAACACTTAATTTATTAGTCGTTTAGAGTTTTTCTCGTCGAGAATTTAGTGCTACTAATTATATTTCTTTTTGTTAAGTTTCAAGTTCACAAAAGACATAATGGAAACTTCTAGTTCCCCTTTCCATGAAGACTTTCACACTTTTTATGACTAAATCACGCTTGGTTTTAGAAGATTGTTGTTATAATCATTCTTAGAAAAGAATTACATTTTTCACCGGATGATGCAAACACATACAGAGTGTCCCATTTAAAATAACCGAGAAATTTGATTCAAAAATTGTTAAATTTTGAAACATAAGTTTCCAAATATCTTGTATAAATCTACAGTGAAATTAAATGTTTCGCATTTTTTCCCATTATATCAAAAATGGTTCACACTTTTTATATTATGCATTATTGAAACTTACATTAATTTTATTAATATTTATTTATAATTAATATACAGTGAGCGGCAAATGCAATGCAAAAATCTCTCGAAGGCGCTGATTTCTTTTTTTAATTGCGCATTTTCTGAACTAATTTTTATTTATACAGGATGACGCAAAAAAAGTTATTTTATTCAGCTCTCTACAAAAGTCTAATCATTTTTTATGTGGCATGCCCTAAATCCTAAATCTTAAACGGTTTTCTTTCTTCCTTAAGCTTTCTCAAGACAATTACATGAAACAATCCACGGTTTGTGATCTGCCGCAAAACATCGAAGGTTTAAAAACCAAAATTAAACAGGAAATTAAGAATATTGAGAGAATGGCAGTAAATAATGTTCAAGATGAGTTTGTACACGAGCTTGGTTATTGTCAAGAAACCAATGGATGGAAATTTGAGCACTTAATTTAACTCTTTTAGTTTTAAAATTTTAATTAGCTTATAAATTTTGATATTTTAAATTAAATAGGGTCCGATGCCTCTTTATAATGAAGGCAAGAGCAATTCGTTCAAAGATTGTATTATGAATGACGATTTTTTTAAACATTTCTTGTCAGAAGGTCTCGAAGTAAAAACACAGATCTTTTCAATCAAATGGAAGAAATTGACCAAAACACCATTTTGAGTTGGAGTTTTCTTGTGTAATAGAGTGAAGTTTTCCCTTTATAGGAAAGGTAAGAGCAGGTCCGTATCTAGTTTCGATTTTGAGATGCGATTTTCTAAAAATATTTTATCAGAAAGTCTTGGAGCGAAGACAAAGTTGTTTTCAATCAAATGGCAAAAATTCAGGAAAACTCTGGTTTGAATGACAGTTTCTGGATTAAATAGGGTCCGATGCCTCTTTATAATGAAGGCAAGAGCAATTGCTTCATAGATTGAATTATGAATGACGATTTTTTAAACATTTCTTGTCAGAAGGTCTCGAAGCAAAAACACAGATCTTTTCAATCAAATGGAAAAAATGACCTAAACACCGATTCGAGTTGGAGTTTTGAGCACTTAATTTAACTCTTTTAGTGTTTAAATATTAATTAGTTTATAAATTTGGATGACTGTTTTGCTTACGAATTTCAGACGCCAATTTCCCCAAAACCGTTCATAATAAATATAGAGTATGCTACATACAAATGATTAGAATTTCGTGGAGAACTGAATAAAATTACAAAAAAGAGGGGTTCCTTTTTAAAAAAATTGGCCATGATATCATCTCTTTTTTTAGGTCGCCCTGTATACATAAAAATTGGTTCAGAAAAGGCGCATTTAAAAACAAAAATCGACGTTGCCGAGCGATTTTTCAAAAAATACATACATAAGTTTGATCTGTAACTTTTTTGGGAGACACTGTATAGTTGGACCGTTTGGTAAGTCTTAAAACGTGGTCGACTTAAAACCCTAAATGTCGCCAAAAGTTGCCTATTATTTCCTTAAGTCCCAAATAAATTTGCTAAAGGTCCTAAAAGCGCATATTTTAAAAATATTCACAATTATACAGAGTGCGTCAGAAAAGTTGCAGCACTGAAAACAACTTATTTTCTAATGAAATACCCTATATTTGATTTTATTTTTGAATTTTCACTTAAATTTCAATTAGTTTCTGGTATGAAAATCATGAAAGAATATTCGATAGTTTTTTAGTTATTCGGCTTTAACAATGAAAATTCGTATCTTCAGGGTGTTGATAAATCGAGTTATCTTTTTTGTCTTTAGACACAAAATTTTGAAATTTGGCAGGAGAATAGAATAAAACTGTATTCATATTTGCGTAGCAAAATATTTGTCTGAGAAACTACAGGGCGGTCATAATAATCGTTCAAATTAATGTATTTTCAAGCTCAAAAATCTCACTTATTTTAAATAGCACACCCCATATATTTTTAGTGTTAGATTATTTATTATATTATTATAGATTAATTAGAGATTTACAGTTAAAAATTTATAGCAGTCATGAATTAAAGTTGCCTAATTTTTTCAATTTTATTTAGTTTTTGCTGTTATTGACGATTTATTAATTTGTTGTTTTTATGTTATATCATCGTTGATTAAGCAATAAGTATTTAGCCAAGATGAAAGAATTTCTTATTCGGAATAAATAACACTAACAATATACAGATATTGTGCCATTAAAAAAAGATATTTTTGAGCTAGAAAATACGTTTCCTTAGACGATTATTATGACCACCCGGTAGTTTTGAAGACAAATATTTTGCAAACCAAACATTAATGTAGTATTAACCCTTTTTTCTGCCAAATTTAAAAAAAATTTGTCGGAGAAATTTTCAATTTTTCAACACTACAAAAAACTATCGAATTTTTGTTCCTATTTTATATAACAAAAAGTAATTAAAACTCACAGAAGAGTTCTAAAATAAAATAAAGATTAGGGTATTCAGTCGGTATATTTGTGAATATTTTTAAAATATGCATGCTTGGTAATTTTACAATAAGGATCAGAATTTGGAAGCAAATAATAGTGGTTATGAGCAAGCTTACTTCACTCTATCGTTGGGACACCCAGTACAGCTAAGCTGCTCTGGCTGCCGACTTAAATCGCACAAGAACAAATGAGCTGATTTCAACTCGAGTCCTAATAAGTTGGAAGCAGAAGACAAAATGCCGATTTCACCTCAAAGATTAGAATCAATTTCTTTTTAAACATTGAACTATTGCACATCAGTCACATTCTCACGATTTCGCTTTGCGATTGCAAAGTTTAGAGTATTTTCATAGTCGCTTTTCGCACCAACCAAAATCGGTGCTCAAACAAACCGATTCGTTCAAATCCGGCAATTAATCGAATGAAAACAAGCTGATTTAATAATATTTTGCTAAACCAACGCACGCATTGATTGGTTTGCTGTTGCTCCAAGAGTTTTTGGGAATAATTAAGGAAAATGCTGCGCTCGAGCAGCTGGTTTATTTAAAAAGGTCCACCCCCAACAGGGAATTGTGGTGAATGTAAACATTTCCCGAGAAACCGCTTAGGACAAAGTGCAAAAATCATCCAATTGGGGCCCCAATGAATAAAATCTGCCCATTCCACTGGGAAAAAAAGGTTTTCATTCGATTAAACTAATCAGTTGCATTTAAGGGTCCATAATTTTTGCGGTTTTCCAGGTTCATGCTCAGCCACCTCGTACACCCCGTCCTCGCATGAATTCTGCCATCTTCGTATCGAACAGTGGACCGGGAATCGACCCGAAAGAGTTTTTCCGACGTTATGGATCGGTTTCCAAGCTATGCCGGAAGGCCAGGAGTGTCGACAATATCTCTTTAGAAGAGCAGCATTTTGGCTTGCCCACGTTGTCCATTAGCGGGCCATCGCCTCCGGAAAACGACGAGGAGGATGAGGAGGAGGAAACTGAAATGGACCTCATGGAAAGCTGCATACCGTAAATGAACTGATTTATGCAAAAGCTCTGGAAAGAGTGCACCCTTACAATTATTGTTAGTGTCCTAAGTATACATACAACAAGGTCTTATCAATATAGGTGTAATTTCGTCCTACTTAGGTCTATTCTACGTAACTCTAGTGCCGAAACTCGCCGAATCCTCTAGTTGGAAACTTTGCAGCGAATTTACGAATTTATGGAAGTAACATGTGGACCAATTTCTAGATTAGTGACAAAACGTAGTAGTTAGGCCTCTAGGATTTAGCCCCTATCATACTCTTATCGAAAACACCATTTCGTTCAACTTTTAGCTAAAGGTGCTTGTGGAATTTCCATTGGCGCTTCGGGCCGACGCTCGTTCAGAAGTTTCAACTACAGGATTCAACTTAGAAACTGTATCCAATAACATTGTACATACATAACATAGACCAATAATGACCAATTTACCCATTAATGGCGCGTCATCTGAAACTCATTGAAATCTAATCGCAAATTAATTATTTTTCGCGCATCAAAACCACGGCCAAACATTCTCATTACCATCATTTACCACTAGCTCAAACTAATTTTAAGGCTGTATTTTTCTACTTCTCTTTTTGCTTTTGTATATATAAACCTTAATACACTATATTCTGATACTGAACAAGTTTTCGCTTAGTTTTATTCAACTTCAACAGCCAGACTTCACATTCCAAGCAGTTACCAACTTCCTGCCAAAGGACTAACAGTAGCTGGGGATCATCAGTTGAGGTTTGCCCATGATTAGCGGCTGCTGCTCTTTGGGACAAATAGTAATACTGAAAAAAATACGCAGTTGCTACTGATAAGGATTCATGTTTGCACAATCGAAACCTTTCTTTGCTCTCCAGGCTTTCGACGGTGATTTTTTTCAGGTGGATCTTAGGCGTGCTGAAGATCCGCCAGGTGAACGGGTTAAGGCTGTTGCTCAACACCCATTCGATTTCCACTGCTTTCAGATGCGGGATTTCATCAGTTGCAATTACTTTAACGTAGATGCGGCCTAGAAGCAGTAAACTTGTGGCTCAGTGCTCGGTTTATTATGCCTGTTCCTACCTGGCTCATAGTAGCCGCTGATGAAGGCAACTTTCGAGGATTTGAGGCCCCGTCCATCGGAACTGCTGTGCATAGTCAGCGCTAGTTGCCCGATTTCGCCTCCATCCCTCAAACTTTGCTCACTATCGGACACTTTCACCGTTACTCGATAGTGGCCCTCTGAAAACCATTTTCTTAAATAAATTAGAACCTGAAGAAAAAACCAGTAGAACCGGACTAACTGCAAAACGGTCTGGAGCTTCCAGTAATCAAGTACTGGTTGAGACTGTAGTTCATTCCAGAGCCATAAAGAGCGTCGTATTGCTTGTAGCTGTGGAACCCGAACTTTAGGCATTTTTCTCCGTATTTTCCGCAGCTCCAACACTTTCCATCGATGAAGTCCTTTGATACAAAAAAAAACGAACTACAGGGAGAACAGGTGAAAGCTATTTGAGTTAAACCTGGATTGATGAGCATTGTATGGACGTAAACGAGCACTTAGGATTGATGCTGTCCAGGAAAATGTGATGGGAGCGCACGTGACTGCAGGCCAGATACGTTTTAAGACCTGCAAAAATTCGCTTCAATTTCCAGCAGGAAATCGGATGGATGCCTTGTACCTTTCATAAAGCTTCCTTTTTCGTCTTTGATAAATTGGACCACGCTCTTATCGCAGCCTGGTTGGTTGCTGCCGCCATTTGGGAAATAATCTACGTGACCTGAAAACTTTGCCCGAATAGAACATAACTTTCTCGGAGTTTCCTAATTTTTTCGGCTTTCACTCAATTAAAAGGCAAATTCTACTATTTAAAGAGGGTATTGGTACATTTGTGGTCACTAAAACTTCCAATAAACCACGTAAGAAAGTCAAATTTTAAATGGAAACCTGCAAGTTTTGGCTCCTGCCTGAATTTTCTAGTAAATTCGGTGCAACACCTCTCAAGTCCGTCTTCAATGGTTTTCGTTTTATAGATTAAATAAATCGTGATTTTCAGTGATACCGGCAGTTTTCTCTGTAAATTACTTCATTTTATTTATCCCCCAGAAGTTTCAACATGATGCAATTTCCTCAAATTTTTTTAGAACATTTCTTTGACAACTTTTTCTGTAAATGTACCATTAAGCAAGGAAATGTTCTCCGCCGGAAGTACAACCCACTCTCAAGCGTCAAGGTTTCGAAAATAAAAAGAAGATTTGCATTAATATTGACGACATTCTTGCCCAATTTTAAACTTTCGAGAATTTTGCTGGATGAACTTTTCCAAAAACTCTTGTTAAAATGCTGTTTTTCGCATTGACTGACTGAGACATTTTTTCGCAAAACTCTAAGTTCCCGTCATCCATTTCAGTGAGCTCATGAGAGAAATTTGGTGTGTTAGGAATTCTTGGTATTTATTTGTGAGTCAAAAAAACAGCCATAAAATAGACAAAGCAAAAGAAACCGCCAAATACAATTTATTCAATTATACAAAAAGAACAGCAATTTAATCCTGAAAGTTGAATATTACAACACTGGAAAAAGATTGAACAACACTCAAAAGAGAGCAGCAAATTCCCATTTGCCAACAAAATTGATTTAGCCACATTTCAAACCACACCTTTATCTGATGACTAAATCAAAACCATAGAATAAAGAGCAACCTACGAAAGACAATAAAAAAAGTTAAATCGAATAAAAAATTAGAATTCAAGCAGACAATAAAGACCATTTTTAATAAAACGGAAGCATCGAATTCTGTACTATCAAAATAAGGGATAACAATTTGCATCTTAAAATGAACAAGGGAAAACAGAACAATGTTCAGAGTTAATGCATTATGTTAGGAATAACAAAAAAAAACCAAAAGGCAAACAAAGAAAAAGAAAACAACACATGCAAAAAATAACACTCAGTAAATATCAGATGAAAGAATTAAGAAAATTAGGATGGTCCAGGAGTGAAAATAAAAATTGAGTCATTGCAAGCAGCAAGAAAGACTAAGTACAAAATATTGATAACGTTACTAATAATAACATCAAACACTTGCAAACAAATTATTCCTTATCAAAATAGGTTAGATTCAAAAATAAAGCGAGTCTATTCACAGCTGCATAACCCTGTAACCCAAAGCAATAACAATAACGCAATGGGAATGAAATGATTTATAAAAAAGATAAAAGGGGTGAATTTCACTGAAAAATAAAACAGAATGGAAATCAAATAAAAATCAGCCAAAAAAATTTGTAAACTTTGAAATTTCAGCAATTTAAGTCTTAAAGATTAATTGGCTTTGAGGATTTTCGACAAAAGTCTGGAAGATTTTTCAGTCACGTCTATTTTTTCATCTTGAAGTTTGTGTAATAAAATCGTCCAGATCCATTCATCTCTGGAATACGTTAACTATCCAAAGAACTCCCACAAAACAACATTTATCGACCACTTCAAACTTTAAAAACATTAATATTTGTTTCTTTCGAATGCTTTGAATATAAATCAGGCTAACGCACATTTGCTTAAAATCCTCAATTTGCTGGAAAAATGAAATAAAATGGCATATTGCCTGCAAAATAAATAATTGTCTTGCAGATTCATGAAACTTTAGAAGCAATTGCAACATTGATGTCAACCGAAGGGTGGAAGCAGAAAATGATTGAAATCGATACCATAAAAGACAAATATTAACATCTTTGAAATAAAATTCAAACATATTTAGAGAACCAGTAGAGCTGCAAAGCTCTATTTACCATTGTAGGATAGAGCCTTAATTTGCGCACTTTTTTGTACCAAAGATCATTTTAGAGATATTTCCAGTTTTCACGCAAAATACGAATACTCAAAATAGATGCGGGTTTCGAGATACGCTCTTAGTCTTTGGCTCATATTTAGAAAACGGGTCGAGCTGCAAACCTCTAGGTGCCATTGTAGGATAGAGCCTTAAATTGTCGCACTTTCTTGTATCAAATATCATTTTAGGAATGTTTCCAGTTTTCACGGAAAATGCGAAAACTCAAAATAAATGCGGGTTTTGAGATACGCTCTTAGTCTTTGGCTCATATTTAGAAAACGGGTCGAGCTGCAAAGCTCTAGGTGCCATTGTAGGATAGAGCCTTAAATTGTCGCACTTTCGTGTATCAAATATCATTTTAGGAATGTTTCCAGTTTTCACGGAAAATGCGAAAACTCAAAATAAATGCGGGTTTTGAGATACGCTCTTAGTCTTTGGCTCTTATTTAGAAAACGGGTCGAGCTGCAAAGTTCTAGTTGCCATTATAAGATAGAGCTTTAAATTGCGCAATCTTTTATACCAAACATCATTTTAGAAATATTTCCAGTTTTTACACAAAATGTCAAAATTCAAAATTTAAGCGAGTTTTGATAACCGCTCTTAGTATTTGGCTCATATTTAGAGAACCGGTCGAGCTACAAAGCTCAAGTTGCTATTGCGGGATAGAGCCCTAAAATACGCTTTTTTTATATAAAACATCAACTTTGGAATATTTCTAGCTTCCACGCAAAGTGCAAAAATTGAAAATTATTACGGGTTTTGTAAACGACTCGTAGTCTTCAGCTCATATTGAGAGAACCGGTCGAGCTGTAAAGCTGTAGTTGCCATTGCTGGATAGAGCCCTAAAATGTGTTCTTTTCAATATGAAACGTCAATTTAGGAATGTTTCTAGTTTTTGCTCAAAATGCGAAAATTCAAAATAAAAACGGGTCGAGCTGCAAAGCTCTAGTTGCCATTATAAGATAGAGCTTTAAATTGCGCAATATTGTACCAAACATCATTTTAGAAGTATTTCCAGTTTTTGCGCAAAATGACAAAATTCAAAATTTAAGCGGGTTTGGTAAATGGCTGGTAGTCTTTGGCTCATATTGAGAGAACAGGTCGAGTTGCAAAGCTCCAGTTGCCATTGCAGAATAGAGCCCTAAAATACGCTCTTTTTTATATAAAACATTAACTTTGGAATATTTCTAGTTTTCACGCAAAATGACAAAATTCAAAATTTAAGCGGGTTTTGTAAATGGCTCTTAGTCTTTGGCTCATATTTACAGTACGGGTCGCGCTAAGACGCTCTAGTTGCCATTACGGGATAGAGCTCTAAAATGCGCTCTTTGTAATTATTAATGTTTGAATTAAAAAATTAATTTAAGAATGTTTCTAGTTTTGAAGCAAATTATGAAGTCAAAATTATCGCGGGTTTTAAAATCGCTCGTAGTCTTTGGCTCATATTTAGAGAACCGGTAGAGCCGCAAAACTATAGTTGCCAGTGGAGGATAGAGCCCTAAAATGCGCTGTTTATTATATAAAATATCAATTTAGGAATGTTTCTAGATTTCACGCAAAATGCGAAAATGAAAAATTATTGCGGGTTTGAAACCAATGAAGAAAAGATGAAAAAAGGGACTGCACGATAAGAATAAAAAATTAATTTAAAAACAGAGGACAGTTGAGGATCGAAAGAAATTCCAAAAGGGAATTGACCAATGCCTAAATAATAAGAAGCGCGTAAGTCGACAGTAAATGAGTATAATTTTCATGTGCATTATTTGTCAATTTCTTAAGAGAAGACCAACATCTTAAGGTGGAGAAAGCGAAGCTAAAAGATGCTGCTTCGGTGCTTTCCGAAGTAACAAAGAAAAAGTTGCGTTTTGTTCTGAGCTTTAGCGACTGTTCTATCAACAGAACAGTCGGGAAAATCCAGCCAACCATCGGAGCGAAAAAGTCTTTAGAGACCGAAGGGTCTAAAGAAAAATATGGGAAAATAGTTTCAGATGTATTTGAAACTAGAACGTAGACTGTATAATATATATGTGTAGCATAATAATAGTATTTAATAAATAAACAATAAATTTATGAGAAGAATCAAAACAAGCCAAGAAGCGACGGCTTGTAGAGGAATGGAAAACCGTGTTGTTCAGACAGTCGCATGCTGAAAAAACTTGGACAGTTTTAACTCCTTTTCAGTGGAAATGGACCCAAACTTCCCATTGGATGGATTTTGCTTGATGAAAATAGGCGAAATGAATGAAAATACGAGAAACACATGGGAACAATATTTAGATTTGTTTTGTATGGGCTTTGTTCTAAGATATGAAAACAATCTTAATAGAATCCTAATAGAAATTTATGAATTTTTCAAAAGATTTAAAAAATTCAGATCATTATGCTGTTATTTTTTAGATACCAGAGTAAGTTTTGTTTGATAACCACTTTGAAAAAACTTGTAGGTGCACTGTGTAGAATTTGCCTTTTAAATCCGAAAACAGCCGAATTTAAGACAAACACTGAACTGGAAAAGCTCCAGAATATTAATGAGCAATTACCTATACTTTCAATTATACCCAAACTGCCTGTAATAAACTGATTGGCATCGGTATGAATAACATCCACGTACTTAGCGGCACTCCTGTCCAGCCGAACGGGGCGCGCCGCCTTTGAAAAATGGGGCTGCGCTGGATCCAGTCCACTAATTCGACCCATCGTTAAATCAAACTCCTACACCAAAAGCTTGTTAATTTCGCCCTAATGGGCACATGGATTAAAATCACTCACGTCCTGAAGTGTATATCCAACGTATCCGCACATGTGGGCACCTAAAGAGTGTCCTATGCAGTGGACACGGTCCAAATTCTGGTCAGGAATATACTGAGCAATGTCGTGTAATAAATGCGCAGTTATCGAGCCTAAATCGAGAGAGGCAATTTAACTGCAACCGTCAAAAATTGGAATTTTTAGGGTTTTTACCAATTAGTCTAATATTGGCCACAGCTTGAGCGTAAGGCGGGCTGGAGCCTCCATGCCAGTCGACTATCAGCACACTGCAGTCCTCTAAATCCAAAAGTTCTTGAGTTACTTCGTAAATCTGCAAACGCTCGCAATTATAATCCAATTGATCAAGAACCGTCCAATATCTACCCAATCTATAACTCCGCCCTCCATATATCCGTGTGTGACAAGGAAAATGGGCTTAAGCGGGTCGATGCCGGAATTGGCCACATAGTCAAACTCATTTAGATCTATCACGCTGTACTTTATCCGATTTTTCCGGGTGTAAAGAAGGTAATTGGGCTCAATCTGTCGTTAAAAGAATGCATATTTCAACCACTTTCCACAAGTGATCGAGGACACTTACTTCGTTTAATCCATTGGGAAAATACGACACAGGTCTATTTTCGGAAGTCCACGGGGGCGACAGTTCAAAACACCCATAAATCCCATAGCATTTTCGTGTGGTGGATTCTTAGAAAAATGAACTAACACTCCAACTAAACTAGGTCGATAATGTGGAACTCACCCTTTCCGATCTGCATGTAGTAATAACTATAGGAACTTTCATCCTGCACAATACTTTGATTTAATACATACATAAGAGTGTGGAATATAATTGATACATTATTCGACACCACCGTCACCATTATTTTGCGGGCCAGAAGCGTTTCGATTGCGAGATAAAGTCGTGTAAAAAGCCCGTGCAAGACTCACAATCAATTGAAAATTTGTCAATTCTTGATAAGTAAACAGTTGACGTGAACGCATTTCTTTCTTATCTTAATGGGCAAAGTCTAGAGGTCATCTAGGTCTTCAAAGGCGAAAATGGCCAGAATAAAAGTGTGGACGATCTATTTACAAACACTAGGTTGTAGTGTTAGCGCACTGGATAAGATAAGTTCCAACGCAAATTTGGGTAAAAAAAATAACCACGTGAACAGGTTTAATTAAACTTGTAATGCATCAAATCCATAAGGTGCTTAATCACTGTATATCAAATTTAATTAATGAATTTAACTGCATGTACATTGTGAGATTTTTAAATCAACCGGACATAGATTGATACACGAATGTTTATACAAAATAAAAAAATCATCAGGTGTCTGTAAGAAAAGCTATAAAATATTGGGCTTCTGTAGGTGCTGTTTGATAACATTGTAACTGTATTGAAAGCTGAATTGGCGAAAGAGTTCCAATAAGGCTCTGCAGATTTTTTCCGTATTGAATGACACTCCAAGATTTTTATCTGCAGCACACAAATAAAATTCACATGAATCAAAAAACACAATACCAGAAAAAATGGACACAAAACTGGACAAGCACATGGACAGACATCAAAACATCATTATTGAGACGGAGTAAGAAGTGATTGGAAAGGAAGATCGCAGGGAGAAAAAGAGCTGGATGACAGACAACATATAAAGGTTGATGGAGGTCGGAAGAGAATTAAAGGAATACATAAAAACAAACAATATATGACAATAGAGGAAGAAATAATACAATAAATAGAAGCTGCAGGTCACTGGAAGCCCAAACAGGTGTCCTTAATAGGCCTGGGTAACACTGGGTTGCTCTGTGCGTCAATGCGTTATAACACCTCGCGTCTTACGGACCAACACCAACCTCATTCAAGATGGCAGATTTGATTTCATCACACATAAGAATAGCAGGGTAACACCATGTTAGGCATGGGTAACACTGAGTTGAGTTGCGCCTTGGGTTGTTCCGGCCAGAGTTCGGATCGCAGGTTCGTGAAGGCCTGGTAGTCACCATATGATTCCTGGCATTGTCGGCAGATATTATATTACGTGCTATGGAATTATAATGACGCCCGTGCGATTTTAGAATTTCGAAGTCACAAAGAGTTCACCGTTTTATTTTATTTTCCAACCCTCATTACATGTTAAAAAGATGTTATCGGCAATGTGCGAAATGCCTGTGAAATATGAGTTTATTGCAACATAAATTGCGCCGGTGCGTTGGGTTGGCGCACTAAGCCATTCGGCAGGGTCTTCAAATTTTACTGAGTTACCCATCTCTTCAATGAATACTCATATTCATTATATCATGGGGTAACACTGTCTTGTGTGGCACTTTTCTGTTGATGCCGCTCTGTGTGTCAATGAGTTAAAACTGCTGCAAAATGTGCAGTCATCATATGATTCCCGATAACCAAAACTAGTTCGTACTCAAAATACTTATCTACTGATGACTTCTTATTTAACTCAACTCGGCTCGGCTTCTGTTAATACCAGAATTTCGAATCGCGAATCCTAAAAAGAATGCAGTGTTGGCACAAGTTAGTCATGGGTAACACTGAGTTGGCACTTTCACAGCGCATTCCATTTAGAACTGTAACTGAAAAGGTGTAAACTGAGATGCTGTTCTGCGTTTTACGGTTACGGGCTTTAGATGGCACCACCATGCCGTGTTGCAGAATACATACGTTGTCTTTTATTGACGTGATATATTTATCAGGCTGATTTGTTTGCAACTGTTTGTGAAACTTGCAGTTTTCGGCCTGATAAAACGTGGTCATCATCATCAGAAAACAATTATTGGATAAAATGCTATCATTCCAAACATTTCAAGTTTCGCGCTTCGATCATAGGGGGCGACAAAACTTCGTTTCGAAATCTAGCTTGTCAATTGCGGTTTGTGTGCCGATGTGCATTGATGCGCTGTGAAAGTGCCGTTCAACTCAGTGTTACCCACGACTGGCACAAATTGAAGCACTGACAATGTTGCCTACAAATGTTAAAAAATATGTTTTTCAGCACGAAATAATCGCAACTGAAAACTATGTTATTTCAGCGATTTCCGACACCGGTTAACTCATCCAAATACTCGGATATTTTCTCCGAAAATTCGGTTGTGAGACGAGTAGGTTTTACGAGAAGAAAATATGTTGTGACTTCATTTATTCCATTCATTAAAACAACGCAACCGGCGTGACTAAAAGCCCTTGACGCATGGGCTTAAGTACCACTACACATCACGTAACACAAGGTCCTCTATTATCTCCCAACACATTTATCGTGTTAGAGAGTTTACTGCGTCATAAAATGCGTTGACGTAACAAGGTATATTGGTATTAGTGCAACACCTGAAAATCCACTTTTCAGGTGTTCCATTCATTAAAACAACGCAACCGGCGTGACTAAAAGCCCTTGACGCATGGGCTTAAGTACCACTACACATCACGTAACACAAGGTCCTCTATTATCTCCCAACACATTTATCGTGTTATGAGTTTACTGCGCCATAAAATGCGTTGACGTAACAAGGTATATTGGTATTAGTGCAACACCTGAAAATCCACTTTTCAGGTGTTCCATTCATTAAAACAACGCAACCGGCGTGACTAAAAGCCCTTGACGCATGGGCTTAAGTACCACTACACATCACGTAACACAAGGTCCTCTATTATCTCCCAACACATTTATCGTGTTATGAGTTTACTGCGCTATAAAATGCGTTGACGTAACAAGGTATATTGGTATTAGTGCAACACCTGAAAATCCACTTTTCAGGTGTTCCATTCATTAAAACAACGCAACCGGCGTGACTAAAAGCCCTTGACGCATGGGCTTAAGTACCACTACACATCACGTAACACAAGGTCCTCTATTATCTCCCAACACATTTATCGTGTTATGAGTTTACTGCGCCATAAAATGCGTTGACGTAACAAGGTATATTGGTATTAGTGCAACACCTGAAAATCCACTGTGTTACTCACGCCTAGTCCATTGGGAGAAGACTAAGAACACTAAAGTGCTTCGCGTGGCCTTTGTTATTGCAGGGATGCGAAACTTGGGCCATAAAACAGGAAGACCTTAGAAAAGTAGAAGCATTCGAATGCTACGTATAAGCTGGAACACTAGAACAGCAAATGCAGAAGTCTCGGGCATAAAATGAGACATGAAGAGTACGAGCAACTGCAGTTAATCCTTCAGGGGAAGGTCGATGGCAAACGAGGCATAGGAAGAAAGAAAAAATCGTGGCTTAGAAGCATAACGAACGGTAACACACTAATACATCAAGCTCAACACCGCGACGAATTTGTCATAAAGGCCAACCCAGGAAGAGGAATATGGATAATAATAAAAGTTCCTCACCCTCAAAATTAAAAGACGTCAAATGGATTGCATTCGGATTGTTTTTTCTTATCAAACGTAATTCGCCAAGAAGCACGGCCAACGGCGATACAATGGCAGATTCTAAATCCTGAAACCCCCAATCATATAAATCTAATGCATCTGGAAAAACCTGATTAAATACCTTGTCTGGTTTTAAAGTGCACAAACCTATCATTACGGAGAACGGCACGGGTCTTTTATCCAGAATACATTCGTCGATGTTGTGAAGCAACCAACGTTGAAAGCTCCACGATACAATGCTATCTTCCTCTTTCCTGGGACTTGATGAAGTGGCTACTTCTAAAAACCTCATTCAATTAAATTGAAATACTCATCTGCATCCTCAGATCGAAATGTTGCTGTACCTAACGCCTTAGGACTAGGTCCAAGAAGTCCGCGAGTTACAATTGTCATAGACAGAGCATGCGACAGGGCAGATGCATCACCAGCATCAATTTGGGGCGTTTTTGAGGAACTGAAACAACATTAGATTAGGACAAGTGGGGCGCGGACAAAACCACTATCGTCAAACAAAAACATGCATGCTTCAACGTTAAGTTTGGGTTGTTTATTTCACTTTTCTCCCAAACCCAGTTGTTTCCCTTACCTTGACAGTTAAAGCTTAGACAACATTGGGAGACACCAACACAAAACTTAACGGAAAAAACAAAAGAACAAAAACACAAAAATTAAATAAATAATCCCGTTTATTATTGAAAAAACATAAAGAAAAATTTAATTCTACAAATTAAACATATTTCTTGGCTCTTACAACTATAACTTACACATATTTACATTCCTACGGTGTGTTATTACAAAATGTACAATTTGATTTATATGCTTGGTTGAAACGTTGCGAACAATTCATTTACTTCAGTGTTCACACAATAATGGGAATGTCGAACCAAAACAGTATATTTTAGGGAAAATAAAAGCCAAAACATTAACGTTCCATAGCTTAAACCTCCCAGGATATTAAAGTGTACTAAATTACCCCTTTATAAAAATATTGCTTACTATATAATAGAATTGAATAGACTTAACAATTTACTGCACGGGAAAAAACAATAAATATTTAATTAGACAATTTAATTAACGTACCCTAATTATTCACAATTTAATATGTACATCCACCAACAAATTCCCCCGCCTTCCAGGCCATTTTTAGCATTTCTCAAATAAGCAATCTATTCAATACTACTGCCAATCAGCGAGCCTGATTTGTTCTGATCAATAGAAGGAACCAATAACAAAACGCAGGAAGAAACAAGAATAGAAAATGAAAAACACTGGTGGCGTGTTTTCGTGACCTTTAATTGTGCAAATCAATGTGTTGTATAGTTACAATTTTAATTTACAGGACAATTTTACTTTCATTAAAATTCTCAAAAAAAAACATGCTTAATATGATCAGTGGAACATCAATTGTATTGTTCTAACAAAGGACAAAGAATCTCTGTAAAGAATTAAACCAGAAAAATCGCAATATCCGGCAAATAGAAGCAATCAGCGATAACGTTTGTCTGCAATTTTCTCAGTTGAAGCAAAAATGAAATATATTTGCTACTCTTTAGGCACTTTACTTCAAGTCCCTCCAAATACCTGTTCATCCCACATAGAATCAATAAAACGACTAGTTTTCACAATGTATCATAACAAACAAAAAAATACACAAGGCCCTGTATAAGATAAATATTAGATCAAGTTGAGGCCCACTTGGTTTAATATTACTAATCCGGATTACCGCAAGGAGGTAACCATATCACAAATCATGCATGTGCCTGCACATATTTCAGACATAATGCATCCTAGGAACAAGACAGCCCTTTGATATTGTTTGCGCAACTCACCCGCCTTCGTTCTCCTCTCCCTTTTCTCCCGTTTTGTCCGTTCGCGACACCAAAGGTGGTTTACCAGGAGGCAGATTTAGGATGCTTTCCTGCTGTTCGCGTATTTGACGCTTGCGTTTCTTGCTCCACAGCTCGTGACAGTCTTGCCATGTAGGCAGTTCTGGAGCTTGAATCCTGAAAGCGACAAAACCATTAAAGCACCAGCAAACACACAGCGAGAAAAAGCAAACTTACTGATCGGGATTGATCGTCTTTAACCAGGAACTTTTCAAAGCATCTTCAGCAGTAATGCGACGATCGGGATCCAGCTCTAGCATTTTGTCCAATAGATCTAAGGCGGGAGTGGGCATGAACACGAAATCCTCTCTCAGCTTTCGCCTGTGCAACTTGTTGGGTTTCAGGGCATGGAAAAGGGGCAATTTAATTACGGAAGGCCAAACTGCAGGAGTAGGTGTTCCGCATATTTTTGATATCCGATCTAATTGAGCCATTTCCGCGTTCGCCTGTAAGTAAAAAAATCAATTAACTTTTCTTAGCTATTCAGCAACACTCTCTCAAGCACTTTCTTACCTGAAATAGTGGTTTCTTAAGAAACAGTTCGCCCAGAATGCAACCACAACTCCAAATATCAATAGCGGGGCCATATCTTTCCTCCCCAAGCAGTAGCTCCGGAGGTCGATACCACAAAGTAATTACTTTATTAGTATATGGGCGCTGTCGATCTTCAGCATTGTACAAGCGAGCCAATCCAAAGTCCGCAAGTTTCACTTCACCCCTTTAAAAGATACTAATTATTTAAGGAAACTTGCCCACCAAATCGTTTCCTACTTGTTGTTCATTAAAATGTTGCTGCATTTGATATCGCGATGCAAGAAATTCTTTTTGTGGCAGTAGTTCAGCCCGTCCAACAACTGCTTCATAATGCAGGCATTATTCAGTTCATTAAAATCCACCATACCGGATTCCAATAAGCCCATCAAGTCATGATCCATGTACTCAAAAACTAAGTAAAATGATCCTTTCTCCTGCAACAACAAAGTGGAGTTGTACAAAGAATGATAAATTAAGAGCCGCGGAAATTACCTTTCTGAAATCTATAGCATCCTGTTTGTCTGTTACAATTTCCCGTAAGTTCACAATGTTTTTGTGATTAAGTTGTCGCAAAATCTTAATCTCGCGTACGGCCGTAATCGGGAAACCTTCTTTCTCGTTTTCCAATCGCACTTTTTTCAATGCTACCAGTTCGTTTGCGTGGACGTCTTTCGCTTTGTACACTTGGCCGTATGTTCCTGAAAGGACCCGAAATTTCAAAAGGCTGAAATTTTTACTTTCTATCGTCAATTACCTTCTCCAATCTGCGCGATCACTTCGAACATATCAACGCACCGTTCTCCCCAGTCTTTGCCACTCATCTGGAAGTTTCGCGACGTTCTTCTCCTGAGTATTCTGGGACGTTTCACGATTTTGGCTTGATTTGGCTTAGGTTTGAACTTCTCCAATTTATTCATCGGTACAACTCGTGGAGGCGTAGATGCGTTTTCATCGTCATCACCGCTGAGCTCATCCGTTCCTGGCACAACTGCAACATCAGAAAAATTACATAAAAAAATCATGATAAACATACGTACTTTGTTATTTAAACTTTGTTGTGTATATTTTCCTGACTGTACTTTAATTTATTTGAAAAAAAAATTCCTGGGTTTCAGTCAATGTTATTGTTTATTATTTAAAATGTCACAAATACGTTTCGGTGTCTTTCTCCACCATCATCAGTTGGTCTAAAATATACATTTACAGTTATCATCAATTTAAATAAAAAATTTTCATCAAAATTCACATATCAAAAAGAACATTAAGATCAATGGTTTTCAGGTGATGAGTCAGGACAAACATGTCTGGGAAAAGACTAGAATCTATTGTTTAGAGATTTAAATTTAACTTACGTTAATCAGACACAGACAATCTTAGCTCTGTGTATCACACACTAATTAAATGAGCGCATGCATGAACTGATTGGACCAAGTAAATGAAATATAAACACCTAATATTGAGGAATTGCAGAGCAATTCCTAGAATGCAAAGAAAAAGCGAAATATAAACAGTTTTTTTTTGTTCTATCGCTCGATATCGAATAAAATATGGAATTCAATAGCCAGTCAAATGTGAAGGTAGAAACAACTATACACGTAACTTAAATTTAAATCTCTAAACAATAGATTCTAGTCTTTTCCCAGACATGTTTGTCCTGACTCATCACCTGAAAACCATTGTTCCTTGTTAATGTACTTCTTAATATGTGTGTGATTTGTATTTTAATATGTGAATTTTGATGAAATTTTTTATTTAAATTGACGATAACTGTAAATGTATATTTTAGACAAACTGATGATGGTGGAGAAAGACACCGAAACGTATTTGTGACATTTTAAATAATAAACAATAAAATTGACTGAAACCCAGGAATTTTTTTTTGAAGTTATTTTTTTTGCTAAACCCTTTTCTAACCTGGTGGCATTGGTAGGTCTTTAACACTCTTCCTGGTACTCAATGGAGGTGTTTTTTCTCTCTTTGGTGAGGGTATGGGAGGCGATGGACTACTGGGGGGTGATTCAATAGCTTCCAGCCTGTAACAACCAAAACGCTTAGCAGATTGAACAACACACTTTATAAATCACTCACTCTGCTTCGTCCATTCCGGGAGGCATCGGTAGTTTTGTAATACTCTTCGGCTTAATCTTGAAATAGTGATTCGATTTTACAGGTACATGTTGTGGAATTGGTGGCCTAGGTAGAGGTGCGGCAGGTTGCAATGGTTTAGCCGGTAGCACCAAGGTGGAGTTGTTTTGCTGTAAACAGTATTAGTTTTTAACGTCTTCAATAAACACCCTTGGAAATTACTACCTGTTCGCTGCTCCCAGTGTTCGTAGCCACTACATCGTTGGTTTTTGGAACGCTTTTAGGTGAAGCATCCGGAATTGGAATATCATCAATGTCCATAGGTATGGAAATAGTGTTTGAATAGTCGTTTTCAGGCTTGCTATCCGTTTCGTCATCAACATCATACACTTCCGAACTCTGTAAAATTAAAATATTGCTGCTTCGTGTTGAACTGGCGGCTTAGAATAGTTACTTACTGTATTAGCTTTAGCTGCCTTTTCCGATTTCATGTTTTGCTCCAGTTTTTTGAGTTCTTGCTCTCGCTTGTGTCGATCTTTTACCAACTCGGCAAAAAGACTCGTGTCTGTAATTTTGTTCGATAATTGGGACGCTCTTATCGAATGAGGCGAGGGGCTTCGATGGCGATGCCTGGAAAGTTTCTTGAATTTGTAAAAATGCTTCAGATAATATTTAAAAAAATACCTTGGGCTTTTATCTCTCTTGGGGCTCCTGGATTTATGTCTTTTGTTTCTAGAATTTCTATTTGGTGACGGACTATAATGCTTGCTTCTACTATAACTAGGCGATCTAGATCTTTTCATCGCCACAGGGCTGCGGTTTCTGAATAATTATCGAATGGATTAACAGAAATGTTAAACTTTGAAACCGTCTGGACGTTACCTTGAGAGGGCCATTTTTTCTCTGGCCTTCTCTTTCTCTCTTTTGTGTTTCCTATGTGCCTCCCTCCGCCGTTTACTATTTGGCGATATTGACCTATGCTTGTGGTTACTGTGAAGGCCATCGGGAGTGAATGTTCTGGACAATGGGCGCCATTAGTTTTCTTGTTACCGATTTTGCGGCAGTTGCAAAAACTTACCTTGGAACAGGTGAATGTCGCGTATAATCGTCAACAACCATCTGCGGGCTCCGTTCCCTTACTATTGTAATGCTGTGATTAGAGAGAGGTCTGGAAGAATATTTTTCAATAAAATAAAGACATTTAAAACTAACTAAACTATTACCTAGAATGGTGTGCATGTACAGGGGGCGGAGTATTAGCGGTCTCTCGAGAATACTCATGATAATCTCTGTAAACTCGCAAGGGCGGTGTTGCAGAGGGAGGAGAAACTGCTTCAGGTGAGGCAATATGGCTGTCGTTGGATACCGGTGAACATGCACTAGGGTCAGTTTTGGTATCTAAAACTGAAGGATAATCACTTTCATATGATTCAAAAATTTATTTTTGGAGTCGTTTGTAAATATTCATTACCTGGGCTATCAGTAACCATTCCATAATAGTCTGAGATTGCAAGGAAGTAATGGTAATAAATTAAATAAACATTATTTATTTAATTCCGGTTAATATAATTGAAAGATACTTACCTACAATTTGAGAGCTATGCTCTGGAGCTTCCCAGTCATCAATCACTTCTGCTTCTCTCGGTCTTTGCGGCACAATTTTCGGCGGCGTTTTCGGACTGCTCTCTGGTGATTCAACTAGAAGAACATCTAATCCAGTCAATTTTCAGCCAAGTGAGCCAGTTGTCAAAACAAGGAATTAATGTACCAACCTGATTCACTGTCACTCTCCTCAGAACTGCTTTTAGATTTTTTTTTCTTTTTCTTCTTCTTCGCCTTTTTACTCTCTCTCTTCTTGTGTTTCTTATCTTTCCGCTTCTTTTTCCTCTTCTCCACACTTTGAAAATCTTCAATCGCATAAGGAGATATCACTTCGACTATTCTTCGCCTTAGTTCGCTAGACTTTGAAGATTCTGAAGCAGATAGATGTCGTTCCCTTGATGTTATTAGCAATGGAGGAGTCGGTGATCGAGGCATTAATACTGGGTCTAATCGATGGCGACGACCTAATATAGATAATTACAAGTAAATAATTTAGTTTTTTTTCTATTAATCATTTAAATTAAAGTTTATGGCTTCAAGCGGTAGCATGTATGTAGTGGCATAATGGATATTGTGGTCCAATAAGGTACTATTTAAAAAAAAAGCTGGATTACAATATAATGGAACCCATTATAACCCATATCGAATTTTGGAATTTTGCGTGAAACATTCCAAATTTGACGTTTTATATTAAAAAGCGCATTTTACGGCTCTGTCCCGCAATGGCAGCAAGAGCTCCGCAGCTCGACCGGTTCTCTAAATATGAGCCAAATACTAAGAGCGTTTTTCAAAACGCGCAATAATTTTGAATTATCGCATTTTGCGTCAATACTTGAAACATTCCAAAGTTGATGTTTTATATAAAAAAGAGCGTATTTTAACGTTCTATCGTGCAATGGCAACTATAACATTGCAACTTGATCGTTTCTCTAAATATGATCCGAAGACTAAGAGCGTATCTCGAAACCCGCAGCTATTTTGAGTTCTCGCATTTTGCGTGAAAACTGGAAATATTTCTGAAATGATGTTTGGAACAAAAAAGTGCGCAATTTAAGGGTCTATCCTACAATGGCAACTAGAGCCTTGCAGCTCGACCCGTTCTCTAAATATGAGCCAAAGACTAAGAGCGTATCTCGAAACCCGCATTTATTTTGAGTTTCGCAGTAGTAGTAAACATCTTTATTTCTAAAAAAGGCTATCGATCTATCGGTCTTTCTGCCCTTGTTTAATAAATGTAGTCTTAATCTAAGTAAAAAACAAATATGAGAATTATTTTATTCTAGGTTAACAATCTTATTAAATAAACTTTCCAATTCTAATGACAAGAAAAAATTATTTTATTGTCCAGTAGTCAGTTGCGTTTGTAAGTGTTCGAGTAGCGTTGATGTAGGGAAACGGAAGCGGGATTGTCTGGTTGGTCTTGTAAGACAAAGGGGATTCCGTATGGTCCATTGTAGGGGTTGTTTGTCCATTTTGTCTGTAGATGTATGAGTCTTTCCGAAATCTTTGTCATGTTTGTGCATTCGTATAGTAGTTGGGTGCAGGGGTTGTGTAGTGGTTTTGGGGGTGTCTTATTCGTGTTATTAGTCTTAGTGCAATTTGTTCTGTTGTTTGTATATCACGTTTTGTCCTTTCTGTTCCGTGTTTGTGCTAATTCCTCTGTCTTTGTAGGTTAGTGATCGGAAGTGTTTTGTTCTCTTTATTGTTTCTGCCCTGATGTTTCGTATGTGTTTAGTGAATTTAAGTTTGTGGTCAATTGTGATTCCAAGGTATTTTACGTCGTTTTTTGGTTGTGTCGTTTGGCCGACTGCAGTTATTGTAGGGGAGTCAGCGTTGAGTCTGTGGTTTGTGTTGGTTGGGTTTTTTGACGCGTTTGGTGTTAGTCTCCATTTATAAAACCATGTCATTGTGTTGTTTGTTAGTGTTTGGAGTCTTTGAGCTGCTCTCTCAGTAGTTTTGTCATGTACAATAAGTGCCGTGTCGTCTGCGTATTGTAATATGTATGCCGATCTGTCGATTTGATTTTTGTCTGGTAAGTTGTAATTGTATATGTCATGGCAGTATATATTGTAGAGAAACGGTGAGAGCGGGGATCCTTGAGGGAACCCTTGTTCAGGGGAAAAAGAAAATGACAGTGTTTTGTCAATTCGTACTTGTAGTTGTCTGTTTTCTAGTAAGTTCTTTATGGTGTGTAGTAGATATGTTGGTGTGTGTAGTTTGTATAGTAAGCCTCTATGCCAGACACTACACACAGTCGAGTGATGTTGTTTGAAACCAAATTGGTAGGTAGGTACATATTTTCCAATCACTTTTTCAAGCCGCTGCTTTATTATGTATTCCAAAATTTTGCTTAGTACTGGAAGTAGTGTAACTGGTCTGTAGTTGCTCGATTATGTATTGTCGAGTCCATTTTTGAGTTTCGCATTTTGAGCAAAAACTAGAGACATTCCTAAATTGATGTTTTATATATAAAGAGCGCGTTTTTGGGCTCCATCACTCAATGGCAACTAGAGCTTTGCAGCTCGACCGGTTCTCTCAATATGAGCTAAAGACTACGAGCCGTTTACAAAACCCGCAATAATTTAAAATTTTTGCTCTTTGCGTGGAAGCTAGAAATATTACAAAGTTGATGTTTTATATAAAAAAGAGCGTATTTTAATGCTCTATCACGCAATGGCAACTATAACATTGCAGCTCGACCGGTTCTCTAAATGTGAGCCAACGACCGGTTTCAAACCCGCAAAAATTTGGTTTTTTTTCAATTTACTTGAAAATTAGAAAAAATCCAAAGTTGATGTTTGACATAGAAAAGAGCGCAGTTTAACGCTCTATCCCGCAATGGCAATTAGAGCTTTGCAGCTCGAACGGTTCTCTAAATATGAGTGAAATCTCGTTAAATGAGCAAAGACTAAGAGCGTATCTCAAAACCCGCAGCAATTTTGAGTTCTCGCATTTTGGGTGAAGACTGGAAATATCTCTGAAATGATGTTTGAAACAAAAGATTGTGCAATTTAAGCTCTATCGTACAATGACAACTAGAGTTTTGCAGCTCACCTGGTTCTCTAAATATGAGCCAAATACTAAAAGCGGATTACAAAACCCGCTTAAATTTTGAATTTTGTCATTTTCCGTAAAAACTGGAAATATTTATAATATGATGTTTAGCATAACAAAGTGCGCATTTTAAAGCTCTATTCTACAATGGCAACTAGAGCTTTGCAAACTCGACCCGTTCTCTAAATATGATTCAAAGACTAAGAGCGTATCTCAAAACCCGCATTTATTTTGAGTTTTCGCATTTTGCGTTAAAACTGGAAATATTTCTGAAATGATGTTTGGAACAAAAAAGTGCGCAATTTAAGGGTCTATCCTACAATGGCAACTAGAGCTTTGCAGCTCGACCTGTTCTCTAAATATGAGCCAAAGACTAAGAGCGTATCTTAAAACCTGCATTTATTTTGAGTTTCGCATTTTGAGCAAAAACTAGAGACATTCCTAAATTGATGTTTTATATATAAAGAGCGCGTTTTTGAGCTCCATCACTCAATGGCAACTAGAGCTTTGCAGCTCGACCGGTTCTCTCAATATGAGCTAAAGACTACGAGCCGTTTACAAAACCCGCAATAATTTAAAATTTTTGCGCTTTGCGTGGAAGCTAGAAATATTACAAAGTTGATGTTTTATATAAAAAAGAGCGTATTTTAATGCTCTATCACGCAATGGCAACTATAACATTGCAGCTCGACCGGTTCTCTAAATATGAACCAACGACCGGTTTTCAAAACCCGCAAAAATTTGGGTTTTTTTCAATTTACTTGAAAATTAGAAAAAATCCAAAGTTGATGTTTGACATAGAAAAGAGCGCATTTTAACGCTCTATCCCGCAATGGCAATTAGAGCTTTGCAGCTCGAACGGTTCTCTAAATATGAGTGAAAGACTAAGAGTGTTTTTCAAAACCCGCAACAATTTTGAATTATCTCATTTTGCGTGAATACTAGAAATATTCCAAAGTTGATGTTTTATATAAAAAAGAGCGTATCTTAACGTTCTATCCTGCAATGGCAACTATAACATTGCAGCTCGATCGGTTCTCTAAATATCAGTCCAAAACGAATAGCGTTTTTCAAAACCCGCAATCCTTTTGAATTTCGGCATTTTGCGTGAAAACTGGAATCTTTTCATGTTTTATGTTTTATATTAAAAAAGAGCACATTTTAGGGCTCTATTCCGCAATAGCAACTAGAGCTTTGCAGCTCGCCCGGTTCTCTACAAATGAGCCAAAGACTATCAGCGGTTTTTACAACCCGCAATGATTTTGAATTTTCCGATTACAACAGACAGAAATTAAGACTCCATTAAGCGTTTTGACATACCTGGTGACCGCATGAGCATCGTTGCAGATCTGGACAAATACATTTCCTCCATGTATGTTCTACGGTGTTCCCTGTGCATGGCTGTTGAATACTGTTCGTCCGTGAAATCCACAAAGTCCCCAACTTCCCCTTCTTCCGTATTGCTCACCGCTTCACCAGCTTCTTCACCGCTCTGAATCTCACCGGCTTCCGGTTCAGACAAATCCTCTGAGCTTACATCGGAGTACTCAACAAGAGGCTTAGCGGTTACCGAGGTTGCAACACCATCTCTAATTTTGCGCTTTTTGGATTTTTTAGATTTCTCTGATTTTCCATGTCGCCGACTTTCCATTTTACAAAGTCTGTGGCCCCGTCCAGCTCATAATAGCTGGCATTCCTTTGGATGGGCTTCTAGACAAATGCCAAAATGCAGTGTCACAGAATGAGGTTAAGTCTAGCTAACCTAAATAGGGCACGAGCGGAGACGAATATTGGGGGGCGAATGGTCAGGGAGATGTTCATGGAAGCCCCCGAATATCCTCACGTGTAGATTTGAGGAGTAAATATAGGGGCTTGTAGTAGAAAAGTGATGTTGACATTTTCGCCCATGTCAATCAAAATAAAATGGCGATGAATAGTTAGTGATGAAGGGGTGGGACTGATGGAAAATCGCAATTTCTCCTAATTTTCAATGGTTTGTTAGAGTGAAAACTATCCGTTCTTACCTCAGTCTCAACTTCCGATGTGGTTGCACCTTAACCAACTCACTAATACAACACCGCACTCAACTGGACACTTTTTTACTTGGACGTCCCTGCTTGGGACTTCTTGTCTAAGGCCTCTTTTCACGTTAATTTATTCCGTTTAGAATCGCCTTTGACTCTTATTTCAACATGTACAGATGGCGATGTTTCATAGGTCATAAAGATTTATTTAGATTTTTATTCTCTAGCGATCCATACAAAACGCCATTTTTCTATCCTGTAGTGCCTCGTGCTAGCCGAGAGCCGAGAGCCGAGTCGAAGGCATTCGGGCGGTGTTGCCGCTAACTGCACGCAAATTATCCTGAAGCTCCAAGGGAATTTTATTACAAGCTCTCATATCGGTTAATTGCTAGAATATATACAAGCTGTTGAACTAGAATGTTGTCAACTGCCGATCTGTGCAACAGGAAAGGAGTTAAAAAGGCAATTTGTCAGCAACAGGAAATGTTGCACTGATTTTGCGGCAGTGCCTTGATGAAACCAGCCTCACGGCAACAGGGGGTATTGTTCAACAATGAGTGTTATCGATTTGATCACTAGATGGCCACATGGGTACAAGACGTATATATATAGATGGGATACAAGGATGGATTTTCGAATTTTTTTTGAGTGTTTTAGAAGCTTTTGCGCGTTTTATTCACATAATCTCGCATAGATTTTTTAATAAATTTGCTGCAAAGTTGAGCTTATCCGTAGAGCGCAAATTTTGAAACCGTTTGCTAAACATCGCTTTTTATGATTTATGTAAATTTTGACTAAATTCTACTCTTTAACAGTCTTTAACGTTAAATAGGATTCGAATAATCAATTAAATCAGCTTCAATCAATCAATAGTTTCCACATTTGAGCCTTTTATACAGTTTGTTTGAGGTTAATGGTTTTTAAGCGCAATCGCCGTAGTGAACAACTTTACTACCACACACAAACATCGCATTCGCCAATGTCCAGAACTAACATCAGAAGAACTTCTATGGATTACTCAGACTATTCGTGGACAGTGTCGTTTTATAATGAGGTTATTATATTAATCTATAACAAGTTATCAGCCTCCAAATAACAAGACATAAATAACACCGCCGTTGGTTTACCCGACGCCCGGATTAATCTGTTCATGTCCTTGTTTTCACTGCGTCCGAATGGGTCCGGGCGAATTTTTCATAAGCATCCGGATTTTAAAATAGTTGCCTTTAGCTAGTAAAAAATGACAAATAACGGCCTATAAGTTTAGAAGTGCAAATTCACCTGTATCCGAATAAAAAAGCCAAACAACCTTTTTAACAAATTAATATTAAAAGTTAATCTAAATTTAGTGGGTTCAGTTAATTTAGAAAGTTAAAAACTCAAGAAAATGAAAGTTACACAGCCAAATTTGCCCTAACTTAGGAACTGGATAAACTCTGATTGCTTCGAGCGATTTGGTTTCTGTTTGAGTCGTTATCCAGCCCCAATTGTGTTCGGGTAGTCCATGTTGCGATGAAAAGTTAGCACTTCAGATAAATTTTCTACAAGATGGTAACTAAAAAAATGCAAAATTGCGAAAAGTACGGCATTTTTGTGGGGTTTTTTATTGGATCTCAACACCAAAAGTTTAAAGATAAACCAACTAGTTCGAAACGGCTTTTGAATTTTTCGGTCATCTCTTGTATTTACAGGGTGGTCTCCAAAAATCAGTTTTCGGTCCTGTAGCGATAACTTCTTCTTGTGCTCTTGGATCAATGTTTTTTTTCCACTTTCAAACTTTCTGGATTTATAGAATCAACTGTTTGTTATAGATCGTGAGAGTTTCACTGTACTATTTGCATTTATTTGGAAGATGTGAATTTTTAGGGATGAGAGCGCATTTGATCAAAAACACCAGTTTTGAGACCGGTTTTTGCAAAGCTAACAAAAATCTAGATTTTTGGCTATATTTACGGAACTTTTTTGATGTATAGAATCAACTCTTTGTGATACATCGTGAGAGATTGAATGTACTATTGGCATTCTTTTGGGAGATGTGAATTTTTAAGGAAGAAAGCGTATTTGCTCAAAAACTCCAGTTTTCAGACCGATTTTGCAAAGCTGACACAAATCAAGATTTAGGGCTTTATTTTTGAAACTTTACTGATTTATAGAATGAACGGTTTGTGATACATCTTGAGAGTTTCATTGTACTATTTGCATTATTTTGGAGAATGTGAATTGTTTGGAAAAAGAGCGCACTTGATCAAAAACACAAGTTTTGAGACCGATTTTTGCAAAGCTGACAAAAATCTAGATTTTGGGCGATATTTGTGAACCTTTCTTGATTTACGGAACCGACTGTTTGTGACACATCCTGAGAGTTTCAATGTAATATTTGCATTCTTTTAGAAGATGCGAATTTTTAGGGAAGAGACCGCATTTGACCTAAAACACAAGTTTTGAGACCAGTTTTTACAAAGCTGACAAAAATCAAGATTTTTGGCGATATCTGTGAACCTTTCTTGATTAATGTAATCGACTGTTTGTGATACACCCTGAGAGTTTCATTGTACTATTTGCATTCTTTTAGAAGATCTGTATTTGTAGGTAAGAGAGCGCACTTGATCAAAAACACAAGTTTTGAGACCGGTTTTTGCAAAGCTGACGAAAATCAAGATTTTGGGCGATATTTGTGAACCTTTCTGGATTTATGGAATCGACTGTTTGTGACACATCCTGAGAGTTTCATTGTACTATTTGCATTATTTTGGAGAATGTGAACTTTTAGGAAAGAGAGCGCACTTGATCAAAAGCACAAGTTTTGAGACCGATTTTTGTAAAGCTAACAAAAATCTAGATTTTGGGTGATATTTGTGAAACTTTCTGAATTTATAAAACCAACTGTTTGTGATAGATCGTGAGAGTTTCGATGTACTATTGGCATTCTTTTGGAAGATGTGAATTTTTAGGGAAGAGAGCGCATTTGACCTAAAACACAAGTTTTGAGACCGGTTTATGCAAAGCTGACAAAAATCAAGATTTTGGGCAATATTTGTGAACCTTTCTGGATTAATGGAACCGACTATTTGTGACACATCCTGAGAGCTTCATTGTACTATTTGCATTCTTTTAGAAGATCTGAATTTTTAGGTAAGAGAGCGCACTTGATCAAAAACACAAGTTTTGAGACCGATTTTTGCAAAGCTGACAAAAATCTAGATTTTGGGCGATATTTGTGAACCTTTCTTGATTTACGGAACCGACTGTTTGTGACACATCCTGAGAGTTTCAATGTAATATTTGCATTCTTTTAGAAGATGCGAATTTTTAGGGAAGAGACCGCATTTGACCTAAAACACAAGTTTTGAGACCAGTTTTTACAAAGCTGACAAAAATCAAGATTTTTGGCGATATCTGTGAACCTTTCTTGATTAATGGAATCGACTGTTTGTGACACATCCTGAGAGTTTCATTGTACTATTTGCATTCTTTTAGAAGATCTGTATTTGTAGGTAAGAGAGCGCACTTGATCAAAAACACATGTTTTGAGACCGGTTTTTCCAAAGCTGACAAAAATCAAGATTTTTGGCGATATTTGTGAACCTTTCTTGATTAATGGAATCGACTGTTTGTGACACATCCTGAGAGTTTCATTGTAATATTTGCATTCTTTTAGAAGATCTGTATTTGTAGGTAAGAGAGCGCACTTGATCAAAAACACATGTTTTGAGACCGGTTTTTCCAAAGCTGACAAAAATCAAGATTTTTGGCGATATTTGTGAACCTTTCTGGATTTATGGAACCTACTGTTTGTGACACATACTGAGAGCTTCATTGTACTATTTGCATTCTTTTAGAAGATGTGAATTTTTAGGTAAGGGAGCGCACTTGATCCAAAACACAAGTTTTGAGACCGGTTTTTGCAAAGCTGACAAAAATCAAGATTTTTGGCGATATTTGTGAACCTTTCTTGATTAATGTAATCGACTGTTTGTGATACACCCTGAGAGTTTCATTGTACTATTTGCATTCTTTTAGAAGATCTGTATTTGTAGGTAAGAGAGCGCACTTGATCAAAAACACAAGTTTTGAGACCGGTTTTTGCAAAGCTGACAAAAATCAAGATTTTGGGCGATATTTGTGAACCTTTCTGGATTTATGGAACCTACTGTTTGTGACACATACTGAGAGCTTCATTGTACTATTTGCATTCTTTTAGAAGATGTGAATTTTTAGGTAAGAGAGCGCACTTGATCAAAAACACAAGTTTTAGACCGGTTTTTGCAAAGCTGACAAAAATCAAGATTTTTGGCGATATTTATGAACGTTTCTGGATTTATGGAACCTACTGTTTGTGACACATACTGAGAGCTTCATTGTACTATTTGCATTCTTTTAGAAGATGTGAATTTTTAGGTAAGAGAGCGCACTTGATCAAAAACACAAGTTTTGAGACCGGTTTTTGCAAAGCTGACAAAAATCAAGATTTTTGGCGATATTTGCGAACCTTTCTTGATTAATGTAATCGACTGTTTGTGATACACCCTGAGAGTTTCATTGTACTATTTGCATTCTTTTAGAAGATGTGAATTTTTAGGTAAGAGAGCGCACTTGATCAAAAACACAAGTTTTGAGACCGGTTTTTGCAAAGCTGACAAAAATCAAGATTTTTGGCGATATTTGTGAACCTTTCTTGATTAATGGAATCGACTGTTTGTGATACATCCTGAGAGTTTCAATGTAATATTGGCATTCTTTTAAAAGATGTGAATTTTTAGGGAAGAGAGCGCATTGGATCTAATACACAAGTTTTGAGACCGGTTTTTGCAAAGCTGACAAAAATCAAGATTTTTGGCGATATTTGTGAACCTTTCTTGATTAATGTAATCGACTGTTTGTGATACACCCTGAGAGTTTCATTGTACTATTTGCATTCTTTTAGAAGATCTGTATTTGTAGGTAAGAGAGCGCACTTGATCAAAAACACATGTTTTGAGACCGGTTTTTCCAAAGCTGACAAAAATCAAGATTTTTGGCGATATTTGTGAACCTTTCTGGATTAATGGAACCTACTGTTTGTGACACATACTGAGAGCTTCATTGTACTATTTGCATTCTTTTAGAAGATGTGAATTTTTAGGTAAGAGAGCGCACTTGATCAAAAACACAAGTTTTGAGACCGGTTTTTGCAAAGCTGACAAAAATCAAGATTTTTGGCGATATTTGTGAACCTTTCTGGATTTATGGAACCTACTGTTTGTGACACATACTGAGAGCTTCATTGTACTATTGCATTCTTTTAGAAGATGTGAATTTTTAGGTAAGAGAGCGCACTTGATCAAAACACAAGTTTTGAGACCGGTTTTTGCAAAGCTGACAAAAATCAAGATTTTTGGCGATATTTGTGAACCTTTCTTGATTTAATGGAATCGACTGTTTGTGATACATCCTGAGAGTTTCATTGTACTATTTGCATTCTTTTAGAAGATGTGAATTTTTAGGTAAGAGAGCGCACTTGATCAAAAACACAAGTTTTGAGACCGGTTTTTGCAAAGCTGACAAAAATCAAGATTTTTGGGCGATATTTGTGAACCTTTCTGGATTATGGAACCTACTGTTTGTGACACATACTGAGAGCTTCATTGTACTATTTGCATTCTTTTAGAAGATGTGAATTTTTAGGTAAGAGAGCGCACTTGATCAAAAACACAAGTTTTGAGACCGGTTTTTGCAAAGCTGACAAAAATCAAGATTTTTGGCGATATTTGTGAACCTTTCTTGATTAATGGAATCTACTGTTTGTGACTACATCCTGAGAGCTTTCATTGTACTATTTGCATTCTTTTAGAAGATGTGAATTTTTAGGTAAGAGAGCGCACTTGATCAAAACACAAGTTTTGAGACCGGTTTTTGCAAAGCTGACAAAAATCAAGATTTTTGGCGATATTGTGAACCTTTCTTGATTAATGAATCGACTGTTTGTGATACATCCTGAGAGTTTCATTGTACTATTGCATTCTTTTAGAAGATGTGAATTTTTAGGTAAGAGAGCGCACTTGATCAAAAACACAAGTTTTGAGACCGGTTTTTGCAAAGCTGACAAAAATCAAGATTTTTGGCGATATTTGTGAACCTTTCTTGATTAATGGAATCGACTGTTTGTGATACATCCTGAGAGTTTCATTGTATATTTGCATTCTTTTAGAAGATCGTGAATTTGTAGGTAAGAGAGCGCACTTGATCAAAAACACAAGTTTTGAGACCGGTTTTTGCAAAGCTGACAAAAATCAAGATTTTTGGCGATATTGTGAACCTTTCTGGATTTATGGAACCTACTGTTTGTGACACATACTGAGAGCTTCATTGTACTATTTGCATTCTTTTAGAAGATGTGAATTTTTAGGTAAGAGAGCGCACTTGATCAAAAACACAAGTTTTGAGACCGGTTTTTGCAAAGCTGACAAAAATCAAGATTTTTGGCGATATTTGTGAACCTTTCTGGATTTATGGAACCTACTGTTTGTGACACATACTGAGAGCTTCATTGTACTATTTGCATTCTTTTAGAAGATGTGAATTTTTAGGTAAGAGAGCGCACTTGATCAAAAACACAAGTTTTAGACCGGTTTTTGCAAAGCTGACAAAAATCAAGATTTTTGGCGATATTTATGAACGTTTCTGGATTTATGGAACCTACTGTTTGTGACACATACTGAGAGCTTCATTGTACTATTTGCATTCTTTTAGAAGATGTGAATTTTTAGGTAAGAGAGCGCACTTGATCAAAAACACAAGTTTTGAGACCGGTTTTTGCAAAGCTGACAAAAATCAAGATTTTTGGCGATATTTGTGAACCTTTCTTGATTAATGTAATCGACTGTTTGTGATACACCCTGAGAGTTTCATTGTACTATTTGCATTCTTTTAGAAGATGTGAATTTTTAGGTAAGAGAGCGCACTTGATCAAAAACACAAGTTTTGAGACCGGTTTTTGCAAAGCTGACAAAAATCAAGATTTTTGGCGATATTTGTGAACCTTTCTTGATTAATGGAATCGACTGTTTGTGATACATCCTGAGAGTTTCAATGTAATATTGGCATTCTTTTAAAAGATGTGAATTTTTAGGGAAGAGAGCGCATTGGATCTAATACACAAGTTTTGAGACCGGTTTTTGCAAAGCTGACAAAAATCAAGATTTTTGGCGATATTCTGAACCTTTCTTGATTACTGAAATCGACTGTTTGTGATACACTCCTGAGAGCTTCATTGTACTATTTGCATTCTTTTAGAAGATGTGCATTTTTAGGTAAGAGAGCGCACTTGATCAAAAACACAAGTTTTGAGACCGGTTTTTGCAAAGCTGACAAAAATCAAGATTTTTGGCGATATTTGTGAACCTTTCTTGATTAATGGAATCGACTGTTTGTGATACATCCTGAGAGTTTCAATGTAATATTGGCATTCTTTTAAAAGATGTGAATTTTTAGGGAAGAGAGCGCTATTGGATCTAATACACAAGTTTTGAGACCGGTTTTTGCAAAGCTGACAAAAATCAAGATTTGGGCGATATTTCTGAACCTTTCTGGATTTACGAAACCGACTGTTTGTGACACATCCTGAGAGCTTCATTGTACTATTTGCATTCTTTTAGAAGATGTGAATTTTTAGGTAAGAGAGCGCACTTGATCAAAAACACAAGTTTTGAGACCGGTTTTTGCAAAGCTGACAAAAATCAAGATTTTTGGAGATATTTGTGAAACTTTCTGAATTTATAAAACCAACTGTTTGTGATACATCCTGAGAGTTTCAATGTAATATTTGCATTCTTTTAGAAGATGTGAATTTTTAGGGAAGAGAGCGCATTTGATCTAAAGCACAAGTTTTGAGACCGGTTTTTGCAAAGCTGACAAAAATCAAGATTTTGGGCGATATTTGTGAACCTTTCTGGATTTATGGAACCTACTGTTTGTGACACATCCTGAGAGTTTCATTGTACTATTTGTATTCTTTTAGAAGATGTGAATTTTTAGGTAAGAGGGCACACTTGATCAAAAACACAAGTTTTGAGACTGGCTTTTGCAAAGCTGACAAAAATCAAGATTTTGAACAATATTTATTAAACTTTCTGGATTTATGGAATCAACTGTTTGTGATACATGCTGAAAGTTTCAATGTAATATTTGCATTCTTTTGGAGGATGTGAATTTTTAGGGAAGAGAGCGCACTTGATCAAAAACACAAATTTTGGGATCTGCTTTGGCAAAGCTGACAAAAATTAAGATTTTGGACGATTTTCATAAAATTTTTACGTACATTTTTTTAAGTGCAAAAGTGCAGTTGAGTTAGAGCAACCATTTCCCCCCAAAACTCCACAGAACTGCTTATTATAGGCCAAAATCCCTTTTAAATACCCAAGGAAAATTAACCGTGAAGGTCGTTAGTGCAACGGATCGAAAGCTTGTTCAAATATAGTTGACTTCTTCACCAATAAGAAAAGTCTGCAAAAAATAGCAAACGGAAACTTGAGACAAACACTTGAGGAAAACAATCAAAAAACATTTTTTGCGTGTTTTGTATTAAAGTGTGTGCACACCCACTTCCTCCACAGCAAATGATTCAAATTATATTCGAAAGTTGCTGATTCTTAATCAAAAATATCGCTGGGTATATTTTCTCCTTTAGCAGCTCGCACGAACAAATTGGTTTGCACTTTGGGCTCGCCCACAAATATCCAGAAGTTCTCAGCGGTTTCCATTTTATGGTTATCGCGATAGGTGTGGCAGCTCACATTGCTTTCGGGCCCAAAGAACGTCGGGATCCAAGCCAATGTTTCCACAGCCAGATTTTGCCCCGACGCCGTATGCTGGATGATAACTCGGACATCTGGTGTGAAGGAAGTTCCAGTGGTTTCCACACGTAAATGAGGATCCCAATGTAACACCTTGAATCTGCAGTAGAAGTCCGGAAGTCTGGACAGCCGCAAAGCTAGATGGTTCCCAAAAGTGTCCATGGTCAGGTTTTCGCATTGGACATACAGTGGAGGCCCGGCACTTTCGGAAATTTGAATCATTATGTCCTCCCCATAAACCACATGTTCACCTTCCTTGCTCCCACTGCACCCAACAATGGTAAAAGTGTTTCTAATGAACGCCCCCTTTAACGGACTGGCGGTCAGCATGCATCCGTGCTTGAAGTGCTGGCAGGTGTCAATTTCCTTTTCGGTAATCAACCCCGATAGAAACAACCCTTTGGACGAATCAGTGAATTTCAAGTCTTTTTCCAAATCAGCGGTTTTTATCTGGTAGTTCTGCCCGTAGATCATGAAGGCGGTTTCAATCGCCAGCGATGTGGGCTTGAGGATGTTGCGCATCATTTTTTTGGTTTTCTGGATCAACATCTGGCAATGGTCCCGCTTGTAGGCTGTGATGGTGTTTTTGTCCTCTTGGAGCGCCAAGTCTTCGTTCCAAAGCCCCAGTCTGCATGGCAGGGAATAAATGATGCGGTTTTCATACGTTTGTTGTCTGTCGTCGTCTACTTTGTCGCTGTAGATCATTTTTGGAACGCGTAATTTTCGCTTCTAGTAGATGTAAAGTGTCATTTGTGTCTACCTGTAGCTGGTTGTTGTGTTTGTCATAAAGTCTTTTTACAATTACTTTTTTTTGTTCATTATTGTAGGAATGGAAGTAAAATTATTTTCTCGAAATGATCAGCAGGAAACCGTTAATGATCCTGACGTTATTAAAGGAGTTTTTTCGGTGCAAACAACTGTAATTTGCTATTTGTCTAATTCGTTGTTTATTTCAGCTGTTTTTCGAGCTTGTTCTCATTTCATTTTTCATTTTTTTCATTGCCTTTTTCTACTTCGTTCCTGCTTATTCTCTGTATATTTATTAAACTCACAAAGAATTCTTAGTTTCAGTTTCATTTCCTCACCTACCGGGAAATTAAGTTCGAAGAACGAAAATATGCACTGATATTTTTACATTTATCTTAAAACCAACGTTTTTTTTGCCGTTAAAAGTTTCCAAAGATAGATTTATGGGGTCGATTCAAAGCGGATTTATAATAAGGGGACTCGCATCTTCAGAGTGGTGCTGTGATGAGCAAACCACCTCTGATGATGTAAGCCACTTGTGCGTGCGAAACGTCAGACAGAAATTCTTTTCCACGACGGGCTAAAAGCCCGAAAAACTCACCAGTTTTTCCAATTCCAAAAAGAACCAATTCTACAAGAATTACCTATAAAACATGACAAATCGCAAGAAAACATGAGACTGTTTAAACACCCAGTTCAATATGTTTATGTTATTATATTTTTTTGCTGCTTTAGCTCAATTTTTGTCAACGAATAGAGCTATAATTCGTAAAAAAAATTGTTCACATCGGAATAACGATTGAGAAAATATCGACATTTAAAACTTAGGGAATATTTCAGCTATGCGTTAAATATGCGACGCAGTCTATTAACAGATTACTTTTAATTAAAAACAAAACTTGCAAATTTTTTACAAACTAAAAATGTGTTTCCAATTTTATGATCAATTAGGAACAGAAAGAGTCTCTTGGCATTTTTTCGTGTGCGCTTCCGTTTTAGAGAAAAAAAAATCGAAGCCATGCAGTTTTTGAGTGGCCAAGTGCGCAAAACATGTTATAATTAACCGGGTACTTTTAATTTAAAAAAAAATGATAAGTGCCTTATTTTTCCTAAACTAAAAATTAGTTTCCAATTTCTCGGTCAATTAGGAAGAGAAAAAGCCTCTTGGTATTTTTGCGTATGCCGCCCCATTTTCGAGTAAAAAAATAAAAGTCTATTCATAGCAGTATCGATTTGTCAAGTGCTCATAACATATTGATACACATGGAATACTTTTAAATAAAAAATATGCTTCTTCAGAGGTGCAAACAACCCCTGAAGATGCGAGCCACTCGTGCTTGCGAAACGTCAGGAAGAACCCTAATCCTAAAAGCCGAAAGCCGAAGCCTAAAAGCATCAGTTTCGATACTGACATTATCAAGAGCCATAAACTGATTTTTTTACTGGATTCAATTGCGCAAATCTGGCTATCGTGTCAACTACAAGCAATCAATCAAATCACCGTAAAACAATGAGTGAAATGCATATCTTCAAGTGATGAAAGCGATTTCCAATTGATTCTTCACCAGACCATACGCGTCTTGGACTAAGATCAAGAACAGTTTTATGATCAAAAGAAGCAGCTTCATCCTGGATAGCAAGAATAAAACAAATTGATTTCGGAGGCCCTGTATATCTAGGAGCAGAAAACTCTACACAAACGCAGCATTCAATAACTTTCTCCTGCAGCTACAAGGCTAAAACAGATCTAGATGGCGCGTACATGGCGATAGCAGGACTAGCAGGATTTAATCGTTATCAAGCTGCCGTCTTTGTCTACTAATTCACCTACTACATAAAAGGTATATGATGAATAGAGATGGTGCTACACATAGAAGGTCGTTGAGACTAGTCGATATCCCAGTTGGTTGCTTTGTTTCTTTTCATCATGAACAAACGAGATATGTTTATTTTTGTTCCACTTGTGTGGGTACTCGGGTATACACCTTCTTCAAGTTATCCGCTGTATCTAGTTCGCACATAGAAGCGGTGCGGTTTTACTGTTTTTTTTTTGTGGGAAAAATCTCGCCGATCCCGTTAAGCGGCGGGTTTTCCTGGTCGCAATTAAAACAACAGATGGACGGGAAAAACCACTTGCAGTGTTGGCTGGATTATGCCTAGTTTTCATACATATTTTAAGTGCTGAGATTTTTTTCGGTGAGTACAAGTTTCCTGATAAGACAGGTACAGGTGACTAATTTAACAAATTCGGATGTAATGATAAGGACGGTGTTTGAAAGCGGGCGCAAATGGGGGCGAAAACGGGCGCAAATTCCCCCATTTGCGGCCATTCCGTGCAGAGGTTGAGAAATCCTCAGTAAAAAATACTTTTACAGTTTATTATACAAGGCCGAGTGTTGACACCTCTTACCGCTATAACTAAATCCCCCGTTGTAAAGCGAAATCGCTTTATTATGGTAGTTGTTGGGCAGCAATTTCATCTTCCCATACTAAATGAATAAATTTGTTTGCGCTTGATTTACACTTTAGTTTATGACTGTCATAAAATCATCCAGCATTTCAACGTCATTCATACAGCAGTAAGATCAAATTTGATTTTCCTGAGCCCTGAGCGCTCATTGCGGCCTTTCTCAATCACCCCCTTATTGATCGGTGCTCTATCTGTCTCTAGCTCGAAAGGTCAGTTTTGTGCACTCTTTCTTCAGCCCGAGCCCACGTGCTTCGGATGTGGTAACATTTCAGTAAAAAAAAATATGTGGAAGAAAGGGCCGGAAGGCAAATGTTCGTTTATTTAATTGCGCTGCACAATTGGGTCAATTAGTTCATTAATTGCGGTTCTGTTAATATTGTTTAATATATTTTTGTTTAGTTGAGGTTGTTTTGGCTTTTTACGCGACTACTAATGAGGAGCAATTGATCAAAACGGATGAAACTAATATACAGAATAAATTCAAAACCTTATGGCGCGTTATCAAAGAAAGTTTGATTGTTTCCTGGCTGGTTTCCTTTTTTGAAACATTTTCCTTCTTTTTTATTAGATTTATCTCCGTTGAATTATCCTCATTGTATGAACTTATTATACAGTGTGTCCAGTATAAAATGATGTACATGGGGATATTGGAAACCGTTAGAGTTACAGGGTGGACCAAATGGGGAAAAAGTTGCGCAATCAATTGCCTATAAATAATCTGTCATCAACTTCTTTGAATTCGGAATAGGAACGGATATACAGAGAAAAAAAGAAAAAGTGCGTTTTATAAAATCCTTTATATCGTGTTTATTATAAAAGATACAATAACGAAATTTTCAGGGTGGGAGTAAGAAATGAGCGTGAATTTGAAAATAAAGTAAAAAATAATCTAGGCCCACTATGTTCAATGGGCCCGAAGTCAACTTTTGTTTTTCTTATGGGCGCCATATCGAATTTCTGCATTTTTAAATTCCCCTTTAAATATGCTCTTCAACCATGTATAACATGTTTATGTTCGGTCAAGATAAATAATTAAAATTAACAAAATTAAGATTTTATGGCGGTTTTTTTTTGATCAGAAGAAAATCCATGGCTAGTTCGTTAAGTTAGGCACCAAGTTAGGTTTGGATTTAACGTCTGGTTAGGTATTGTGGATACCCACGTGATTGGACCATTTTGTTAAAATGAGAAGTTAAATTCCGAGAGATATTTGAACCTCTTACAAACTAACGTAGCGGAAGCACTTATGGATGTTCCAGTAGCTACCCTGCAAAACTTGTATTTCCAACAAGACGGCGCGCCGCCACATAATGGACGTATTATCACAGAATTTTTAAATCACGAATTTCCCAACAAGTGGATAGGCAACCTGGGACCAGTAAGATGGCCTGCGAGGTCTCCTGACATAACACCGCTTGATTTTTTTGCATGGGGTTTCCTCAAAAATGTGGTATACTGTAGGTCATACGAAACCGAAGAGGAGCTGAGACACGCTGTTATAGAAGCTGTTAACACAATTACCCCAGAAATGATCAGAAAATCCTGTGAAGCAGTAATGAGATGATGTATGTTGTGCGTGCGAGAAAACGGTAGCTTATTTGAACACCTACTCTAATCCTAAAATGTTACTTGTTCTTTTGCAGTGTTCGATGTATGATCAATAATAATTTAAAGTAATAATTAATAGAAATATCAATGCCTACTACCATTAAATCTTAATTTTGTTAATTTCAATTATTTATCTTGACCGAACATAAACATGTTATACATGGTTGAAGAGCATATTTAAAGGGGAATTTAAAAATGCAGAAATTCGATATGGCGCCCATAAGAAAAGCAAAAGTTGACTTCGGCCCCATTGAACATAGTGGGCCTAGATTATTTTTTGCTTTATTTTCAAATTCACGCTCATTTCTTACTCCCACCCTGAAAATTTCGTTATTGTATCTTTTATAATAAACACGATATAAAGGATTTTATAAAACGCACTTTTTCTTTTTTTCTCTGTATATCCGTTCCTATTCCGAATTCAAAGAAGTTGATGACAGATTATTTATAGGCAATTGATTGCGCAACTTTTTCCCCATTTGGTCCACCCTGTAACTCTAACGGTTTCCAATATCCCCATGTACATCATTTTATACTGGACACACTGTATATTTCTAAATAATCACGCTTATACCATAACTATCTGAAAAAATAAAGCACGCCAGTACAGAAAAGACACTCTGTATATAGAATACCATGTTCCAGGTACAAAGCACTTTGTACTGCATATTTTCTTTAAAATTCTGCAAAATAGGATTAAAAATTACGTTTATAAATGTGTCTCAATACCACGCCACCTACGGTTAATCGTCTTTCAACTAACATTTTGAAGAACATTTTGCACTTTTATCAATAAAAAACCATTTGAATAAACTACGCTTGAGGAATAATTAGTGGCGCACAATTTTTTTCATTTAAAAGTATTACATGTATATCGATATGTTAGAAGAACTTAACTCGAATCTTGCAACGAATCGACTTTTATTTTTTTGCTCGAAAATGGGGCTGCACACAAAAAAATCTCAAGAGACTCGATCTCTTCCTAACTGATCGAGAAATTGAAAACTAATTTTTATTTTAGGAAAAGTCACGCAATTAACGGTTTTTTTTAAATTAAAAGTATGCGGCTTATAATATGTTTTGAGCCCTTGACAACTTGAGTACTGTAAGGCTTCAACTTTTATTTTTTTACTTTTACAAAAACGGGGCGCCGGACAAAAAATGTTAAAAGACATTTTCGCTTGCTAATTGCTAATAAAATTGGAAACACATTTTTAGTTTATGAAAAATCACGGCCTTAGCCCCTTTTTTGCATCAGGTTAATGGAGTGAGCCGCATATTTAACCCTTAAATATTCCCTAAGTTTTGGCTGTCGATATTTTCTCAATCAGTAATGCGATTTCAACAATTTTTTTACCGAGTTATAGCTCTATTCTTGGACAAAATTAACCGTATAGGATAAGCGAAAGTTGTGTAATCAACGTATTGTAGAGGGTGTTTGAATAATCAAGTTTTTGTGGCCAAAGTTTGTGTCGCGCGAAAAATGTGACCGGCCATGAAAAAGTGAATATCTCTCGAACGGCTCAGGATAAACAGGCGATTCAAAATGCGAATTACTCAGAAGTTATAAGACTATATTATGGTATATTTTAAATTTGGCTGGGCCACCGCATATGGCGCGCAGAAATATTTAGACTTTGAACACGAAAGCATGACACTATTTAAACACCCTGTACAATATGTTTACTTGATTTTGTTTGTTTATATTATGACTGCAATTTTGTCCAAGAATAGAGCTATAATTCGATAAAAACAATATTCAAATCGCCTCAGCGACTCCGAAAATATTCGCAGTCGAAAATGTTAGGGAATATTTAAGCTCACTTGACCACTCGAATACTGCAATGAATCGACTTAAATTTTTTACTCGAAAATGGGGCGTCGCACAAAAAAATGTCAAGAGATCTTTTCTCTTCCTAATTGATCACGCAATGGGAAACCAATTTTTAGTTTAGGAAAAATAAGATACATCAATTTATTTCATTAAAAGTCTCCGGTTTATAATATGTTTCGAGCACGTGGCAACTAGAATACTGCAACGGTTCCACTTTTATTTTTTTTACTCAAAAACAGGGCGTCGCACAAAAAATGTGAAGAGACCCTTTCTCGTCCTAATTGATCATCAAAATGAAATTTTATTTTTAGTTGAGAAAAAATTAGGAGTTTGTCACTTGTGAGTGAGAAACTGGCGGACTAATTAAATAAATGAGTTCTCTCCTAAACAGTCTCTACAAGTCTGTCATAAGAAAGTTACCCATTTTGCTCCACCCTACGTCCGATTAATTCAACTTATTGAGTGCCGAAAAAAGTTGAAAATTCAATTAAAACCAGTGTGTCTTTATTACATAGGAATGATGGGAATCTTAAAAAATTAGATCATCAGTTCGATTTCCTGAAATTGAATCCATTGCGAGCGTTTATATGGTGTCTGACCGAAAGTCCTCAGGAGGGGATCGTAACCGTTACATAGGGCGAGACCGTGGGATAATTCCGTAGCGACAAATAGGCCCCCCTCTGTACCTGTTCGAAATTCCCATGCATAAATGAGGATTGTTGTACTGTGTTTGATCGACGGAATGTGTGAAAATTGGGAATTTTGGGAAGACATGCAGATGAGCCTATTTTGGGCGGACGGTTTGGTCGTTTTTATTTTTTCACATTCTCATAGTGAGTGGATTAATTAATAAATCATTGCCAGTGTCCACTCTAAGGTCAGCATCGATTTCTAAAGCTATTTCAGACGACCAATCGTGGGCCAGGCGTCACATGCAATTTTCACCCTTTTGCTTAAAAATATGGGAGAAGAATGCCAAGGGGCGCGAAACCTAAAAACTGTCCAAAAAAAGGTTTTATTCAGGGCTAAAATCGTCCCTTTTATCCTAGAAATGGGGCTGGGAAAGTGGCACTGGCAAGTTTGCCAAGATTCTTTGATGGTGCACTTTGAAACTCACTTCCTGATTTCCTTCAAGTTTCTTGTTCATTCTGCAGCCAAAATTTAATTCATTTGAGACAAAACATGTGAAAAGAATCGTAAATTTGACCAACTACTTTTCTCGAGGTTTATTCTTCTTCTCTTAAAATAAAAAAAAACAATTATAAAGCGCAACTAAATTATTATTTAAAATTAACACACGTTTTAGAATACGCATCGGTTGATTCTTCTTAGTTTGTTTTCTTCTTTTGTTGTTTTGCCACCTCACATTGTTAGTACGAGGTTTCTTCAAAAATATCAATTTAGCTCACCACCACTAGCTTTATTTTCAAAAACTATCGAAAATTGTATTAAAAAATTAACATCTGTCTAGGTCTAAAACCAGAATAAATTGTTTCTTAACATTAGTAGTGATAACTTTTTCTATGTTGTCTGTCTGTTTTTCCACTTAACATTGTTAGGTTTTAATACGAGCTTTTTTCAAAAGTATCAATTTAGCTCACCTCCAGTAGCTTTATTTTGAAAAATATCGACAATTGTGTTAAAATCATCTATGATCAACATCGATCACAGTAAGTGATGTTGAAAGAACAAAATTTTGGATGCAATTAGTCTCCTAATCGTACGCCATATTTTTTCTTAGGAATGAGTGGCGTAAACTTTATTCTTCAAAGCATCCCAAAAAAGTCTAAAGGCGTTAGGTCAGACAAGCTGGGAGACCTTTCGACAGAAACATTTCTCCATGAACCACCTGTGTGGAAAAGTATTACTTAAATGGAAAGTTATAGGTAGCAGCAGTAAAAATGGTAAAAATAGCAATGTAACCTAAAAATGTTGTTTACGCAAAAACAATAAAAGCTACAAGATTTTACCAAGAGCACGAAAATATCGGGAAAGAGTCAAAGTTTAAACGGAACGAACATTAAATCTACTACACCCAACCAGGAAAACGTTCTGCTAGTTATTATACCCAGCGCTCAGAGCCTCTGAATCATCTTCACATTCTTCCCATATTCGAAAAAACATAATTTTTTGACGAACTTTGACCATCAGTAGCAGAAGAACCAGACATTTTGTCTTCACCAATATCGCAGTACTATTTCGATCATGTGTTTATGGGACACCATGTATATGGAAATTGAGAAATCAGTTGTTCACATCTTGTTAAGTGTTTGTGATGCAGAGTGTCATCCTCGCCACTTCTTTTCTCAGTTTCTAATTCTTAAAACTTGTTTCCTTGGGAAAATTTAAATGGGAAGTTGATGGCCGATTTACCACCTTCCAGCTGTGAAAGTTGTTTTATACATTGAACAGTTATCGAGCCAAAGAACATGCTACTAAATAAGTAACAGTAGCCAGCTTTATTGTTGAAATCTTCTACTGATTTCTTCACCTCGCAATCTAGCAGACCCTGCAAGGCTTACTGAGGTGTCCCACTTTTCACCAATTATCAGCATTTTTCCAATCACCAATAACCACAGACCATTCTTTATGACGAAAGCCATTCATAGTGACGTCAAGTTTCAACCAGTCCAACGCACGTTGTCGATCCGAATAAGTGCGACCCCATCCGACCAGCGCCGACCCACCTGGACCCACCTAGTACCACCATGATGGGTGTGTTGTAAATGCGACTATCCATCTCATTTTATCGGTAGCACCAGCTTGAAAGGAAGGGAGATGGCCAGTGACATTTTCTCGACATACCCGGTATGCCGGTGTCATCAAAATCCGTTGATGGTCGGGGGTATGGGTGCGTTTACCTGGGCCGATGTATTCAGGACTGGTAGTACTAGTCAATGTGGGAAATGGGAATATGTATTCAAGTTAACTAACCGTCATCAGATCAGTCCATCCGGATGGCTGCAATGGATTCGTAGGGAGTGCGGTTGGACCCAGCTTTGGTTTCTTTATTGTCTTCAATTCGGTAATTACAACTAATTATCGTTCTGTGTGAAATTTCAGTGCAAAATCCACTTCAGTTTCGCGACTTCTAACGGTTTTAACGGTCACTTTCGCGAGTGCCCTTTTATCAAGTGTGGCTGTGCAGAATATCCCGTTGAATTAGCCCCCCCATTCTGCAATAGAAGGAATAGGAATCTGTAGCTATTTCAGCTACTTGATCAGTGCAGTTATTTTCGGTGTGCTGACCTCAGGAATGTTCAAGGCCGTCCGGTGTACAAGAAAGGAGGTATCCTGCCTGCCATTTGCATTCATAGGTGAAGAACAGCCTGCATGGTGCAGCTCTCAACTAAAATGCCTCTAATCGAAAGGTGCGCGATTTCATACATAAAGCGCTGAAAATATCGGTTTTCAAACGGCGGGCCCTTCATTGAGCATCTGTGCTAGTGTGCATCTGTTTCTCGGGACTAAATTCGAGTCGGGGGATAAATGAGTGTTTAGTGCTGCTGTTTGCGACAGAAACATGGGCAATCATCCATCAAATCATATTCCATTGGATAGGCGGGATGCTCCCAAGTTTGGAGATGCACACACCGTAAGTATAGAGAATTTACTGGAGTTGTCAATACTCCAAAAAAAATTAGCTTGTGAAATTCTCCCAGAACATTAAGTGGAAGCGCCGATTTTCATCAAGGAATAATGAAAGTTTTGGTTTCTGGTGGCTACTGGATTTAGAGCTATTTTGCGACGCCCCCCGTAGCGCAAATGGCCATTCCGAACTCGACCTAACCGTATCGGCACGTGGCAGACTGATTTATATACCTACACGGTGTCCCCAACGTTAGAGTAAAGTAAGTTTGGGCTTAACCGGTATTATTTGTTTCAAAATTCTCAAATTTTCCATCATCGGACTACAAAAAGAACTCATCAAACTGTTTAAAAAGATAATTACTTTCGCGAATGGAGAGTAAGCATACCCATACCTACACATAAAAAAGGAGAGAAAAGGAACCCCAATAATTTTAGAAACATAGCCGCTACTAAGCTCGGTCCTTAAGCTTTTTACCAAAATCATCGCAAATAGATTCATGGAAAAATTGCCATTATCCGAAGAACAGTAAGGATTTAGGTCCAATGGATCGACGGTGGACGCATTAGGTAAAATTATGGGAAAATCGATGGAATTTAACAAGCCCCTGTTTGTCTGTTTTGTGGGTTTAACCAAGGCATGTGACAGGGCCCATTCTATACCAGAACAACATCGATTACAGGTGGCAAAGAATTATACAAGAACTGAACAGCAGAAATAGAATAAGAATAAAAGCGAACGATGAGGAAGTGCAAATCAATACGGCAATACGACAAGGGGAGAGTCTTAGTCCGGCCCTTTTCAACATTATCAGGGACCAATTCATTGAAAATATTAAAAAAATTAACGCTGGGTATAGGATGAGTAATTGTGTCATTAAAGTATTCTGATATGCAGACGATGCAATCTTCATAGCAGGGAATGAAGGCGACCTACAACGCCTGCTATACAAGATGAAAGTAACAGCCCATAAATTTAACAAGAACAACGCCACAATCAATGGTTATCTCTAAAGAACCCAAAAGGTGCAAACTGGCAGTCGACAACACGATAATCTATGGGTGAGAAGATTCAACTGAGAGTGAAGGTGTCAAGCGAGAGAAACCTTAGTGAGGAAGCACGAACACAGGCCATAAAAACAGCAAGAGTCGAAATAAACTGATGAGTACAAAGAGCAAGCGAAAGATTTATAAAACGTGCGTAAGCCCTATTTTAACGTCCGCCACAGAAACCTGAGCTGAATTAAAATTTTGAGAAATGAAAATACTAAGAACCATCAAGGGTGCTACCCTTAGAGATAAAATAAGTAGCCGGGATATTAGAGAGGAACTGGAAATACCGGATGTGGTAAGATGGGTCAGAACACGCAGGAGGTGCTGGAGAGACCATGTGGAGCCAAAGTGGGCCAAGTCGGAAAAAACAATCTCGCGAAGACCGGTAGGAAGACCACCGAAGAAAGGGTATTAAACCTGCAGCTCAGCGTCACAGGAAGAGTCCCGAAGGAGTCTAAACGCAACGGGCTAAACAGCACTAGGTCCTATTAAAAGAAGAAGAAGAATAAGAGTGTAAAGGTACTAAACGCGCATATTTTAAAAATATTCACAATTATACAAAGTGCGTCCAAAAAGTTGCAGCGCAGAAAACATCATTCGATTTAATGTGTTTTCAAACGAAAAAACCTACATTTTTTAAACGGCACACCCCGTATATTGTCAGTGTGTTTTATTCAGGATAAGAAAATCTTTCATTTTTGCTAAATAGTTTCTATATCTATCTCTTCTAGTTTTCGAGAAACTTTGAGTTTTCTAAAAGGCTTTGTTATATTTGGTCAGTTTAGAAACACGGCCATTTAGAAAAATCAAATTTTCTCGTAAACCGGAACAGATAGGTATAGATACTATTTACTAACAATAATAAATAAATTACTAAAAAAAGTAAATATTATTAACAATGTACAGGGTATGCCATTTAAAAAAGTGAAATTTTTAAGTTTGTATCTACGTGAAATGGAATTAATATTCTGACCGCCCTGTAGCTTCAAAGACAAATCTTTTACCAACCAATTATTCGTGTAGTATTAGTCCTTTCTCCTGCCAAATTTCAAAATTTTGTGTCCAAAGGTAACGGAGAATTTTTTGATTTATTAACACCAAAATGCGAATTTTAATAGTTGAATTAAGTCGAATACATATAAAACTTTAATCTTCGATCATCTTGAGTTTAACAAAAAAAAATTACATTTTCATAAGTATTAAAAACCGGTTGTTTTCCGGGCTGCAAATTTTCTAATGCACTTTTTATATTTATGAATATTTTTAAAATATTCGCGCTTAGTGTCAACAATATGACGATGGGAATTTTGAAACAAATAATTCCGGTTAGGCGTAAACTCACTTTACTCTATCGTTGGGTCACCCTGTACTTTATACAAGGGAGATTTAACAAATCGAATTAAATATAACTTGCAGGATTCTTCTTCTTCTTCTTCGTGCAAAAGGACAAAGTCCTGTCATCAGCCTTCCTGTGATCCTGATGTCCAGCTTCCAAACCAGCGTTTTGAGTGCCTGCCAGCTGGGCGCCTTGTTTCTGGTTTTTGTGTTTTGGCTCACTTTGCAATTCGATCTGGACTCATTCGTTCTATGTGGTCTCTCCAACACCGGCGTCTCTCTCTCACCGATCGGACAACGTCCTGCATTTCCAGGTCTCTTCTGGTGTTCTCCTTGCGTATTCTGTCATGCAATGTGATCCCTTTTATTGTTCCTAGAATCCTCATCTCCGCTTTTCTCATTTTCCTTTTGGTAACAGACGTTTCAGCTCTTGTCTCGGCGGTGTAGGTCATTATGGGCCAGACGCAGGTCTTATAAATTCGTGTCTTGCTCTCTGTGGTCATATATTTGTTCTTCTAAATGATATATCGCAAACATCCTGATACTCTGACGGCTTTTCTGATCTGGTTGTCCACCTCATTCAGTGTACTTCTGCTGCTCGATACCTGTACCTCCAGATGGTTGAAATTCATCACCTGATCTATACTTAATGTGCGCACACACCACCAACTTACATCGGATCGGATCTTTGGATATCACCATAGATTGTGCTTTTTCGATCGAAATTTGCATATTAAGCCTCTGTGCTGTTAGGTTGAATCTGTAGAGAAGGTGCTGCAGGTCATCTTCGCTCTCTGCCGTCAAGACAGCATCGTCTGCGTAACAGAGTATTCTCAGGCGGCGGTTGTTCATCCTGAATCCTGCATCGACTCGAAAGGCACGGGCTAAGACTATCTCCCTGTCTAATGCCGGATGAGACTTCAAGTTCTCTTGTTAGACCACATTCTGTTCTTATCATTGTTCACTTGCAGGATCGGTGAAGGAAAAGTTGTTAAAATCCACAGACTGTTTCCATGTTCTTTTTATTTGAATTTTTTGTGTTTTCACTCGATTGGATTGTTAATCACTTCAGTAATTGACAAGTTAAGAGTCAAGTGCACACGTTTCTTACAAATCACATTCACATGAGTCATGGTATCTTAAGCTTGAGTCGATATCATTTCGGATGTGAACTCATTGGAAAAGAATTTTTGGGGAGTCATCGACTCAAACATTATTGGCTACATTAAGTCTAATTTCAGTGACTCATTAAAAATTCTGATTACCGTAGTTTGAGTCGGATCAAATGGATTATTGCTTAATGTGAAATTTCCGATCAAAAGCAGTCGTTTAGGTCCAGTTTTAAGCTAGTAAATTGGACATTTCTGAGTGATTTTTTAAAGGAAATTGAAGCACAAGATTTTGATTATACGATGTGGTATTTCCTAGTCGTTTACGGATGCCCAAGACGGTAAATTTCCTGTCGTTCTCCATTCCTCAGCAATGAAAGTACCTACATGCGGAAAAGCCATCAAAGCAGCACCATTAATTGAGTTGATATGCCCCTATCATGTCGTAAAATACCACAAAAATCGATAAGTACTTATTTCCTGATCCCCTATCTAGTCGTTCACTGATAAATGTTTTCTGGCCTTTCGATAGTAGACGATTATTTGCGCCGATAACGATTTCGATCTCATCCACTTTCAGTTGAAGAGAAACTGGCGATTTTATCCATTCTTCAGCTTTAATGGCACTTCGAAGAAACAGCGAACATATTGCGGCATGGATATATTTATATTTAAGACATGTGTTTGCCTCATTTGCATTTTTGACGCCGCCATAGGGGAAGCTGAAACATTCCACTACAAGGAGGCCGTCGACTCTCAGCATGTTATAATTCATAAAATGCAATTGTGACTTGAATATCTCATACAGGGTGATCCGAAATGAGGTTGCTTATGCAACAGATGGGTCCAGAGATACAGGCATTTTTTTGTCTCATTGCAAAATTTCCTAGACAAAAGACAGTAGGTGGGTCCAAGTTGAAATGAGCCCAGAAAAAATTACACCCTGTAGATTGAAGAGAACAGCCCTGATTAATTTAGCTACTGTTTCAAATTTGAGATCCCTCTACCTCGTAAAAGAACGAACTTTTTTGACATGTTTTTGCATAAAATATCCAGTAAAAACCATCACCCTGCATATGAAAATTCTATTCTACTTTAAGCAGATTCTTGCGAAAAAAAATGTCTAAATCCGGTAAGTTTACGTATTTTCTGTCTGCTAGTGTTTAAAGCATTTCACAGTGAAAAATGGTAATCGACACGAGTGTTAGGCATCTGTTTAATGCAAACTGCCAAGGCTGCTTTTAATATATTTGCTTGCTGTCTATGGTTAAAAACATTAATAATTTATAGACAATTGTTGAGTGTTTGTGTGTGGAAACTGAAACGTGCCAATTCCAGTTTGGATTACCTTCTTTTTTGAGTACTCAGCGTCTGGGCTTAAACCATGTAGCTGACAGTAACAAAACTTAATTAACCAACGTAGTTTTTTGCTGTTATCTGCATACCTAAATTGGGACTAAAGTCTTATTGTAGTTGTAAAGTTATTTGGTTGACGTAGTTGGTTTTATGGAAGAAAATCTGATTTAACACATTCTGGTGCGGTGTTAAAGGTGATCAGTGGTGTCGTGATGTTTCCATCTTTAGTAAGTAAATTGAACAAAACACTGGGCATTTAGTCATTTATTTAACAATTTACACCTTGGCCGGTTTGATTTGTGTACATATAATTAATCATATTGAATGAATAGTGAAAACACGAGATTTTTTACGTAAATCTGTTCATTTAATTGACCTTTTCAATCGGCTAGCTTTTGTAAATTGGCGCACTCACATCGCCCATGGTTTGAAGTAAATCATGCAGAGTCGATTTGAAATGTACAACACTCTTTGCCTCAAAACTTGTTAATTTTTTCCGTCAATTTTGGGCTTTAAAGAATCCGAAGGGGATCAGGAAATTTTACAGTCTTTTATAATTACTTTGCACAAAATGTACAGCACAATCAATTTTATTTTATTCGCTGATTTTGTAAAAGTTTTATTTAGATGATCCCTTGAAACTTAACTTAAAATAACTTAAAAAATTAACTCTAGTACTCGTCTTGTTGAAGAATTGTGAGTTTAATTATACATTAAAGTGAGGAAATTAAATTGAGCGAGTACTACATAACACTTCTCCATCATTCGTCTGGTTTTAAACCCTACGCAATATTTTTTCTTAGGAATGAACCTATAGGAGTGGCTTAATCTTTATTTTTTAAGCTTCTCAAAAAAGTCTAACGGACTTAGGTCGAACAAGCTGGAGGACCTTTTTACAGGAACCTTTGTCCCGCTTTTTCCGGTCCACCTGTGCGAAAAAGGACTTCTTAAATGGAATGTTGCAACAGCAGTAAAAATTTGCTAAATAGCATTGAAACCAAAAAAATTTTGCAATAATTCAAGATTAATGCGAGTCTTCAGTCGTTGACTCGTATTTAGAGAACTGGTTGAGCTACATAGCTCTAGTTTTGATTGCAAGATGGAGCACTAACTGCGTACCTTTTGGTATCAAACATCAGTCTAGATAGGTCTAGTCTGGTTTCACTCAACATAAAAAAATTCAAGATTAATGCAAGTCTTCGGAGCCGCTCTTATTCGTTGGCTTGTATTTATAGAACCGCTAGAGCTACGTAGTTTCCGTTTTCGTTCCAAAATAGATCGTTAAATTGCGTACTTTTCTATACCAAACATGATACTAGAAGTGTTTCAAGTCTTCACACAAAATGCAAAAATTCAAGATTACAGCGAGTCTTCAGAACTGATTTTATTCTATGGCTCGTATTTAGATAACCGGTTGAGCTACCAAATTCTAGTTGTCACTGCGAGATAGAGCGTTAAATTGCGTCCTTTTTCGTACCAAACATCGTCCTAGAAAATTTTCTAGTTTTCACGCAAAATGCGAAGGTTCAAGATTAATGCGAGTATTCAGAACCGCTCTTTTTCGTGCGTTTGAACATATTTATTTGCAGACAAGAATTACACCTACTTAATATTACTGCTACTTAATCTATAGGTACTTTAAAAACTAACATTATTTTAATATTGAACATCGATGTTATACCTTAATCTACCTTAACCTAATCTTAATCCTAACTTAACCTTATATCCTCTCTTGCTTACTAAACTTACTTATATCTAGTCCATGTTCCTCGATGTGGTGCAGGAACTGGTCATCGCATTTGAACCACGTCTTCTTCTTAAGCTGTGTCCACAGGGAGATATCTGCGGTCACCCCGGAACTTTTTGATGCAAGAAACCCTAACGGTGGGATTCTTGCTTTGCCGAGCCTTATCCAGGAACTTTGACGTTAAGTTCCTGATGCTGAGCCTTTGCTGCTATCCTCAAGATCCTGTTTTGCTGAGCTGCCAACTTCTGTTTCTGCATGGTGCAGGCCGTGGAACAGGCCTGCGATCCATAGGTCAGCACCGGGCGTATCAACTCTTTGTAATCTCTCACCTTGGTTCGCAGGTGCTTAACTGTCAGCATTGGATAGTAGGCATGGAGCGGGTATCTTGTTTGGGCAATTGGGGCTGCCATCTGGTCGTGCCATATTAGACGTTTATCATCGATAAGCCTAAGATATGTGATCTTGGACCTCCATGGTAGCCTTTGTCCTCCGAGTTCTAGTAGGCTTGGAAGTGGTTTCCTTCCTGCTGAGAAGACTATGGCTTGCGTCTTCTTCGGGCTGAATTCCATTTTCCAATCCCTGCTCCATTTCTGGATCTTGACACGATGCCTTTGGAGTTTGGCTTTGATTCCAGGACCTTTTCCAATCGCAGTGAATGCTACATCGCCTGCGTTATCGGTTTTTACTTGGAAGCTGCTTCCAGACAAGTAGCTGCGGATTAGCTCGATTTGGTACTCAGGAGTCCCGGCCTGAATCCATGTTGGTCATCCAGCAGCACTTGCATGTCCTCTATTGTATCCTGTAGGTGGTTCAGGATACACCTCCATGACCTTGCTCAGTGGACCTTGCTCTAGGACGTGATCAGCTTCCGGTTATTGCCTTTTTTGGGTACCAATACCATTATTGTCTTCTTCCAGGTGGCAAGATTCCATTTGCCACTGTGGTAAGGACCTCAATAGCTGTTTGCGCTAGCTTTTTGAGGACTTTGATTGTGATTCCATCGTGTCCAGGGGCCTTTTTTCTCTTGGCCCCTTTGATGATGTTCTGGATGATCTCTTTGGACACTCTTCTGGGTTTGGTGGGCTGCCGGTTTTGGAGGTGAGCGGCTACCAGCTCATTGACTATTCTCTCTTGTTCTGGGTGATCAACCAGGTTTTCCCGGAACTGGAGCTCTAGATGAGAGGCAAAGAACTCAGCTTTTCCCTTGGGATCCGCAGTGGTGATGTCGTTTTCTTAGATTGGTGGCATTGGCTTCCTTGGTCCTGCTATGAGGCACCTGGCCAGCTTCCAGAGTTCTCTTCTTGACTCATCAGCCTCTATTTCGTCGATGCGATCTTCCCAGAGTTGCGATCGAAGGATTTTCATGCCTTCCTTGATCGCATTCTGGAGGCGGTTGGCCCGTTTTTGTGGAGTTGTGAACATATTTATTTTCAAACAAGGATTACACCCACAAACCCACACCTGAAGAGACAAGCAAAATTTGCAAAATAGAGCGTTAAATTGCGTACTTTTCTATGCTAAACATGATTCTAGAAATGTTTCTAGTTTTCGCGCAAAATGCGAAGAAATAGGATTAATGCGAGTTTTCAGAACCGCTCTTATTTGTTGGCTCATATTTAGAGAACTAGTTGAGCTACATAGCTCTAGTTTGGATTGCAAGATGGAGCACTAAATGCGTACCGTTTTGAATCAAACATCATTCTAGATATGTTTCTGGTTTCCACGCAAAGCGACAAAATTTAAGATTAATGCAAGTCTTCAGAGCCCCGTTTATTCGTTGGCTTGTATTTGAGAACCGCTAGAGCTACCTAGCTGCCATTTTCATTGCAAAATAGAGCGTTAAATTGCGTACTTTTCTATACCAAACAAGATTCTAGAAATGTTTCCAGTTTTCACGCAAAATACAAAAATTTAAGATTAATGCGAGTCTTCAGAACCGCTCTTATTCGTTGGCTCGTATTTAGAGCAACATTTGAGTTACATAGCTCTAATTTTCATTGTAGAGTCGAGCGTTAAATTGTGTACTTTTTTGTACCAAACATCATTCTAGAAATGTTTCAAATTTTCACGCAATATGCAAACATTCAAAATTAATGCGAGTTACCATTTCATCTGTGAAGATCACAGCGACTTCAAACTTTGAAGGACAAACGAAAGAAATAAATATCTTTCAGACAGTCATCAGCTCTTCAGCTATGAAAATTGGGTTCTTGTGGTTTCCCCTTGACGTTGTAAATACACTCCTAAGTGTTTTTTGATATATTTTTCGCTTCAGGATCGCCCATTGTTCGTTTTGACACTATCACTCTGTGCATCCTCAATGTTATTACGGTGCTTAATTTATACAATAATACATATAAACCAATGGAAGGTCAGATTGTAATAACCGTGACGATACTGAGAAAAGGCACAAATTTTCCATTTCAAATGAACTTCGCCTCGGCCTAGTCCTGCAGAACTGATCGCGATGACGCCTAATTAGCTGACTAACATCCATCTAACTATCCTCCATCCTTGAGTCAAATCGATGCAATAAAACTTACGTAAAAAGTACGTATTTGTAAAGCTTAATCATACAAATTTCAGAGGACTATCAAAGCTCAGACTGGCAAAGTTGGGCTTATGCTAAAGCTCTAACATTGATGAGTAGCTTAAATTTACAATATTTTAAATTTTAACTTAGCTGCTGACCTCTTTTTGGAAACATTGTGCAGGAGTGGGCATTTTAATTTTTAGAAAGCTGTTTTAGGCAACGAAGAGATAACAAAACCGGCATCATGTTGTGTCATTCGATGCGCGTCTCCTATTACAAGATGTATGTAAATTATAGTTTGGGTTGTCCATCGCCTCTTTCATTGTCAATTGCTCTTAATTGTCGTGTTTTTCTCGAAATATCAATGCGTTTCTTATCTGGATTGATTGAGAATTGCATCTTTTTTCAGAGACGGAGTTTGCGTTCCCCTCGAAAAATGGACCGACTACGTCGTTCCTTCAGGGACTCTTTCCGAAGACGGAAGGATCGAGTTCCGGAAAGTTCCAAGCCCCATCAATGGTCCGCAGATGAAACTGCCGTCCGGTAATTCGCACCTCTAACAATTTTAAGTAGAACTATTGACAATGTGCGTTTTCAGATCGGCGACTTGTACATTTGCAGTCAAATACCTGGGATGTGTGGAAGTGTTTGACTCAAGAGGAATGCAGGTGTGCGAAGAAGCCCTTAAAGTGTTGAGGGTCGGCAGTGTAAGTAGCATTCAATACCTGCAAAACTCCGAAGCCTTTGTAAGCAGAAATCGGTTCATCAACTGCGACCTCCCCTAATATATTTCCCAATTACCTGCTCAAAATTTACATACAATATCAGTTCAGTTTCACTGCAAGGGGATTTCTCACCGTAAATTTGACTGGAACGGTCCATTTCGGTGCAGCGTCTATTAATAGAGGGATTTTTCTCCATGCGAAAGAAACGAGGGGTGCACAGAAAAAATGGGGTGCCGAATAGAAGGTTACAGGTTACAAGACGGGGCAGAAAGGTAGACTTTCTGACATGAGAAGGGCTTTAAAAATTATTTCCCGCTACCTTGTTCCCACAGGCCAATTAGAGCATTGTAGCGCCAGAAGAATAATAATTAATTATTTTCGCTGGTTGTTCAATGTTGTTTTTTTTTGCAAATTATCCAGGGATCAAGACGCAGGCCGATCAGGGCTGTTCTGCATGTCAGCGGCGACGGATTAAGGGTGGTCGAAGAGGAAACCAAGGGGCTAATTGTCGACCAAACAATCGAAAAAGTGTCGTTTTGCGCCCCCGATCGCAACCACGAAAGGGGCTTCAGCTACATTTGCAGGGATGGCACAACTAGACGGTAGGCAAAGACGAAAAAACATTTTTAAGTTAGTAGGTTTGACTTCATGAGGTGAGTCAGGTGATTTAAGCGAAAATTTCTCGCGATCAGTGACCAATGCAGAAGGCCAAGCTTCGAATGACAATGAGTGATTCATCAGAACTCAACCGTGCAATTTTCACGCTCCTATGCTTTCATGTAGGTTTAACTCGTTCATTATTGCCGATGAAAAACCCGATTTGATTTAAGGAGTGTTTCGGTAATAGCTCGAAGAGAGTTAAAAAACAAACTTCTTCCTAGCTTTCTGGTGTCTAGCTAATGGCTGCTTTAAAATACTTAAAAAAAACTTTAAAAATCTATAGTTTTTCCAGTGTAAGTTCCAGGCTAATTGATTTTGCGTTTTAGATGGATGTGCCATGGTTTTTTGGCTCTTCGAGAATCAGGTGAACGACTCAGTCATGCGGTGGGATGCGCTTTTGCGGTCTGCCTGGAGAGGAAACAAAAGCGGGACAAAGAGTGCGGAGTGACGATGCTGTTTGATGCGAAAAGTTCCACATTTACTCGTACCGGATCATTTCGACAGGCCAGTTTAACGGAGCGGGCTGTAAGTGATCTTTCTGACCTTAAATCACCGCGATTGTACTAAGAAATTCTCACGGTTTTATTTAGTTTCCTTCATTGAAACCTGGGAATGTTTTTCAATCGTTAATGCACCATGGCTACACTCTTTAGCATTGAAACCTCAAATGGAAGCTTTGCAGACGAAGTTCATTGGATTTTCTTTCAGGTTGATGTGGTTGCCAATCCAAAGCCAACTCCGGCCAATCCTTTTGCAATCGAACGGCCTCATGCGACTCCAAGTCTCCTTCAGAGGCAGGGGAGCTGTCGTGGGTTCAGCACACTGGGAGAGAATTCGCCGTTTAAGAGGCAAATGTCGCTGCGAGTGAACGAATTGCCCAGCAATACCGCCCGTTTGAACCAGTACAAATCGCCGACATCGCCTACCAGTAATGGGCTGAAGGACTTGAAGCCCGTTTCACCCATTCCAGAGGTGAGAATGCGTCTATTCATCAACGGTACCCAAGTACAAGAGCAGATGTTTGGCTATGACACAAGCAAGCACTTTCAGGACCGGTTTCAGTTCTCATCAACTGGGCTTGAGAAGACTTTGAGAAGCAAAGAGCGCTCATCTAGTGATGAGGACGAATAGGTTTGAAACCGGTCTTGCTGATGACTGAACCAATTAAAGAAGTTTGTCTCAATCCAGGATTAAAAACTTTTTCATTCTCTGAACGCTGGTTTTTTGAGAATTAATTTTTTAAATTCCGTTTTTGTGAGTTTTTGTTTTTAATCTTCCTAATGTTCATTAAAAAATGCTCAGTACATATCACATGCCTCACGGTTTGTTGCGTACAATAATTAAAGTTTTAAGCTTAAAAGCTTTTCAGCGTAAAAACCAAATTTTAGGCTTTTTCACATAACCCGAAGAATAAAAGTATCTAGAATTGATGCGTGACCATTTACGTGTGCACTAGCACATTTTAAGTTACCCTCAAACATCGATATTCATGGCATTTTGGTTTTTCGAAAGGTGTCTCCAGCTGACTCAGTGACGGCTCTTTGCCAGCAACTCTCCCAAGGACTAAGTCAGCTCACCCATAGCGGTTCTGACGACTTCAACTTCAACAACACCACCTCGCTTAATCAAAACACGGTCAATCTGAACTTGACCACCATCAATAACACCTTCAACCAGTCGATTACAACTACGCCAACTGTAAATGTAGCTAGCATAGCTCCAGTAACTTTGAGCTTCAGTCCAAATTTCAACAGGTGAGGATAACGGAGGCCACCATAAAACAAGCAAAAATCTGCTGTTGTCCAAGTTTGATTCAACGCCCGAATGTAGAAAATTTAATCAAATTTTTACTTTCAGGAGTGTAGCAGTTAACACCAGTTCTATCGTCCAAACGAATTCGATAGTCAGCTCGCCATTGAACACAGCGATTCGAAGCAGCAGTAGAAATTCCAGTGCGGTAGCTGCTTTGCCTAATCCGGACCAGTGGCTTGGAAAAGTTGTGAAAAGTACCAGTCCAGTGCCGGGGAGAATGGACGGTTCGTCTCCTAGACGAACCCCAGCATTGGGACCTCATGCTCGGTAGGAGGCGCCAGCCTTTAAACCTCCAGCAACATTTTGAAGAATTTTTCCTTTTCCAGAGCTATTAGCTTGGATTCAGGTGCGGATACATTTAAGGCGAAGCCGGCAGATCCTTTCGATGCAGAATGGGCGGAAACCGCAGCCCGACAGGGCTCCAGCAGTACGAACCCGTTCCTGAACCACACGCCCACTCCTCCTTCGTCTTTCCAGATTCAGCTCTAGAACTTACTGTTCAGGTGAACATAGTTTCTGCCTGCAATACTAAACATGTTGCAATTAGGCTACATCCTTAAGTCTTGATCTGTTTGGGGTTGGCTACATATCAGACAGGCTTTAGTGAGTTGAATTGGGTTGCAAAACCGATTTTCTATATCGAATAGCGTTATTTTTTAAGAGCAACAGTGTGATAGTTGAACAGCCGATTGCGGTACTTAAGCGGGGATTTGTTTCTCAAGCCACTGACGCAAACAATTGATATCGTAGCTCTTTAGGCTGGTCTCTTCGAAAGCACTTTATGAATACATTGTTAAGAGAGAGTTTATGACTATTATTGTTGTCTGTTAATTTGTTTGTTTAATGATCGCATATCGAACGTGGTTCTTTTGTAAAGAATGTAAACATTTCCTACTTAATTCTAGTTCTAAGATCATTTCACTGATAGTTGTACATATACGGAGCACAATGATTAACTTATGCATTGGATTAGTAGTTGTACAAAGGGTTCAGGAGACTTATTAATGCTCGTACTTAACACGGATTTTTTCTCGCGGATACTGGAAGGATGTTCATGATTGGCCAGCCAGGACTGAAAGGTGCAATACGGCACAAGACAGAAGGAACATTAATTAAATTAAAATTAGCAATAAACATTACCGAATACATTTTAGCTCAACAGTTTATCGATGTCCTCACCTATGTATCGTCCTTCCGTATTGGACTAAAGCCTGCACCCTGTTCCAGCATATACGAATACTTAACTTGTTCAATCGTGTATAACGCTTAAATAGTGATACTTTCGTAGCGGTTAAAACTATCGGTTTGCATGCAGAGTTTCCAGTTGAAAAATCCTTTTCAAATTGAAATGGACAAAAAATTAAACTGTGAATGCAAACCATCAATTAATTAAGACGCATTGACCAATGTTAATCATTAATTTTGTATTGTAACCGGGGCTGTTAATCGTTGAAATTGAAAGTATTGAGCAGTGCATTTATTAAGTTAGTGTAAATTTTCCCTTATGGCTCCTCATGAAAGCGGTGATTACATTTATCCATTCCAGAGATGTTTCGTACTTAAGAATACAAGATTTATCGTGTAAGCGGATGACGATGAAGACAGATTGGCAACAAAAAATAACTAAAACATGCTTTAACAAACTAACCGAAGGCGATGGGTGAATAGCAATTTTTTTTGGACTGTTGTCAACAATTGTGACTATTTCTATATGCACTAGACCTTAAAATTGAAAATTGTGTTGACTTTCTGCAGGATCTACTCACACCAATCGAATAAACGTTCTCATCTAGTTTGAAATATATTTTTCTATTAAGGATATGTTACTACCGAGTGCTCAGGTTGCAACGACAGCATTAAAATGACGGTGTTTAACCGAATAATTGCGCATTGAAAACCACCGAAAATGGATTATTTTGTGAACTCTTTAGAGAAACATCCATATTTTCTACAGTCATTATTGTTCATTGTGCAGCGCACGCCTTTGCTCGAAATTGGCACGTACTTACTGATGTATACTTTTGTATTATATTTATGCAATATTACTTCTTTGGTAATAAAATTAATATAAGTATTCTGTTTATTATTGGCCTTTCATTGCGATTTTCCCATTTAGAAAACTATGTAAGTTTCAATAGAAGATTAGTGACAATGCAGGCGAATGATCCTTTTTAGTCTGGTTTATAATATTGTATGCATTAATACAGTGGTACCAGAGATTAGTTGACTAATCTCTGGTCAACTAATCTCTGGTGGTACCTCGATATACGAGTGTTTTGAGATACACGTCGCAGAGCGAGCGATACATTTTCCTTTGAGATGAGAGCAAAATTTGAGGTACGAGGAACCAACATGTTGGTGTCATGTGCAGCGTCTAACAGTTTCTCCATCTCAGACTAGACCTCTGTCTGTGTGCTTGTTTCCCTCGTTTTCGAAGCATTTTTGATAAGTTGTAAAATTGTATATAAAAATTAGTTTTGAAGAGGAGCCAGATATAGAGGAGGTTATCTCTACAAGAGACATAAAGGAGATCTTGGAAATGTGGGAGAAAGTTGCAGAGTTCGTGGATAAAAATCACCCCTCTAACTAACTCATTTCCGCAATATCCGGAAAGGGAGCAAGAAACAAACCTCATTTGGACAGTTTTTTTAAACGATCTGCAGATGAAAATGAGCAAATCGGGACGAAAATTAAGCGCTTCCGTAAGCACTTCACTTTTCTTTTATTATGTTTTTATAGAATCTGATTTTTCATTTATAAATGAATGTTTCTTCTTGTAAATACATTTTTCTTATTCACAAACACTTAACAAAAACAACTGAGGTGGTTTGTTTGGTGCATTATTTGTAAAGCGTGATAAGGGATGACGATTTTTAAAGGTTTTTTGCTCTATTATTAAGCGGTTGTATGGAGGATTTTTGGATATAAATAAGGCAAAATTTAGCTACAAGAAAAAACAGGAGACTTTCCTTCTTCGACTCACATTTTGTGGGATTCTGCAGCCGCAACACCTTTGCTTTTATGTGTTCTTCAAAAATATGTAGTAATGGCGAAAGCACACTTATTTAGGAATTTTTTTGGTCCCTGGAATATTTTTCGATTAATGGAACGTTTTCGATCAGAATTGGAAAATGTGATCAAATATGCATTTTTTCACATTTTTTTCATCTCAGTTCGTTTCCATTTCATCTCGATGTGTTTGAGACTGGTATTAATTGGTATTGGAATATTCTTTGCAGTAAGCAAACAGTTTTTTTTCAGCTTTATTTAAAGTTTTCATTAATCAGTAGAAGAATTAGCATGTTTTGATCTGTTCTCAAACAAATTCTGAGAAATTGATAATTTTAGGGGTCAATTTATGGAAAATTGAAAAAAACCTGTCGAATTTCGCACACTCTGCATTACTAATCAAGCGATAACTTTATTGGTTTTGTTTCATCTTGCATCTTTGGTCAGTTTTCTTAAACGGTTTACGTAACTTTTCCAAATACGAATTCAAAAGTGTGATTTGCGGAAACTTAGAGCCCAATTTTAACAATTAAAAACATTAATAAAAGCCATTTTAAATAGCTACAAAGTATTTTATAAACTTAGTACAAAGGGTTTGATTTGATGGAAAAAAGCATTTTTCTTTGACCTACCCCCTAAACCTGACCGCTAAAACACCTGCGATTGGTCCAAAACTTTCTCCAGCTCATCGGCAAGCACGCCTGCGTTTTGCACGGGATCATCTGAATTGGACGTTGGAACAATGGGGATCTGTTCTGTTCTCAGATGAGACCAGAATATGCCTCCATGGTAGCGACCGAAGGAGGAAAGTGTACCAAAGACCAAGAAAACGATTTGCAGATTGCTGCTTTGAAGAGCGGAGTGCTTATGGAGGTGGTTCCTGTATGATCTGGCGTGCAATTTCTATAGGAGCACGAACCGACCCTGAGTTCATTCGTAGGGGCGACCGTGTTCACGGAAGAAGAGGTTTAACGGCTGTTAGATGTATGGAGGAGATTTTAGCATTTTATGTGGTACGTTAGGTCGACTACATTGGAGACGAATTTACCTTTATGCATGACAATGCCAGGCCGCACACCGCAAGAATCGTGCAAGATTACATTGCAGAAGTCGGTTTTCGGGTTATGAAGTGGCCAGCATACAGTCCTGACCTAAATCCGATCGAACACTTATGGGATGAGCTAAAACGAAGAATTCAAGCTAGACTTCATACCCCAAACTCGATCCCAGAGCTTATTGTTGCAGTAGAAAGAGCGGTTTAACATCCCTCAAGAAACAATAGCAAACTTGATTAGATCTAAGCCTGATCGTATGACAGAAGTTATTAGGGGAAGAGGAGGTCATACCCATTATTAAAAAATTAAGTGTTAAGATTTAAATTGTCAATAACCCTATTAATGTTAATAATAAAAAAGCTTAATTTGCTTAATCCATTAATTTCACTATGTCAAACATAGGATACTCACAATAATTTATACTCACATTAAAGCATATTAAATTGTCTTTCAAACAGTATATTTCTTTTTTTGATCTGATGAATAGTTAAAAAAAATAAAGTTAAAGTCAAAAGTTTACTGTGGGCCGATTTCTATGCACGCAAGTGTAGATTGATGTTTTATTGAGCTAAACAGGTAAAAACTACATTGATCCTAAAAGGACAACTCGCGTAACCAAAATTGAGTTTAATCAGAGAGAAAAGTATAAATTACCAGCTAGAAAGGAAAGGAAAAGAAGAGAAAAGTTCAAGAAACAACCAAGTCCATTTGCCAAAGCCTAAACCTAAAATTAATTTTTTTTAAGGATTTACTTAGACGACCTTTTGTTGCAAAAATAAGCTGAAATTTTCAGAAAGCAGGTGAATATGGTACTTATCTTTCCGAAAAAACCATCTTTTCGAATGGATTGTTTTGCAATGGAAGAAAAAATACAGTTTGTATTTAAAAAAGATATTCCATACATAATTTTTATCAACTTCGTCAATCGAAAATATAAAACTCCTTCTCGAAAGAATGGTGGTCTTGGAAACTAATCCTAACTAACCCAAATTAACTCAAGCTAACCCAAACTAACCCAGAACGAAGACTTGAAGACTACCAGACTTTTCCCTTCCTAATTTTATCGTTTAGAATTCCATTCAGATCACAATAAGAACATTTACTGAACAGTTTATGTTGTTTTTAAGCTTTTTATGGCATTTTCTCTCATTGCATAATTGAACTATCACCATCCGGAATCTGGACCGAAGCCAAAAGGCCAATTCTACGAACGTGTTCCGGAATCTTTGAACCTCCGGGCCTACCGGAAACCCTACTGCATTACCATCGGAGCAATTAAATTAATTTATAATTCATCGTACCGGAAGCCCGCCTTCCGGTTGTTGTGCTTGTTGGGTGCATTGTGCGAAAATGGCCGAACCAAAACCCTTCACATCGCATACTCATCAGTTCCGGAAAAATTCAAACAAAACTTATCTTTATTGCAGCTATTTTGCTTCGCAGCAATATGGTTAATGGAGAGAATTGTTAATTTCCCTCCAACAATTCCATGGAGACCGTGGAAATGGAGCAAGATAGACAGCCAGGGAATGTATTTAACCCTAATTAAAAAAATATATCTTTGTTTACGGATTTTGGGTCTTTGGGGAGGACGCCAATTCTAACCGATATTATCAAGGGCAAAACCTTTAACTTTTATAGGGAATGTTTTATATACATGGGGTTTTTTCATTCACAATGATGGTATTTTTAATACCCATGGATAATAAAGAGTCGGATGAAAAGAGGGCCTTTAGGCCATCATACAAAGCTATTTTTTCTCTACAGAGGTGTTCCGCTCGCAAGCTTCTCCTGGATGATTCTTTATCGAAGCTGCTCAAGTCGACATTATAGACTTAAGTGGTAAGTTCGTATATGAAGAATGACAAAACGATTGCTTAAAAATGCGCTGCCTTTTCCCGTATAAGTCTCTCGAGCTTTATCAAATAATACGCCGTTTTCCAGACAGAACTTTATATCCCGTAGGAAATCGAACAGTGCGCAAATACAAAGGTAATGAAATAAAGTGATTCTACGGATCCGTTCAAATGAAACTTAATAAGCAGATGCGAGAGAACAAAAAGTGATTCTGATCGGCATATGCTCTTTTGACTCTATTTTATGTTGTTTCCATTACTCCGTCTACTTTTATTGTCTGATTGGGTAGCAGGAACTGCTCTTAGCGTATCGCTGGCTTTTTGTTATAGACGTTTGAGTGGAAAAGAGGACTACACTTTCACAACTCGATTGTCCATTAGGCAGGATGCAATATTAGCCACAAAGACAACATTATTTAAATATTCCGCTCTTGTACACAACAACAGGGAGTTTCGTCGCATTGGCAAATAAAAACTTTTACTTCTATCGAATTTTTATATCAGCCTTCTCGAAACCAGTGCTGTAAACTTGCAGCCTTTTACTTTATGTCTCAAAGTTTCATTTGTTGCGTGACGAGAATCGGTTAAATGTCCCACAAAGGCGCGGATTTCCTACCAGTCCTAACTGAATCAGAGTTTTTAGCAACAACTCTCAAGAGAGAATGTTGGTTTTTGCAAAAGCCTAAAGTGTTTGGTCTGAATTAATTTCAACTCCCAAATGTCTATAGTATAACTCTCCACCTGATGTTCGTTCCTAGGTAACTAAATTGGGAAAGTTATGCTCGACGTGGAGAGTATTAAACGTCTTGTAGAAGTTAGCGCCAATTTAATTTAGGTCTTATTTCTAACAAAGGAACTTAGCTCGCTGCTCAACTCCCCCATGTGAACGCCCACATTTTAAATGTCAATTTAGGATCCAACAAGGGCTCATTAGAACGATACTTTCAAGTTATTCCGTAATAGAAACAGTAACAGATTTCTTAAAACGAAAATATTTACAGCAATAAGTAGGTCTTCATAACTCACTCGCGTATGACACACGCGCATTTTCCAAATTATTGCTGGATTTCATTAGGGTTGAGGATAATTGTAAAGTAATACTCAGCTCACGTTTCTAAGCTCTACGCGTCTAGGCAAATAATTAACTGGGATTGCTGTCGCGTAAGGTGATTTTCCAGTAATTGTAAAGTGCTCTTAGGAATTTAAAGTTAAGGTTTCTAAAAATAACATTTCCAGGCTGTAAGGTTGAAGATATGTACGAAGAACTTGCCCTTTACACCGTTGTATTGAGCAATCTATTTTCTATAACTTCTGCAAATTTAATTGGCATCAAGCCATTGGGGATTTCTGTAGAAATTTTCAAAATCTGGTTAACAACAACGTCCGTTTGTAACATTCATTTTGCAGGCTGTTTTTCTAAAATGCATTCCTCTCAAACTACATGTAAAACCAACTTGCTAATAATATATTTCTTTGAGAAAACTATTCTCAATAACTGCTAGTAACAATAAACTGCTCAATAACAAAGTTTCCTGCTGATTGGCTAATTTCCCAATTTTTCGGAAATTTTTCAGAACCTACTAGTTTTATTGATTTATTTAGTAAGCCCACCTAGGAACCGCCATGCGTCGGGAACTTCCAATCCTAGGAGTCAATCCAAGGTCGTCCACCTGAAAGCGGACTTAGGTTTGAAAGGAAATTTAAGGTGAAAATCCCAACAAAAGAAAGTTGGAATACTAGGACAGTGGCTGACCGAAAGGGGGTGCAATGTTGGCACACCGACGGCTCACGGGCGCCCAATACCGGGTGGTCTGGGGCAGGCGTGTGCCGGCAAGACACCAACAGGGGAGTGTCCTTTTCGCTGGGAAGCTGGGCGACAGTGATTCAGGCGGAATTGTATGCAATCCTCAAAAGGTTGCCACAGATAGGGAAGTTACCGAAGGACTAGAGAGTGATTGAGATCTACTCCGACCGGCTGCCCTCAAGACACTCTCAAGTGTTAAGATGGGCAGTAGACTCATCCAGGATTGCTGGGATGCCCTGAACAAAGTGGAAGAACAGAAACAAGTAAACCTGGTGTGGATTCCGGCACATATGGGGTTCGCGGGAAAGCTCGGATCTTCTGAGTGCCCAATAACTGCCGAACCTCACATAGGGTTAAAGTAACCGACAGTTATCAAGCGCTCTAAACGACTTGGTTCTTAGATGCACCAAAGAGATGTGGGGAAAGTCGGAAGGGTGTAGACAAGCCAAACAGTTGCAACTCCAAGTAACGCCAAGGCAACACCCAAATGGTTGATGTCAAGGAGTCGCTGGGCCCTGAGAACTCTGGTTGGTGTCTTGACAGGCCACTGTGGTCTGAACAGATACCTACACCTACTAGCAATTGGTGATAGCCCGCAATGTGGAATGGGGGAGGAAACATCATATCACCTATTAGGAGTCTGCCATCGTTGGTGGTCTACTAGGAGACGCCTCCTCGAGCCCTCCATACTCTCGCATCGAATGGTCTTCTTTGGAGTGGAATCCTTGCCTTTGTCAAGAAGATGGGACTCCTGGGTGGCGAAGACTAGGAATGGTAAGGTGGGGATGGATAGAGGGGGAATGGCGAAAAGGGCCTTTAAGTACTACTCGCTGGAACCATCGGGTACCCCCCACAGTACTACTACTAAGCCCACCTGTATTTAGACATTAAATTTCTTTTTAATTTTAATTTCTCTAAAGCGAGTCATTGTCTGTAACTTTTTTGGAGTTTAATTCCGATTTTATTTTCCGTTCACTTTTAGGCTTTTTTCATTTCTTTGCAAAATGGGTTTGCCGGATATTTTTCAAAACGAACTTAGATGAGATCGTACTTGCTACCAATTTTCTTTTCCCATCGCTGAATAAAGCGACATTGTTGTTATAAATGCCGCCAGTTTAGATGCTTTGATGTTTAGATGTAATCCCATCTGCAGGATATTTTTGATAAATAGAGTAGTAGTAAACATCTTTATTTCTAAAAAAGGCTATTGCCCTATCGGTCTTTCTGCCCTTGTTTAGTACATATAGTCTTAATCTAAATGAAAAAACAAAGATAAAAATTCTCTTATTCTGGGTTAACAATTTAATTCAATAAACTTTCCAATTCTAATGACACGAAATAATTATTTTATTGTCTAGTAGTCAGTTGCGTTTGTAAGTGTTCGAGTAGCGTTGATGTAGGGGAACGGAAGCGGGATTGTCTGGTTGGTCTTGGAAGACAAAAGGGATTCAGTATGGTCTAGTTGTAGGGGTTGTTTGTCCATTTTGTCTGTAGATGTATGAGTCTCTCCGAAATCTTTGTCATGTTTGTGCGTTCGTATAGTAGTTGGGTGGAGGGGTTGTGTAGTGGGTTTTGGGGATGTCTTTTTCGTGTTATTAGTCTTAGTGCAATTTGTTCTGTTGTTTGTATATAACGTTTTGTCCTTTCTGTCCCGTTGGTCATGAGTATATGTCCATAGTCTAGCAAGGGTCTACAAATAGCTTTATATATTTTGGTGGCGGTGTTTGTGCTAATTCCTCTGTCTTTGTAGGTTAGTGATCGGAAGTGTTTTGTTCTCTTTATTGTTTCTGCCCTGATGTTTCGTATGTGCTTAGTGAATTTAAGTTTGTGGTCAATTGTGATTCCAAGGTATTTTACGTCGTTTTTTGGTTGTGTCGTTTGGCCGTCTGCAGTTATTGTAGGGGAGCCAGCGTTGAGTCTGTGGTTTGTGAGCAGAAGTTGGTTTTTTGACGCGTTTGGTGTTAGTCTCCATTTATAAAACCATGTCATTGTGTTGTTTGTTAGTGTATGGAGTCTTTGAGCTGCTCTCTCAGTATGATAAATAGATTTGTTTTAGATTAAACTTTCAAAAAATTTTGATTTTTCCTTCATTTTAGAGATTAAAGAATTCTTTGTAACTCCTGACAGTTTAATTGCAATTTAAGTTTCCAATCACTTTTAGAACATTTATTTCTTTTTCTACCAAATGGATTTGCAGGCCATTTTCCAAGAAATAATTTCGCTTAAGTGGTACCAACTACCAATTTCCTTTTGCCATTGCTGAATAGAGCGAACTACATATTCCGTTTAAGTTTAGCAAGTTTATTTGCATTCAGGTTTTTCCCTTATTTTTGAGACATTTTCAAAATCTACTCGTTGCATTGTCCTGTAGTAATCCAATGTGCAGACGTTTTTTTGCAAATAAATTCCTTTTAAATAAAATTCGCGAAAACTTTGTCTTCTTGTGTACTTCCTTTTTAAATTTCCAGTCACTTTTAAGATTTTTTTTCAGACCAGTAAATCCATTTTTGAGCCCAATTTTCAAAAGCTGACTTTGCTTAAATCGTACTAACCACCTTTTTGATTTTTCTACTGCTGAATAGAACAAACTACTTCCTATAACTGCCATATGCTTAGCTGCGATCAGCTCTTTGATTGATAAAATTTGCTAAAACTTTGCTTTTTTATTGTACAGATAAAATTCTTCATTCTTTGCAACTCCTGAAAATATTATTTGTTTTTAAGGTTTCAGTCAATTTGACGAACTTTTTTTCTGACCATTAAATCCATTTTCAAGCTGTTTTCAAAACTTAACTTTGCTTAAATCGTACTTACGACCAATTTGCTTTTTAAATCCCTGAATAAAACAAACTATTCCTTATAAGGGCCACAAGTTTAGTTGTAATCAAGTATTTTGGTAATTTTTGAGACATTTTCAAAATCTACTGGAATAATCCATCACCTAATGTGCAGGCGATTTTTGGCAAATTAATTTCTTTTATATGCAATTCTTTAACAGTTTTCTTTTTCCGAATTGTACAGATAAAAGCCTTATTTGTGATCCCTGAAAGTTTAATTGCTTCTTAACTTTCCCGTCCCTAAGAAAAAACTTTTTCTGACCACCAAATTAATTTTGCCGGTCATTTTTCAAAACCTTCTCGTTTAAATCGTACTTAACAGCTATTTGCTCTTTCTATTGCTGAATAGAGCAAACTATTCCCTTTGAATGTCGAAAGTTTTGCAGCGATGGGGTTTTTTGATAATTTTTGAGAACTTTTTTTTTGAGAAAAATCTACTCGTTTCATTGTAGTAATCCAACGTGCAGACGATTTTTGACAAATAAATTTCTCTTAGATAATATTTGCTTAAAAAAAATTTCCTTTGCAGTTCCTGAAACTCTAATTGTTTTTTATATTTCCATTCGCTTTTAGGAACTTTTTCTTTTCTTGCAAGACGGATTTGCAGGCCACTTTTCAAAAGCTTTCTTCGCTTGAATGGTACCAACTACCAATTTGCTTTTTTTATAGCTGAATAGACCGCATTGTTTGCTATAACTGCCACACTTTTAGTTATGATCAAATCTTTTGCAGAATTTTGAAACATTTTCAAAATCCACTGGTTCCATTATTGCTCTGTAGCCAACAAAGTACTGGCAGTTTTTGATCAATAAATTTCTCTAAGACGAAATCGTCAAAATTGTGCTTTCCTTGAGACAGATGACGGCATTTTTTGCAACTCCCGAAAGTTTACTTCCGATTGGAGTTTCCAGTAATTTTTTACGAATGTGGTTGTTTTGGACCAAAACTTCGGTTTTTTGACATTCATTTTACAGGCTATTTTTCAAAAATTAGTGTCTCTTAAAATATTACTGTTAACAACTTGCTCTTTCCATCACTGAATAGAGCAAACTATGCTCTATAACTCGCACAACTTCCAGTGCGACAAATCCTTTCGTGAATTTTTGAGATTTTTTCCAGTAACATGTGAACAATCACTTTTCTTGTAATCGATCAAAAATGAAATGACAAACCCAAAAATGGACTGGACAATACACAACCGAGCAATTACAGACCAATTACACTGCTACCAGTACTTAGCAAGGTTTTTGAGTACATAATAAGGCAGCGACTTGGAAAACTGGTCGGGAAGTACATACCATCGTATCAGTTCGGATTCAAACATAAGCACTCGACTATTCACCCACTCTTCAGTCTGACTAACAATATACAAACAACCCACCTAACTGACAGAAATACAGCTTGCCTGTTTATGGACATTAACAAAGCCTATGATAGTGTCTGGCATAGAGGCTTACTATACAAACTACACACACCAACATATCTACTACACACCATAAAGAACTTACTAGAAAACAGACAACTACAAGTACGAATTGACAAAACACTGTCATTTTCTTTTTCCCCTGAACAAGGGCTCCCTCAAGGATCCCCGCTCTCACCGTTTCTCTACAGTATATACTGCCATGACATATACAATTACAACTTACCAGACCAAAATCAAATCGACAGATCGGCATTCATATTACAATACGCAGACGACACGGCACTTATTGTACATGACAAAACTACTGAGAGAGCAGCTCAAAGACTCCAAACACTAACAAACAACACAATGACATGGTTTTATAAATGGAGACTAACACCAAACGCGTCAAAAAACCAACTTCTGCTCACAAACCACAGACTCAACGTTGACTCCCCTACAATAACTGCAGACGGCCAAACGACACAACCAAAAAACTACGTAAAATACCTTGGAATCACAATTGACCACAAACTTAAATTCACTAAACACATACGAAACATCAGGGCAGAAACAATAAAGAGAACAAAACACTTCCGATCACTAACCTACAAAGACAGAGGAATTAGCACAAACACCGCCACCAAAATATATAAAGCTATTTGTAGACCCTTGCTAGACTATGGACATATATATATATACTCATGACCAACGGAACAGAAAGGACAAAACGTTATATACAAACAACAGAACAAATTGCACTAAGACTAATAACACGAATAAGACACCCCCAAAACCCACTACACAACCCCTCCACCCAACCACTATACGAACGCACAAACATGACAAAGATTTCGGAAAGACTCATACATCTACAGAAAAAATGGACAAACAAACCCTACAACTGGACCATACTGAATCCCCTTTGTCTTACAAGACCAACCAGACAATCCCGCTTCCGTTTCCCTACATCAACGCTACTCGAACACTTACAAACGCAACTGAGTACTGGACAATAAAATAATTTTTTCTTGTCATTAGAATTGGAAAGTTTATTTAATAAGATTATTAACCTAGAATAAGAGAATTTTCATCTTTGTTTTTTATTTAGATTAAGACTACATGTATTAAACAAGGGCAGAAAGACCGATAGGTCGATAGCCTTTTTTAGAAATAAAGATGTTTACTACTACTGAAATGACAATTTTCAAGCAGGTATGCATGATTAACTCTCCCGAAAATTTAAAACGGAAAGCAATATGAGAAAAAGGGCATATAGACCGTTTTTTTTTCATTTAAGTAATAAATTACGACGCGTTCCAGACCGTTAAACCGCTACAAAATGAAATACCGATAGAATAAGAATCCATATTTAACAATTTCCCAGCATATTTCTTATACTTAGTCGTGGCCCTTGTAATGCGAAACCATATTTTACTCAGCTTTTGCGAAACCGAACCCCCAGTCGGCTTTCTAATGAAGAATGGGAACGAAAGATTTATTGCCCCTTTGATTTTCATACAACAATAATGATTGAAACAATGGTTTTGTTGAGGGTTTTCCATTGAACAAAGAGTTTTACCTCGTTCATTGTTCTGGATATCTTTCGGGCGACAATTCGCAGTGGAGTTTCGGAATATTATTGTTATCTGATGCCGAAGTTTATTAAGAGGGGACTCAATTTTCGGTATTGAGGTATTTTCCTGCAATTTTGCTGTTTTCTCTCTGACTATTGTTATTGATAGGTTGGCAAATATTGATAGATTGCCGTTTCGTTTCGGTGCAAAACCAATTTTTCCTGCAGTATTGCATAAATGGAAGTTGGCGAATTCCCGTTAGGGATTTACATCGTAGAACGCTGTCAAGTCTAGATGAAGACACGGAAAATACAAAGAAAATGAAAATGCTCGAGCGATTACGGTTGCAGCACGGCCTGTCGCAGGAAATGGAATTGTCACATTGCTGACGGTCCGTTACGAAAACCGAATTTCCATTTTCTAGGCAAAAATTCTAAAACCAACAACAACAATGAAATAATTCGATTCGTTATTACTTCGCCTTCGAAACGGTGCCAAAGTAAAACGCATATAAAAGTCGCTGCTGCATGTTTCAACGACCATCTGTGCATCTTTGGCTTCGAAATGGATCGCCATGTTTCACTCTCGAGCAGCATATAAATGTTCAATAGTTATGATTTAACTTCGGGATTCCTATTCGTAAAACATCTAAATCTTGAATTTCTTGCTTTAAAGCGACCGATATTCTATAAAAGACGGGAACGTTGTCGTAAAAGGAGCGACGTTATCTCTGGAATTGCCTTAAAATGGTTTTCGTGTTTGGGATATCGATGTACTGCCATTGCAACGTCTTTGTGTTAAATAATAATTGAAACCAAGGTTGATGCAGAAATGAGATGGTCTTTATTTTTGTAAAATTTTCCTTTTGGTTTGGACACTTTCAGGATTTTACAATTATAGTTTTCCTACCTTTCTATACTCTGATTGGAGATCTTACGTTAAAAATGCTTATTTCTGGAAAAAATCGGCGAAACAGGTTAATTCAAATTAGAAGACAAGTAACTCTTCTCTGCTTTGGAAACTAAATGGTTTTCTTTCCAAGATTTTCGAAGATTTTACAATTCCAGTTTTCCTAGCTTTCTTTAGTCTGATTGGAGATTTTACATTAAAAAATCTTATTTCTGGAAAAAATCGGCAAAACAGTTTAATCCAAACAAGTAACGCCACTCTGCTTTGGAAACTGGATGGTTTTCTTTCCAAGATTTTCCTAGATTTAACAATTACAGTTTTCCTAGCTTTCTTTACTCTGGTTGGAGATTTTCCGTTAAAAATGCTCATTTCTGGAAGAAATCGGCAAAACAGTTTAGTTCAAATTAGAATAGAAGTAACTCTACTCTGCTTTGGAAGCTAGATGGTTTTCTTTCCAAGATTTTCATAGATTTTACAATTACAGTTTTTCTACCTTTCTTTACTCTGTTTGGAGATTTTAGGCTTATTTCTGAAATAAATCCGTTAAACAGTTTTGATAACAGGAATCTCAATCAATCTCAACAAAAATCAAAAGTTAGCGGCAGAGTTTTTGTTTCAATTCTAATAATTTAATTTGCATTTTTTGTTGGTTTATTTCGTTTCTTAGCTTTTCAGCTTATTTATTTTCAATCACAAAATCAATCACAATTCAAAAACAAAACGAAACAGCTTAAAAGATTTCTAAAAAATTCGGACTTTATAAAACAGCACACCCCACCAACTTTTCTTCTGATGCCCGCAAACCCAGACTCAACACCAGACGTTCTACTGTACACAAGAAACTTAACAAACACCATCAACAACATAAACTTAACCAACGAACTTGGATCCGACCACCTGGCTATTAAGTTTAATATAGACTTACAACATACGCAACCTACCTCCAGTACACCTCCTATAGAGAAAAAGTTAAACCTAACAAAGACTGACATAGACAAAGTGAAACAACATATACATGACTACATTCAATCGCAAGCACAGCCCATTTCAATAGAAACCTTACAACAACAACTTTCACTAGCCATAGGAAAATTTAGCCCGGAAATAAAAAATGCTTTCTACCGACATACACTACCCAAATTCATACTGAGACTCATAAAACAAAAGAGAGAACTGTACGGACTGTATACAAACACTCAAAATACCGACCTAAAAAAGAAACTGAACCAACTCAACAGAAACATTAAAACCTTAATTGGACAATACCGACAAGACAAATGGCTAGAAACATGTAAAGAAATACAAAAAGACAAAGGCAAAACATACTGGCGAAAAATTAAGAAATTAGCGCAATACAAAAAAACTAACACTACTGACACAATTGACGAAAACGGAATAGGACGGTACACAGACAAAGAGAAAACTGACGCGTTCTCCAGACACTATCAAAGGGCCTTCAGCATATCGACAAACCCTAACTTCGACAATGACAACTGGAACTTGATCAACGACTGGTAGTTGAACTATTTCAACATCTCACCAAACTATACATACAAACTGATCCCAGACACAGAATACGATGAAGCCCTAGCGCATATCAAAAACACAGCATCGGGAAAGGATAAAATAAAGGCAAAACTCCTGAAAAGCCTAACTCAAGAAACACACAAACTGATCCTAACTGAATTGAACAACTGCATCAGAAATAACAAAATTCCAAAAACATGGAAAAACGGCTTAATAATCCCTATACCCAAAAATGGACTGGACAATACACAACCGAGCAATTACATTGCTCCCAGTACTTAGCAAGGTTTTTGAGTACATAATAAGGCAGCGACTGGGAAAACTGGTCGGAAGGTATATACCATCGTATCAGTTCGGATTCAAACATCAGCACTCGACTATTCACCCACTCTTCACTCTGACTAACAATATACAAACAACCCACCTAACTGACAGAAAGACAGCTTGCCTGTTTATGGACATTAACAAAGCTTTTGATAGTGTCTGGCATAGAGGCTTCCTATACAAGCTATACAAACTAAACACACCAACATATCTACTACACACCATAAAGAACTTTCTAGAAAACAGACCACTACAAGTACGAATTGAGAAAACACTGTCATTTTCTTTTTCCCCTGAACAAGGGCTCCCTCAAGGATCCCCGCTCTCACCGTTTCTCTACAATATATACTGCCTTGACATATACAATTACAACTTACCAGACAAAAATCAAATCGACAGATCGGCATATATATTACAATACGCAGAGGACACGGCACTTATTGTACATGACAAAACTACTGAGAGAGCAGCTCAAAGACTCCAAACACTAACAAACAACACAATGACATGGTTTTATAAATGGAGACTAACACCAAACGCGTCAAAAAACCAACTTCTGCTCACAAACCACAGATTCAACGCTGACTCCCCTACAATAACTGCAGATGGCCAAACGACACAACCAAAAAACGACGTAAAATACGTGGAATCACAATTGACCACAAACTTAAATTCACTAAACACATACGAAACATCAGGGCAGAAACAATAAAGAGAACAAAACACTTCCGATCACTAACCTACAAAGACAGAGGAATTAGCACAAACACCGCCACCAAAATATATAAAGCTATTTGTAGACCCTTGCTAGACTATGGACATATACTCATGACCAACGGAACAGAAAGGACAAAACGTTATATACAAACAACAGAACAAATTGCACACACGGATGTTCCTCTTAGCAATGCACTGGAAGAATAGGAAAAAATGCAGGAAAATGACCATACATGAGTAAATTTGGTAAAATTAACGCTTCTGGAAATAGATGAATTAAAGAGCACTCCAATCAGTATAGTTGATATAAAGTCAAAATAATAGAGTCTTCATGAGGTCATCATATTCAATACTGTTGTATTATTGTAAAATATTCGTAGTTTCTATGCAAATAAGGAGCGTTGCAATGCTACATTTTCCAGTTGAAGCGAGTGCAAAATGTTAAACTACAAGAGCCCTTTAAATACGATAAGATTCAACATGGGGCCTTCTTCATTCATAACTTAGTACAATCCCAATTTAACTGCACTGTGCAGACATAGAGCACGAGTTCCTGTCTTCCAGTTTTGAATAGTTTAGCGATATTTCGTCCGTCTGCGAAGTTTCAGCTAAGACGGTCGGGAGTTTCGTGTTTTATCATCGCAGAATCCGTTAGCAATTCGCGAAACTGAAATTAAATTCATTAATACGGGCACTTGTTAACAGCGACTAATTTAAATCAGCAGTTTTAAGCCGAAATTGAGGGCCGTCAAAAGGACATTTTCATTTTCCAGAGCTCCATATTGGGAGTTGCACAAAACGTGCCAGTCAGTGTAATTCAGCATGTAGCAAGTTTCGGATAAAGGCCGATGCAAAGAGGGAAAAACTCATTTGCGGGGAGCACAATCGCGAGGCTTCGCCTGAACCTTCGTAAGAAATTAGAAGCCCAAGTTGAAAGGGGCCTCTTCAAAGAGGGCGGCGGAATGACAGTTTTCAAAGAGTATTACATTCCGTGTTTGTACGTGATCCGGCTGACTAATTATAGTTTTCAGGCTCTATCTGCCAGGGAAATGAAGAAACTGTTTTTCATTTTCAGTCCGCACAGACAAACAGCCATATTTCGAGCTGATCTTGAACCAGCAAAGCCCTGAATGGATGCAGTTTAGTGCCTGATTTGGGGACTCGTTCTCATTAGAATTACGCAAAAAAAGTTAGTTCTACTATTCCCAAGACCATTTGAATATCCACGAGTTTCAGACAGTACACTATTCCCGTGTCCATAAGGCTTTTTTTTATAATTGCTCGCGAGCTTCTTTATATGAGGAAGAATATGAAAACGGTGCTTGACAAATCAGCAATAATATGAACAGATCTCTTAAGACCCTAGACGTAAAACCTGCCAGTTTCACAACATTCAGCATAAGATCTCTCGTGCACATTTGCATAGTTTTGACTTGTAAATTTAAGCAACGTTTTCTGTTGTCTTCATCAGCCAACAGTAAGCTTCCTGCTGATTATTCTGATTTATTTATTGAAGAAATCCAGTTGCCCTGGAAAGCACCAGCGATCTTGATCGAGCAAAAGTCTTCTCAATGGACGCTTTTTATCGCTTCAGCTTGGCACGTTCATGAATTACATTTTCATTTCAATTCTGCACCCAATTAAGCATCTGCGTCTGTTCCATTCCAGCTTAAAGGGATTTTTTAAGCGGATTATCTGAGACATCATACTTTCCTTCGCGTCAAACCATCCTTTTAAATGCTAATGTGTAAAAGTGTGAAATGATAATGCTGTTTTCCAAGGAGTTTTATTAGATGGACGTCGAATTGATCTTTTGCTGCTTTTAAATTGTTTTAGAAAATTGCATTTTCCACTGCTTGCAACTCAATCCCCACAGGGTTTTATCGCTATTGAAAAATAACATTTAATATTCCGTCGCCTTAATGAGCCCGCCCAAAGACGCCTTTTCCACCGACAACTTTTTCCTAGAAAACTCAATCAGTTATTCTATTAGCGTGCTTCAAGTACAAGCGAAACATGCCAAATCGGCCTTCGGCAACTTAGAGGGATTTTGAATTTAAAATTTTCCGATTATTGAAATTTCCATCGCACTGACAGCGATTTACTCCGGACCTGTCGTCATGAATTGCATATTAAAATATTAATTTGGGAAATGTTGCTTGGGGGCCCCGAATACTTGTCCGGATTTGCGACATCTTCGAATTGAATATTTACATTTATTGACTGGAAAATTGGAAAACAGTTACTGCTGATGATGCCTTTTACCGTTTAATGAGCAGATGGTTATTCTCAGAGATTTTTAACCAATACAGCATTATTTAATGTTGTTTTATTCTTATTGTTCTGTGTTATCTGATGTTCTTTCTCAACCTTTTAAGGTCGATTTCCTACATATCTGGATCCTGTTCCGTTGTCGCAGCAATAGGAGGATGAAAAACCATTATTGTGGGAATAAATAAAGTCAATAGAAGAAACTGAGTGGCGTTTTCTTTCAAATGAAACATTTAATCGAAATTGAACTTGGAAATATTTGGGGCTTCCAGGTGTTTGGAGTGTTGGATCAGGAGTTTGGAGTGTTGGTGCTTGTGTATTTCGATGGCTTCTCGTATTAGTAGGGGGCGATAACCTGTTGTTGTGGCTAGGACTTCAGCTTCTGCAAATTTGATGCTCTGCACTCCCTCACTGAGGGCATGTTCCGCCACTGCCGACTTTCCATATGCCCCGATCTGCAATTTCGTCGATCTTCTTCGATCCTCGTCTTAATCGATCTCTTCGTGGTTCCTATGTAGGCGCTTCCACAGGAGCATGGGATTCGGTAGATACTTGCAGTGGCGAGGGAAGGTCTTCTGTCCTTAACCGATCTTAAACACTTAAACATTCCTAGATCTTTGTCGTGGGCTTCTAGATCGTTTTAATGTTATGTTTCCCTAGGATCTTCCCAATTCTGTCCGTAACTCTGGGAATGAAAGACAGAAGGGCCCTTTGAGTGGTTTCACGCTTTTCGCCACGGTCCACCCTTGCTGCTCTTTTGATGTCTATCTGAGAGTATCCGTTTTGAAGGAAAGCCGTTTCTAAATGCTGTAGCTGCGCTGATAGGTGCTGTGGTTCACATATTTCCAGGTTCTATCAGTGAGAGTCTTGATGATTCCTTGTTTTTGACTCGGGTAATGGTTGGATAGCTTGTGGAGGTATCTGTCCGTGTGGGTGGCTTTTCTATAAATCCGATGGTCCAATTGGTTCCCGTTCCTAGATACCAAGACATCCAGGAAAGCCAACTGTTGGTTGTGTTCAACTTTCATGGTAAATTGTATCTCTGGATGTTTTTTGTTCAGGTGGCCGAGGAACTTGTCCAGGTTATCGCGTCCATGTCTCCATATCATGAACCTGTCATCGGCATATCGATACTAGATAGTAGGTTTTAAGGATGCGGTTCTCAAAGCTGTTTCATCGAATTTCTCCATGAAGACATTTGCTACAACCGGGGTGAGTGGGCTTTCCATGGCTACTCCTTCCTTTTGTTCGTAGAAGTCTCCATTGCACAGGAAGTAGGTGCCTTTTAGACCAGCCTTGAAGATATCTGCGGTACTCTCCTCAAATAGATCCGACACTAGTTCTATGGATTCGTCCACGGGTTATTTTGTGACACGACATTATCGTTATTGGTTTTCCTTTTCGTATGGGAACGGCGCTTGTACATTTGTTCTGGCTGATTTGGATTTGTTGACAAAATGTTGCTAATTCCGATGGAAAATCAGCCAATGTTAATGAGAGAAGAACTATCTGGCTTGTCCAAGATCAACGAAACTCAAATTTTATAATTTTCAGATTGATTAATGAACTAAAATCTGTTTCTTCTACTAACACAAAAAATACTAAACATGAGATTATGGAATAAAAACATTTTGAAAAGTTTTGGACACGATGATTAAGCAAAACGAATGAAAATTTAAAACTCAATGGCAATCATCTAAAGCTTGAATTGCAAACTAAACAATGCGGATTTATGGTGGATCAAAACACTAAATCGAAAAATGTTTTTGCAAGAAACGCCTTGACACGTTAAACACCCTGTATAGAAAAACACCTGTTTTTCAATTGAATAAACTAATAGATTTCCAAAAGAAACCGACAGGAAATCCAAAAGAAATGCTCCTGAGGGATTAAAAATTGCATTTAGGGAAAATAAATGTTCTGAAGCAACTGAGAGCCAATATTTTGAAGACCGATTGAGATATTCTGAAAAGTGCAAAGAAAACAGGAAATTTTGTGTAGCAAAAAATATATCAAGTGCTCCACGAAAAAAAAACACTTTTTACTTAAAGCAAACGTAAAATTTCTGCAGCAGATTCAACATTCTCAAGAAAATCGTAACGTTTTGATACTTGGATGACCTAAAAATGCCATTATATTATAAAAAAATGGGTTGTCAGTTTTTAATGGGCCACCCTGTATAATATTTCGTAGCTGAAGAACGAAATTTTCGATTTCGAAAAAGAATTAGACAAATCTTCAACTGGACGTTCGCAGGTTCTTGATAGAAGCAAGTGTTTGACACAGAAGAAGGAAACAACCCAGAAAAATGTATGGTTTTCCCTTTTGTTAATGAAAAAATATACAGAGTGTCCGGTCAAAGAGTGTCCAACACTTGACACTCACCAGAATAAAAAAAACTTTAGTAGTATGTGGTATGTGGTAGCATAGTTTGACTAAGTTATGAAAAAATATTCGAGTTAGCAAAAGTGAAATTTTGGAGCATTGACGAAGTCCGTAAGTTTGGATTAAATGATTTTGAAAATCGATAACTTCCGGGTTTTTAACAGCCATGGCTACCATCTTCAGAGTTAATTCAGAATATTGAAAGGAGCTAATTGGGATTACACTTATTCACATTATAGAAAGGTGGAGAAGAAGACAGACACTTCAACTAAAGTTTATCTGTTTTTTATAGATTCTTTTACACAAACCCCTTAAAAACACCGCTGATACCAAATCACCCGGTATATAATAGAAGGCTTTTTTGATCCCTTGCTACCCAAGGCTATTTTTCTATTGATTAATTTGTATTTTTCCGGGATAAATCAGTCAACTAAAGTCTGAATAAGTCATCCTTCGTGCGCTCTTGTTTTTCCATATAAGGTCTTCAACCTGATTACTCTCCACCTGGGGAAATACCCTGAGAACTAGAATAATGCATGTTCTAGTGCATTGTTTCAAATTTCGTTTGCTCCAGCGATATTTGTTTTTATCAGAGCAAATCATGTAATATTCCAAGCGGATAAAGGAGGAGGGTTGAAGGGTGAGGACAGAAACCTGCCCTTTCTAAAAATACATAAACGCTCACAGAACTGACATGTCAGCCTCGGAACCCGGACGGATTAATGACGACGACAGCACGAAAAAGTAAAAAACGAGTATGGAAAAGGAATGTAATAAGATTGGGTAGCTGGAACATTACATCATGGACCAACAAAGACTACGAGATAATATTGGAAATGGAGGAAAGCAAAATAGACACCTGCGCTCTCTCAGAAACTAAGAAAACCGGCACTGGAAATCAAAGATACCAAAACTACACATTATTTTATAGTGGCGTTGACTAGAACATGAGAGGTAGAGGAGGTGTAGGATTATTGGTCAATAAGAAATTCGAAACCAGTATCAAGGAAGTACAATATATAGATTGCAACAGCATACAAGTTACAAAGGAACTGGCGGAGGATACCAGGTGCAGGCAAGCCGAAAGAAGAAAGAGAAGAATTTTTCGACATCCTGCAACACACGCTAGAAAAGATACCCAGAAAAGTCATTCATCATGGACGACATTAACTCAAGAATTGGTAATTCTGTTGTTCAGGGAATCATGCACAGTTCTCAAAGAAGATACGATATTGCTGATATAAACATGGGCCCACAATGAACTACGTATTAATAATACATATTTTGACCACAAGGAGCAACAGAAATACACCTTCTTCAACACAAGAGGCCACAAATCGGCCATTACAAATACACCGATCACAGATCAGAAAAGCCATAAGAGAATCAGGATCTTCTTCTTCTTCTTCTTCCTCGTACGTTAGGACTCAGAGTCCTGTGTTTTTCTTCAACTTCCTAGTCCTGGGATGCTGATGTCCAGCTTTCGTACCATCGCTTCGGTGGTCTTCCTAGGAGTCTTGAGCTGTTAGGTTTTTGGTCTTTGGCGATTTTTGCCATTCGGTCGTCGGTCATTCTCTCTACATGGTCTCTCCACGCTCTTCTCCTTGCTCTGGTCCATCTTACAACATCCGAAACCTTACAGGTATCTCTAATTTCTTCACTGCTTTTCATATCGTATAGTGTGTGTCCTGTTATGGATCTTAGGACTCGCATTTCTGTTGTTCTTAGCAAGCGTTTGGTTGTTGTGTTTTCCGCTCTTGTTTCTGCGGCGTATGTCATCACTGGTCTCACGCACGTTTTGTAGATTCTGACTTTACTCCCTATACTCATGTGCTTGTTTCTCCAGATCATGTATCGTAAGTACCCCGATTTAGAGCGGCTTTTGATGTTTGATTCCTTACTTCCTCCTTTAGATTCCTGTTACAAGTGATGTGTGCTCCAAGATATTTAAAGGTCATCACCTGTTCTACACTTTGATTGTAAACGGTGACTTGCATCTTCCGGGCTCTTTGGATATAGTGGGTGATTGTGTTTTCCGGGTAGATATTTCCATTTTATATTTATTTGTAGTTTGTTCGAACTTATATAAGAGTCTTTGTAGGTTGTCTTCATCCTCGGAGACTATCACTGTATCATCAGCGTAGCACATTATTTTTATTTCTGCATTTCCCATTCGATATCCCCTTCCAATCTGTTTTGTTTTTGTAATAATTTCATCTATGATGATGTTAAACAATATAGGGCTTGGGCTGTCTCCTTGCCTAATTTCTGTGTTGACGGGTATTCTCCTTGTTCTATTTTCTGCTTTTACGAGTGTGTGATTGCCGGTGTTTAGCTCTCTGATGATGGACACAATATTCTGATGAATTTTCCTTTCTTCTAGGAGTTTTATGACGTCTGTCAGTCTTACTTTATCAAATGCTTGGGTAAGATCTATGAAACACATGAACGCCGGTTTGTTGAATTCAATAGCTTTTTCGGCTATTTGGCAGAGTATGAATATGGCATCTATAGTGGATCTATTGTGTCTGAAACCTTGCTGCTCCTCACATATTCCCGTGCTGGTCACTTCTTCTGCAAATTTTTTTGTCAACAGCTTCGAAACTGTGCTGAGAAGGGTGATTCCTCTATAGTTTTTGGGGTCTGTTTTCTCTCATTTTTTGAAGATTGGGATTGTTATGCTGTCCTTCCATTCTGAAGGTACTTTTTGTAGATATAATATTTTATTGTATAGCTCTTTTAATTCATCCATGAGTGCATCTCCTCCTATACCAGGTGATTTTCTGTTTTTTAGAGCGGTTGCCGTTTGTTTGATTTTCTCTATCGGTATCTGCCAAGTTGGTGGTGTTTCTTCATTTGTGGGTGTCTCCTTGGTCTCCGTGTTTTCCTCTTTATTACGGTAGAGTTGTTCAAAGTGTTTTTCCCAGTCTTCAGTAGTGATCTTTGAAATTTGGATATATTCGTTAACTGGTCTTTTTCTAGTAGTAGTAAACATCTTTATTTCTAAAAAAGGCTATCGACCTATCGGTCTTTCTGCCCTTGTTTAATACATGTAGTCTTAATCTAAATAAAAAACAAATATGAAAATTCTCTTATTCTAGGTTAACAATATTATTAAATAAAATTTCAATGACAAGAAAAAATTATTTTATTGTCCACTAGTCAGTTGCGTTTGTAAGTGTTCGAGTAGCGTTGATGTAGGGACTTTTTCTATTTCTTAGCATATTCCAGATTCTTTTCTGTCCTCTTTAGGTCCTTGGTCGTGTTCCATATCGGCAGAGAATTTTTCCCAATACTGTCGTTTAATTGACTAGATTTCTGCATTGACCCGGTTTCTGACCGCTTTATATACCTCGTACGTAATTGTGTTCGATCGGTATTGCAGGTACGCTTTTCGTTTTTCAGCTGCTAAGTCCTTTACCTCTTGTTTAAACCAAGGTTTAGTGTTTCGTTTTCAGGTTCTGGTTTTAGTTCTTCTTCCAAGTGCTTCTTCGGCTGCATTTAGTAGATTTGTACGTAATTTATTCCATGCCATTTCCACGTCGTCGTCATTTTTTATCCCATTATTTGTAATCTTCTGTTTCAGCCTTTGTTGGTATAGATGTTTCGTAGAATAATTTGCTAGTGCCTCCATATTGAGTTTACTGGTTGTTTCGTTCTGTTTTTTCTTTATTTGGTATGTCGGGACTCTTATTTTTGCCATTACGAGATTGTGATTAGTAACAGCATTTGCGGAACTTAAAGCTCTTACTTCCAGCACTTGGGAGGGGTGAATGTTTCTGTTTGTTATTATATAATCTATTATGGACTTTTGTCCTCGTAGTGTTTTCAAATGTGAATTTATGTTGCGGTTTATGTTGAAAGAATGTGTTGTTAATTCGCAGTTCGTTAAGGGCGCATATCTGTATAAGTTGTTCACCGCTGTCGATGATTGTTTCTTCATTAAATCGGTTTTCGATCCCCACTATTGTTTCATTGCCAATCCTTGCATTAAGATCTCCCAGGATAATTACTTCATCTTGCTTTGGAATACCGTCGAGGGTTCTCTGCAACTTCTGGTAAAAAGTGTCTATCTCTACCCGGGGTTTGTTGATGTCAGGCGCGTAAACACTGATTATATGACTTGTTTTGCTCTTCTGAAGTTTAACTGTTAGTTGCAGCAGTCTGTCGTTGACGTAGTTTATGCCGCTTATGTTGTTTTCCCACTTTCCATTCATCAATATGCCTACTACCGACGTTGGTCTTTCATTCTTTTCTCTTCCGCTGTATATGAGAATGTAGTTTCCATACCTGGTGCTGCCCTTGCCTTTCTTTTTCGTTTCTGCTAAAGCACATATATCGATTCCTTTATTTTCCAGTTCCATTATTATTTCTTGATGTTTGCTGTTGAAGAAGGTTACATTCCAAGTCGCCACTCTAAGGGGTTTGGGTTTTCTTATTCGTTTCCTTGTTCTCGCCGTGTCGTCATCAAAATAATCAGTCCTATCCGAGGCTAAGTTGTTGGTTATATGAACGTAAGTTTTTTGGACAGTTTCAGAATCAGGATGTTTGCGAGATTTAATTTGGAAGAACAAATATATGGCCACAGAGAGCAAGACACGAATTTATAAGACCTGCGTCAGGCCCATAATGACCTACGCCGCCGAGACAAGAGCTGAATCGTCTGCTACCAAAAGGAAAATGAGAACAGCGGAGATGAGAATCCTAAGAACAATAAAAGGGATCACATTGCATAACAGGATACGCAACGAGAACACCAGAAGAAAACTGGGAGTGCAGATGGGTGGGAGAGAGACGCCGGTGTTGGAGAGACCACATAGAACGAATGTGTCCAGACTGAATTGCAAAGTGGGCTAAAACACAAAAACTAGAAAGAAGGAGCCCAGCTGGCAGGCCCCCAAAACGCTGGTATGAAAGTTGGACATAAGGATCACAGTAAGGCTGATGACAGAATTGACAGGACTTTGTCCTTTTACACCAACAAGAAGAAGAAGAATTGGGAGCAAATAATGTAATATTCCTGATTTTGCTAATAAATCAAACTCAGCAAAAACAAAGTTTTCAAATTCGTATAAATCTGCCAGAAACAGGCTTCTTGCCAGCCGGAAAAAATAATGAAATACAAATCTATTTGCGTCAATTTGAAGCGCGAAATGAGTTTTAAGGTTCGGCGAATATAATATGGTAGATTTTTCATTTTATCATAAAAATGAGTTTGATGTCTAAACTCATAAAAGTGGGATTACTTCACCTGTGCGAAAAAGTAATAAGGAGAACCGTCTCACTTTATCTTAATTTGAGACATTGCCAAAGTGAAATGGGGCCCGGATATAACCATTTTTTCCCCCCAATTAATGCTTGATAACTTTTCAGCATAGAATAATTCCATCGCTCATTCAACGAAATTAACGGATGAAACATTCGAAATTCAATTATATAAAGAGGAGACTTCTCTAATAATGAATTTAAATAGCTAGAGCTAACTTTATTATCATTCAAATTGAAATTGCCAATTAACATGGCCGGGATTTATTTGGAAAGGAAAAACGGAGATGAGTTTCCAAGAATCTTTAATTGTTATCGTTCAACGTTCAATAGAGCCGAGCTATAGAAATAAAGTTCGACTCTTAGAAAATCACATCTTGAAACAATTATTTTTGTTAATCAATTTAAATTAGAACGCTGTTGTTGAAATCGACTCAGGAATCGAGAGCAAGGAGGAGGCTTGATTATATTGAGGCTAAAACTAGGAAATCATGACAGAGTGAAATCATTGAGGCTGAAATGGCCTCAATCTTTTCTATTTGCATACATTGACTAGGGAATATATTTCTCCAGAGCAATTTCGCTACAAGTGCAATTTCAGAAATAGGGCAAACATCGGGATGACGAGATATTAGATTTTAAAATGCACTCACGCCATTTTTCATTGAAAATTTAAATTTCAATTCGCTAAATTTTATTGTATCATTCAAGTCGCAAAAACAGGATAATTCCAAATTGGCCTCACTCTCATACTCATTGAGGAGTATTATAAATTAAAATCTTGTAGATTTTCATTGTAAATATTGATTTTTACTACTATCTTGAGTTTTATGGAAACAAGCACCTGAACCATACATGGGAATACAGTTTAAAGTTTTACGCAAATTTTCCTTGCTCTCGAACATCGAATCTAGTAAACATTTGAAGAAAGGCAATTTCTCTGCCGATTTATCAACTTTTTTAAATCAGAAAACTCTGTCTTTTAACTTCAGAGAGCTACAAACGACTCAAATATTTTTTTGAACACAGAAAACTGATGTTGTGAAGCAATGTTATGAAATGAAGTTGACCAGTTATGTGCAGTTTTGTCATAAATGCAGATTGCAGATTTATATGATTAATTTGAAAACTCACTGAAGAAACAAAATTTTGAAAGTTTCTTAAATTTTTTTCAACATCAGGGTGAGGAACTATGAATTGTTCCAGCAGTAAAACGTTTTCTCAGAAAACATTTCCAGATAAATGACGAAATGTGACGAAACAGGGTATGAATATAAGCAATAAAAATGAGAAAATCTACCAGGCCGTAGAGGCAACATGGAATCGAATTAAAGCTGTTTTGGTTGAAACAGTCAAGAAAATTTTTGCTCAAAATACAATAAAAAGAACATATGAATCAGTGGCAGAACCTAATACAATGACACGAAACAATTCAGTGAATGACTTCAAAACAATGTGAAAAAATATAAATGCACGACGAAAAGTATGACGACCTTAAAGCGCACAGAAAAAGTAGAGTAAATGGGAATTAGGAAGAAAACTGAGGCCAAATTCTGTGAGCATGAATCCCAAAAAGTAAGCCAATGATGATGAATCCGAAAATAGCGAATATAAAGAAAACATACTTAAAATACTTCTTCTTCCTTTTTGTAAGACATCTGAATTGTTCTCTACTTTCTTAGAGTTGTACCTGTGATGATGAATTCCAGCTTTCATGCCAACGTATGGGTGGACGTCCAGGTGGTCTGCTGGATCTTGGGAGACCATCTCTTGCAATCTTCGGCAATCTGTTGTCGTCCATCCGTTCAACATGATCTCTCCATTCGCGACGTCTGTTTCGGGACCATCTAACTATGTCTTGGAAATTGCAAAGTTCTCAGATGTTTTCGATTCTTTTGTGGTCCCTTAGTGTGTATCCTACTATGGATCTTAGAGACCTCATCTCTGCTGCTTTTTGTTGTGGAGTTTTCGGCTCTTGTTTCTACAGCTTAAGTCATAGCAGGTTTCATACAGGTCTTATATATGCGGACTTTGCTTTTAATGGACATGTGCTTGTTTCGCCATATTATATCTCTAAGGAATCCTGATATTAAAACTGCTTTGGTTGTTTGAGACTTTACTTCTTCTTGGAGGTCTCTGCTGCTCGTGATGTTGATGCCGAGATATTTGAAGCTCATAACCTGTTCTACTGGTTTATTGCATATAGCAACTTCTGGGCTCTTTTGATATGATTAGCACTTTTGATTTTGCTACCGATATCTCCATGTTGTATTTGGTAGCTGTCTTTTCGAAATGATAAAGTATTCTCTGCAGGTTGTCCTCACCCTCTGAGACCAGCAGGGCATCGTCCGCGTAGCAAATTACTCTTAGTTCTTTGTCCCCTAGTGAGTATCCCTTTCAAACCTTTTTTACTGCCGCTATAAGTTCGTCCATAATCAAGTTGAAGAGGATGGGGCTTAGGCTATCGCCTTGTCTTATTCCAGTTTGTATGGGCTTTCTGCCTTCCACTTGTATTTGGGTCCAGTTGTTAGTGTTTAACTCGCAGCAATTCTTGACATATCCGGGTGCACGTTTTTCTTTTTGAGAAGTTTCACAACGTTATTGAGTCTTACTCGGTCAAATGCTTTCGTAAGATCTATAAAACACATATATGCTGTTTTGTTGTATTCTACAGCCTTTTCAGCAATTTGCCTGATAGCAAACATGGCATCTACAGTTGACCTGTTTTTTCTGAAGCCTTGTTGCTCTTCGCATATGCCATGAGAGGATATATCTTCTGCCAGTATTTTAGTGAATAGTTTTAGTATTGAACTTAATAGCGTGAAGAAGAAGAAGAAGAAGAAGATGATACTTAAAATACTTAAGATACAGACAGTTAAGTTTCAAAGATGAGGAAGGTTTCGTTAGATTTTGACATTTATTTAGTAAACCGTTTTAGAGTCGGATGGAATAATCGACACAATGAAAAAACGTATAGTACGAAAGTAGAAGAACAAGAAGAATTAGCAGTATAAAAATGCGTGCAAAACAACTCAAGAAATCAGAATGGATTTAGAAATAAGGTGAAGATATAAAGATGTGCGCAAAAAACATGATGACCACAAAATATTTGAAGAAATTATGAAAATTAGGAAAAAAGCAAGAGCAAATTCTGTAATGTATAAATCCGGAAAAGCGCATAAAAACGAATAAGAAGAAAATATAAATTTAAAAGATGGAGACATTAGTTTGAAAGATTATAAAGTTTTACTAATATTTTAACATTAAAACGTATTTTTGGTGCCGCTTTGGCACCAAATGAAGTCCTCTGGTTACTGACGTAACATTGATAGTGGAAGTACAAGAAGAATCAACATTATAAAAGCGTAATCAAAACAATTGAGAAAATCAAAAGGAATTTCGAAACAATGTGAAAAAACAGAATGCCACGGAAAAAGGTATGAGAATTTTCATGTGCAAAAAAATATAAAAAAGTAGATGATTAGGAAGAAAGCAAGAGCAAATCCAGTGATGATGAATTCTAAAGAACAAGCAAAGAAACGAATATGAAGAAAATATAAGATTAAAAAATGGAGACATTAGTTTGAAAGATTATATAGTTTTCCTAATATTTTAAGATTAAATTTTATTTAGTGTGAAACCGCTTCGGAACCAGACGGAATCCTCTACTTAATGAAGAAACGTCGAAAATATAAGAACAAGAAGAATTAGCATTATAAAAGCGTGCGAAAACAATTCAGAAAATCAGAATGGATTTCGAAACAATGGGAAGAAATGAACATGCCGGAAAAGTATGATAAATCTCGAGTGCAAATAAAAACTGAAGAAATGTTAGAAATTAGGAAGAAGTGGAGAGCAAATCTAGTGGTGCTGAATCGGGAAGAGCGTATAGAAACGAATATGAAAAAAACAAAAACTTATAATATGGAGACATTAGATTGAAAGATGAAGAAGTTTTCCTACTATTTTAATTTTAAATGTATTTATTTAGCAAGAAGTCGCTTTGGGACCAGTTGGAATCTTCTGCTTATTGAAGAAACGTCTAAAGTATAAGAACAAGAAGAATCGGCATTATAAAAACGTACACAAAAAAATTGAAGAAAATATAGTAACTGGGATGAAGACGAGAGCAAATCCAGTGATGATGAAGCCGAAAAGGCGCATAGTAACGAAGATTAAAAAAAGATGAACTGAAAAGATGGAGATATTAATTTAAAGGGTGAAGAATTTTTTCTAATATTTTAACATTGAATTTATTTATTTACCAAGAAACAGCTTTAGAACCGAAAGTAAGCCTCTACTTAATGGACGAATTCGAAAAGAAACGACCGGAATGAATGCATAGTACCAGAGATGATGAGATGGATACCTTAGTTCAAAAGCTAAAGTTTTTCACATTAAATTTTGTTTGTTTAGCTAGAAACTACTCTGGAACCGAAATCAGATTAGTTTAATATTTTTCTTTAAATTAATTGAAATTAAACTGTGGCCTTTTGGCTAATAAACCGTTTGATTGCTGTTCGGCAGATATCGAAAATCGTAAAATCAACTGGAATCGAGTTTATACGGCTTCATCAGTTTTCGTGCCCAGTGGCCGTAGAGTTTCCGGAAATACCGAAATTAAATTAGCTAATTTATGAACTGTTCTAATGATCATTCGGATTTGTAGCGATGAAACCAAATTACATATTCCGATTCGAACTCTCGGCCCCAAATCTACATGGAAAATTTGATGAAACCACAATCCGAAACAAGAAGTTATAACAAAGCACAGCTTGAAAGCAGGCACCAACCGCATGGGATTTCGCCTATTATGTGCTGGTTTTACGATTCATTTAGGTGATATAGCGGCGTGAACAGCCAATTGCGTGTAATACACTGATCAAATAATTTGTTTTGATTTTATCCGGCAAATCAATGAAGGAATTATATAAACTATACAAACTTCACACACCAACATATCAACTACACACCATAAAGAACTTACTAGAAAACAGACAACTAGAAGTACGAATTGACAAAACACTGTCATTTTCTTTTTCCCCTGAACAAGGGCTCCCTCAAGGATCCCCGCTCTCACCGTTTCTCTACAATATATACTGCCATGACATATACAATTACAACTTACCAGACAAAAATCAAATCGACAGATCGGCATACATATTACAATAGGCAGACGACACGGCACTTATTGTACATGACAAAACTACTGAGAGAGCAGCTCAAAGACTCCAAACACTAACAAACAACACAATGACATGGTTTTATAAATGGAGACTAACACCAAACGCGTCAAAAAACCAACTTCTGCTCACAAACCACAGACTCAATGCTGACTCCCCTACAATAACTGCAGACGGCCAAACGACACAACCAAAAAACGACGTAAAATACCTTGGAATCACAATTGACCACAAACTTAAATTCACTAAACACATACGAAACATCAGGGCAGAAACAATAAAGAGAACAAAACACTTCCGATCACTAACCTACAAAGACAGAGGAATTAGCACAAACACCGCCACCAAAATATATAAAGCGTTTTGTAGATCCTTGCTAGACTTTGGACATATACTCATGACCAACGGAACAGAAAGGACAAAACGTTATACACAAACAACAGAACAAATTGCATTAAGACTAATAACACGAATAAGACACCCCCAAAACCCACTGCACAACCCCCCCACCCAACTACTATACGAACGCACAAACATGACAACGATCTCGGAAAGACTCATACATCTACAGACAAAATGGACAAACAACTCCTACAATTGGACCATACTGAATCCCCTTTGTCTTACAAGACCAACCAGACAATCCCGCTTCCGCTTCCCTACATCAACGCTACTCGAACACTTACAAACGCAACTGACTAGTGGACAATAAAATAATTTTTTCTTGTCATTAGAATTTTATTTAATAATATTGTTAATCTAGAATAAGAGAATTTTCATCTTTGTTTTTTGTTTAGATTAAGACTACATTCCAATGTATTCCTGGGTTTTCAGTCAATTTTATTGTCACTAATTATGGTGTTATGTGATGAGCCTGCGTTTCGTCCCGGGTCTACCTATTGGACTCGTCAGTAAGGCTTAGGTAGACCCTGCCTTATACGCCAGACATCGGTTCTACGTGTTCGGACGTAAATGAACCGAGCCGGTATAGATCTTCTGCGGTGAGATATTGGCAACCCGTGTTGCCGATTAGCATTAGATTGAAAGCCACTCGTTCCATTCTGCTTTTTTTCTCCCAAGCATCTATATCTTTTTTTATATATTTCTTTTTCCTGACTGTACTTTAATTCATTCCAATGTATTCCTGGGTTTTCAGTCAATTTTATTGTCACTAATTATGGTGTTATGCACATAACACACCATAATTAGTGACAATAAAATTGACTGAAAACCCAGGAATACATTGGAATGAATTAAAGTACAGTCAGGAAAAAGAAATATACATTAAGACTACATGTATTAAACAAGGGCAGAAAGACCGATAGGTCGATAGCCTTTTTTAGAAATAAAGATGTTTACTACTACTCAATGAAGGAACAGTGCCATTCTTACTCAGTTAAACGAAAATGACATACTGTTTGAAATTCAGATTGCTTAAATTTAAATTGAGTTCGAATGTAGAGCAGGAATCTCATTTTCCTCTAATAGGACGCCATTCCCAAATTCGGCCATTATTTTAACGAGTTGTTTCCACAATGTTTCCACTCATAACAATAGACGAATGGATGTGAAGACTTCTCGCATTAATGGAAATCGCAAATTACCATTTGCATACAGCGGCTTTTGAATGGCCAAAATTTCCACTGCTTTTCATGCTACTTAATTAAAAGCTCTTTTTTAGACAACGGCAGGCTGGCGAAAAAACTGTTTTAGAACCTTGTTTTTAGAACTCTGCAGTCAGTGCGACTAATCCACCTTCTGGTTTATTTGATTGCAACTCCAATAGAAAATCAATTCAGGGATATTCATGTGGATTTCGTTAAAAGTGTCATTTGCTGGCTGTTGCAACCAAATGGCCCAATTTGACTCTAATGCCAAAGCAATCGAAATGTCGATTAAAAAAAGGGCAAAACAAAAGCCAAACCCGAATACGCCACATTTTTGAGTAGGTTAATGCGGTGGAATTTAGTGAATTAATCGAAAAGCTTAAATCCACTGTTTTGCAATAATGCCCGGGATTAGCCTGCTAAATTTATTGTTGGATTTGTGGGGCCAATTTAATGTTTGGATAAAATTCGTATTCCGACACCGATCACGAAATAATGTAAATTTTGTTATGCGAGTTCGTTTCGTTATATTTCCGCTAATAGATAATTATTATTGTTTCGTTGCTGGATCAATTAATCTGACTTTGGGGGCAGCGTTTAAACAACCAACTAGTTTCCCATGCAAACCTCAATTGTTTCCCGAAAAATCCACAAACCGATGCAGTAGGCGATTGTTTTTCTTGTTCGACGCGAAATTGACCGTGATTTATATCAGCAGTGGTCGAATTTGATTGTTGAATGTAAGGACGTCATTAAATCAGCCCACATTTTCATGTATTTTTCGTGTTTTGTTCGACTTGCGGATACGTTCACAATTTCGACCAGTTACCAAAGTGAAAAAAAGCACGAGGTTGTAAGGCTCAACCTTGCCGAAGGCAATCTGAAACGCAGCCGGTTTAATGACTGCGTTCGTAAAGGAAAAAGCGATTTTCCTGAAATCGCAGCCGCCGTCAAAATTAGTCAAAAATCTAATTAAACAACTTCCCATTATTCGCAATTTCTTGTCATAATTTACCCGGCGCTAGTTTCTTGGAAGCATCAGCAGCCCAAACCATATATTGTTTTAGTAAATTACTTTTCGCGTTTCCCCCTATTCAACTTGCACATTAAAGACTGTTTCGTAATATAGAGCCGCCTCTAGCGAATCACTTTAGTGTTAGCGACGAGCTTTCAACATCTTTCAAGTAATTATTTTCGGTCTCCATATACTTTGGTTGTTCCATTAAAGGCGACACGGTTAATGTACAGATTAATTTTTTTATATACTAACTCTTACATGTGTGTTTTTTCAGCTGAGTGCATTGTTTGCGACATCAGCAGCATCTCTTTAGGCATATACACGGTGAAAACATCAAAAAATAAAGTTGACTTGGGTTAAAAACTTTGCGCGCTAATTTTTCCTAACAGCGATTTGCGTTTTTTGCAATAATTTTATCAAATTTGGCACCCCAAACTACTTAATACATATTATTAAACAACTACTCGAAGACAGACAACTGGAGGTACGAATCAACGACGACTACTCTATCCCCTTTTCACCTGAGCAAGGCTTACCTCAGGGTTCACCACTCTCACCCCTGCTTTACAACATATATTGCCATGACATATACAACCACAACAGACAAGACAAAGAAGGTATAGACCAAAACGCTTACCTGCTGCAATAAGCTGACGACACTACCCTTATCACGCATGACAGAACGACCGCCAGAGCAGTGGACAAACTCCAGACACTAACAGACACAATAACAGCATGGTTCTACAAATGGAGACTCACACCAAATGCCTAAAAAAACCGGCTGCTCCTCTCAAACCACCGAATTAAACCAGACTGTCCAAACATCATCACGGACGGTCAAATAACCAAACCCACCGACCATGTGAAATACCTAGGAATAACAATTGACAATAGACTAAAATTCACAAAACACGTACAAAACATCAGAACAGATCTAACCAAGAGAGCAAAACACTTCCGCACACTTACTTACAAAAACAAGGGTATCAGCACCAAGACAGCAACTATCATATATAAAGCGATCTGCAGACCTCTAATAGACTACGCTCATATTTTATTCGCCAACGCTACTCACAAAACTAAACGGCATTTACAGACAACAGAACAGATAGCACTGAGACTGATAACGAAGATCCGACACCCAGCAAACCTATTACACAATCCACCAAACCGACTACTCTCCGAACGCACAAACTTGACAAGGATCTCGGAAAGACTACTTGTCTTGCAATCAAGATGGAAACACAACCCTTACAATCTCACCTTCCTGGACCCCCTCTGTTTAACAAGACCGACCAGACAAACGCGTTTCCTCTTCCCAACCTCAACCCTATTGGAGCATCTCCAGACATAAATTATGTACATGTTTGTTCATTATATTAGTTATTAATTATTAAATTTCCATACAAAACTTTGTAATCAACCCAGGGCAGAAAGACCTATAGGTCGATAGTCTTTTCTTAGAAATAGAGATGTTTACTACTACTACTACTACCGAGGTGCGATTATTGTTGGAAGACGACAAAATTGAGAACAAAGTTGAGAATTTTGTGAATATTAAAATTTGGTTAAAGTCGGCACCCTCCTCCCCGTGGGCTGCTGGCGGGCAACGACTGGCCAAGAGGTGTATAAGCGGGACAGGGTACCCCTCTGGTGGTCGAAGGAAAGTCGGCCAAAGCTCCTGGTCTGCTCATAAGAGCGTCGGAACATGGACTCGGACTCCGAGATGGAGTTTCAGATGGAGGATCGAGGATCCAAGAGATTAAGATATGAGTCTCCAAGAGAGGAGGTATTAGCCGGACTCTTGGAGGGTAAGCTCGAATTACTTGAAGGCACGATTGGCTCCATGCAGGAGCTCATACCTAAAGTCAACAAGGACGCAAGGAAAATTCTGATGAAGCGACTCAACAAGGTGAAGGAAATCTCTGATGGAATCAAAAGCAGCCTTATCCAAGTGCTAAAACAAAATATTCAACAAATGGAAGAAATAAGAAGCATGATTACGGCTCAAATCACTGAAATTGATGAGATTCAAAAGGGGCAACATCAATGCACGAAGGGTCCAACAATGTCTTATCCTGGTGTGGCTGCGGCCACATGTAGCTCTGTACGCCTTGCAGGCATCAAGGAACCTAGAACACCAAAGATTTAAGGCACAATTGTCTTCAGAGGGCGGAAACGTCTCTGGAGAAGAACTAAAGAAGACAACAATGAACAAACTAAAGCCTAAAGAGGTTGGTCTTAATTAAACCCAATCGAATATATGCCACAAAGGACAACAAAGTCATCATAGAATCATCTGATGATTGTTTGAATAAGTTGAAGAACTCTGCTGTTATTAAGGACATGAATATAAAAGTTAAAAGCTTGAACAAATTTCTCCCAAGACTTGTAATCTTCAGTGTTCCATCCGACATCAGAAATGATGAAGAGATTATAGATCAAAAGGATTTGGAAGGGTCGGGAGACATCTTGATCAGACCAGTTTATACGTTCGAGTCTAGGAACAAGCATTTTGTCCATTGGACCATCGAAGTAAACCCCAAAACAAGGCTACTTCTACTCCAGAAGAAGACAATATTTCTGGACTGGCACTCGTGCAATATCTAAGACAAGATCTACATCATCCAATGCTACAACTTCCAGGGTTACGGACAGAGCACCAAAATGCAAAAAGAACTCCGCTTGTGGATACTGCTCGAAAGAGCATGATACTAGAACATGCCCCAAGAAGGAACATAACGAAAAACACAAGTGCATTCTGTGCATAAGGGCTAAAATTGAGGACAATAAACATCGTACCCAGAGATGCAAAATGCATCGCTTATAAACGAAGAATATTGGGCTGATTGCACACCAAAACAGCATTCATTAGGGTTGGAATTAAATACCCTGATCGATGACCACTTCAGGGACTGGAACCACAAAGGATGCTAAACACATCTAGAACTAGACCTGCCGATCTAGGGAACCCTTGTCAGGCGCCAAGCTTCGGATGCCGGGACCTAACCTCTTGCTGGAATTCCTGATGGACACTGGGAAGACGGATTCCTGGCCGAGTTCGTGAGGCGATGACTTATGGAGCAGAGCAGTAAACATAAGTTGTAAGAACAAGGTCAAGACCCAGAACACTTGAATAAACACTACTTCCTTGCAATTAATGGTCAAAGTTCAAAAATGCGATTCAATCTAAGGCATACTAAAGATGCACAATCAATTCAGCCCAAAAAGAAGGGTATTTAGTACCTCCTGTGGAAACCCACAATGAGGCGGACCCCATCTCCAAATCAAATGCTTAGTTGCTGCAAGCAGATCAGTAAATGGTAATGTTAGTTTACTAATAAAAACGAAAACCATTTCATTTCACTATTTTTGATATCCTTAACTCTTTTGTTGAATAAAAATCCAAATTAACAAACCCTTCCAATCCTATCGGGGGCACTTTCAGTCCCCTTCGGGGCCTGGGAGTGGTACGTGGGAGGTGGGACACCCCTTTCCTTCTTCTGATACTGTAATAGATAGCTACGCAATTAGTTCAGCATCAGTGGCGCGTTAACTGGGGAAATCTTTTCCTTTGTTTGCTCCTACCACTAGCACCGTTAAATATTTTTAATTCGTTGAAACATTTTTAGGTTTGAAAACTGCAAAATTAAGTGGTGTTGAATCTACCAATAAAAATTAATCGTTATTTTAAAATTAGGAAATTCTTCAATAAACCGACTGTTTTTGTTTACTTTAATATATAGGAAATGAAAACCGTATACATTTAATAAAGTAGAATTAGCTTTTCTCGCTGGTCTTTCATAATTATTTATATGGAAAATCATGTTAATCTACACTTATTTTCATCAGCTTTGGGAACTGGAGGAATTGAAAATTAAACATTTTATGCCTAAAACCAACGCATGACTATACCACAGTACATTTATCGATTTATCGACTGGCGTAGGGCGTAATATATAAATGAGGTTACTGCAACATAAACTGCGCCTATGAGTTACTGCGCTGGGTCGTTGGGTTGGCGCATCAAGCCATTCCGCCGGCACTGCGCCGGCTCTTGAAAATTCTCTGAGTTACCCAACTCTAGTCTTGGTACATAGACTACCAGATCCTCCAGTTCTCAATGCATTAGTATAGGATAGTGCATTCTTAGTGCAAACACGACACGTTATCTGGAAGCAGGTAGCCCTATGCACTTTTGTGCTGCTGTAGGTGTCCATTTCAGTGAAAATGAGGATTGGAAGAGGAGAGAGAGCCTATGAAAAACATATCAAACAAAGGAGAAAAACCAGATATTTTTTCGTAATAAAACTTGGGTCCAATGGTCTTCTTTTGAGCCAAAGAATGTTGCAGTGCTTTTTTGATCATGTGCTTAGGGGACACCTTGTATATTTCAAACTCACGCCACCCTGGAAAACTTCGGCCGGACCTTATTTACAGCGTTTGATAAATTATAGCTATTCAGATCATCCATTCTGTAGTTTGTGAAGTGAAAGGTCATTGAAAATAACCCGTAAAAACGACCGATTCTGCCCATCTTGTACAACAAACAAATCTGTGACTCCTCTATATATAGATTCTTCTTCTTATAGTTCCTATCCGTTTCGGATGTTTGCTATCATACATGCTAGGTTAACTTTGTTCACTGCAGCCCGAAACAACTCAGTTGTACTCATACCAAACCAGGTTCTAAGGTTTTTCAACCATGAGATTCGTCTTCTACCCACACTTCGCTTTCCTAGTACTTTTCCTTGCAAGATAGTCTGCAATAAGTGAAATCTGTTTTCATTTCTCATAACGTGTCCTAAATATTGGAGCTTTCGTTCCTTCACAGTATGAACCACTTCCCTTTTCTTGCCCATTCTGCTGAGAACCTCGATATTTGTTATGTGGTCTGTCCATGGTATTTTCAATATTCTTCGATATAACCATAACTGGAATGCTTCCAGTTTCTTCGTTGTGGCTTCAGTAAGCGTCCATGCTTCCACCCCTTAAAACAGGACAGAGAACACGTAACAGCGCAGAAGTCTTATCTTGGTGTGTAATGTTATGTGATGGCTTGTGAACAGATGTCTCATCTTGCTGAATGCAGTCCTGGCCTTTTAATTCTGCTTCCTTATTTCCTGTGAATGATGCCATTGGTCGTTCACCAGAGTTCCGAGATAAGTAATACTGCTCACGCGTTCTATCCGTTTTTGGTTGATTATAAGCTGACAGTTATTGATGTTGTCTTTGCTTATAATCATTAGTTTTGTCTTTTTAATATTAATGTCCAGGCCATATAGTTGACTGCACTTTGTTATTCTATTCATGAGATTTTGCAACCCCTCTATGCTGTCGTCAAAAACGACCGTATCGTCCGCATAACGAATATTGTTCACTCTTTCTCCATTCAGGGATATTCCTGAATCTGTGTGTTCTAAGGCTTCTCTAAATATGAATTCTGAATAAATATTGGAAACAATAATGGGGAGAGAACGCAGTCCTGCCTTACACCCCTCAGCATCTCCATTTCCTCTGTTGTCTCATTTCCGATTCTGACAAAAGCTGATTGATTCCAATACAGGTTGACTATTATGTTAATGTCCCTTCCATCCAAGCCTATATCTTTCAGAATTTCTACCATTTTTCGATCTTTTACTCTATCAAAAGCCTTCTGGTAGTCAACAAAACATGCAAACACCTCACAGTTCATGTCTCTGCATCGCTGAAATAAAACTTGGATGCTATATATGACCTCTCTTGTTCCTACTGCATCTCTGAAACCAAACTGTGTAGGTGCTATTTGTTCTTCACAGATCATGTAGATTCTTCTGTGTATGATTTTCAGAAATAGTTTTAGTAGATGGCTCATAAGACTTATTGTTCTAAAGTCTTCACACTTTTTAGCTCCTGATTTTTTAGGCAAGGTGATGAACTCCGATGTGATCCACTGGTGCGGAATCCTACCGAAACTGTATATCTGATTAAACACATTTGTTAACCGCCTCATGCTGCCTTCATCAAAAAGTTTCAAGAACTCTATATTTATGTTATCGGGTCCTGGGGATTTTCCTTCCTTCATGGACTTTATTGCTACTCTGACCTCGTCAATGAGGATATCTGAACCTGTACCATCATTTACTTTGGGAGGTTCGTGTCTTGTGTCATAAAAGAGTTGTTCTATGTATGATTTCCATGTGTTTTCAAGTCAGCAACATTAGTTATAGGTTTATATATAGATAAAGTAATATTAAACTTAAGTGTTTTCGTTCCAGGAATCTGTCTTTTAGCTTTGTACTATTCATTATAGGACATCCTGTATAGAGTGTTTGAGTTCACAAAAAAATATATATTCGGTCAGTTCGTTACCGTTTAAAAACTGATTAAAATGGGTGAAAAATTTCAGATCTGAAAAGTCTCAACTGTTTTCAATTGGGGTATTTAAAAAAAGACAGTAGTAAGGCAGATATTCAGTTTTTAAGCAAAGTTCCAAAAAAATCTTCAAACATCCAGAAAGAGTCTGGCGTTTTTCTTGCGCATTTTCACCATTTCAGAACTTTCCAAGTTCAAATGGCCATTTTACTAACTATGGATTCTGTAACATTTTCAAATGTACTTTGCACACTACTCACACTTGCCTTGTTTTTATCCTCAGCCTTTGGCTTCATTAGTGCAACCTCACTGCCTTCAACTTGCAAATGGAACAAATTAATGGAAATTCCAAATACTCAAAACAAATCTATTAAAAATAGCAAACAAGAAAATCTCCCTAGTCTTGACTATCACTGTGAATGTTCGAAAATCCAATCAGTTTCATAAAAACTTTACGATATGACTCGTTCCAGTTCGAACGATGGCCGAATGCTGGTACACTCGAAAACGTAAAACTGCATAAATTCCCTGATATCCCGAAGACGATCCGACCCGTAAGTATTCGAGGAGGGTTTTACTGGTTTTACATACCGAGAATTTGGATAATATAATGTGGAAATAATTCTCGGTTTATAGCCCTGGTCAGCGGTACTTTATACTAATCCAGCATGCATATTTTACTTTTGGAGCAAAGATAGGGTAATTTAGCAAGACATATGCTGTAGGTGTTATCGAAGATTAGGGCTCATACGTTATGGCTAACGGCTTTATTCCGTCTCTATTATAAAGGATTGTTTCCCGTCCCTAAGGAAGCCCGAATAAATGCTATACTGCATAATTTTCCGGGCATCAAAGACACACTAACAGCTCTTTTCTTTAATAGACAAAAAACAAAGTACATCGACTGCGTCCCGTTGAAGGGATTACGGAGCACATATGGGCTCCATTGCTCTGTTTACTAACACTGCTTTGCACTTTGTACGAACAATAATTCCACGGTTTGGATAGTACGTCTCTTTGAAAGGCTGCTTAAGTTGAGCAATGTTATCGCTTGAATAAAGAGGCAGGTTAGACGAAACAGACTAATGGAAGCGGAAAAAAAACGGCCTGGATAAATCAAGACGATGCCGGAATTCTTCAGGGAGCAAAAAGTTGTTTAGTGTTCACTACTTCTGTGTGTTTCATAGGAGAAAAAAAGCAGATATTGCAAATTATAAATAGAATTTCAAAATATCTTCAATAAACAAAGTTGCCCTCGAGGAGCAATTTAAAACTCTGGAGGGCGATGGATCGGGTAAAAACAAAATAAAGATGTTGCAGCGAATGCCTGGCAGCTTCAGCAAAGTGCCATAATTAAGACTGGGACGCAAATAATTCCAAAGCTCTGATCCTCAAGTTGAGAGTCTATTATCGACTTTTTGTTCTCCTTATTAATGGCTTCTTGATGAATTTTCGACACCAAATAAATTTCCTCAGACTCCTGAAATAGACCATCGCTAGCATTTTAAGCCATGGATCGAGAGCATTTTATTTCTTTGGAAAGTGTGTTAATTTTCTCGTTAGAGTGTCAGTGGGTGGTATCGTTGATGTTCAGCCATCAGTGAACAAAATTACACAAATTGGATCCGGAATTGAGAAAATTTCTCATGTCTTCTTTAGACACGCACATAGGGGCGCACGATTATTAACTTAGTTAAGAATTTATAGACTGCGGGAGTTGCATGAAATTGATACGGAAATTGGCTTCATCATTTAGAGGCGACTAATGCGCAATTATTTCATATTTGTTTTGCGTTAGTTTTTCGAATGTACTAATAAAACTGGTAAAGCACGCATCGATCCAGTTTTCCAATTAGTCCTAATGAACAACATAAATATAGAAGAGTGGACATTTCGCCCTTCTCGCGTCCGGGCTCCTAATTTCCTCATTTAGCGCTACTGAGGATCATTATCACAACTCTGCAAGCAGCACACTAGACGAGAAAATAGGCTTTCCAAACTTCTCCACCACATTGTCAGTCGAGAGATATAAAGGTGTAATTAGACAGTTGATTGCTTTCGGAATTGAAAGGGACCCATTGTCTGATTGGTCCCATACAGATCCAATTATTATTAATGGCTGGCGAGGTTTTATTGGGATTGGGATACATAGAGCGTGAGGTAGTCAAGACAAACATTTTATTGGTTTCAATCGAAGCAGCTCCATCAAGAATAAGAATCGATAGCTATTTTATGGGAGATTTTGCGTTGGCTCTAGATTTTTTTGTGAGCGCTAAAACATTGCGAATTTGGCCCCAAATGAGAAGAAGGAAAAATCGTTTTTGATAACTGTATTATTGAAAGCGTATCTAGAAGTGCTGTGTTAAAATTTAATAATAAAAATAAAAATAAAAAATGCTTTCTACCGACATACACTACCCAAATTCATACTGAGACTCATAAAACAAAAGAGAGAACTGTACAGACTATATGCAAACACTCTAAAAACGACCTAAAAAAGACACTGAACCAACTCAACAGAAACATTAAAACCTTGATTGGACAATACCGACAAGACAAATGGCTAGAAACAAGTAAAGAAATACAAAAAGACAAAGGTAAAACATACTGGCGAAAAATTAAGAAACTAGCGCAATAGCTAACAAAATAACAAAAAATTACAAAAAGCTAACACAGAATTGACGAAAACGGAATAGAACGGTACACAGACAAAGAGAAAGCTGACGCGTTCGCCAGACACTATCAAAAGGCCTTCAGCATATCGACAAACCCTAACTTCGACAATGACAACTGGAACTTGATCAACGACTGATCACAGACACAGAGTACGATGAAGCCCTAGCGCATATCAAAAACACAGCACCGGGAAAACATAAATAAAGGCAAAACTCCTGAAAAGCTTAACTCAAGAAACACACAAACTGATCCTAACTGAACTGAACAACTGCATCAGAAATAACAAAATTCCAAAAACATGGAAAAACGGCTTAATAATCCCTATACCCAAAAATGGACTGGACAATACACAACCGAGCAATTACAGACCAATTACATTACTCCCAGTACTTATTAAAGTTTTTGAGTACATAATAAAACGGCGACTAGGAAAACTTGTCGAAAGTACATACCATCGTATCAGTTCGGATTCAAACATCAACACTCGACTATTCACCCACTCTTCAGTCTGACTAAACATATACAAACAACCCACCTAACTGACAGAAAGACAGCTTGCCTGTTTATGAACACTAACAAAACTTTTGATAGTGTCTGGCATAGAGGCTTACTATACAAACTATACAAACTACACACACCAACATATCTACTATACACCATAAAGAACTTACTAGAAAACAGACAACTACAAGTACGAATTGACAAAACACTGTCATTTTCTTTTTCCCCTGAACAAGGGCTCCCTCAAGGATCCCCGCTCTCACCGTTTCTCTACAATATATACTGCCATGACATATACAATTACAACTTACCAGACAAAAATCAAATCGACAGATCGACATACATATTACAATACGCAGACGACACGGCACTTATAGTACATGACAAAACTATTGAGGAAGCAGCTCAAAGACTCCAAACACTAACAAGCAACACAGAATGAAATGGTTTTATAAAAGGAGATTAAAACCAAACGGGTCAAAAAACCAACTTCTGCTCACAAACCACAGACTCAACGCTGACTCCCCTACAATAACTGCAGACGGCCAAACGACACAACCAAAAAACGACGTAAAATACCTTGGAATCACAATTGACCACAAACTTAAATTCACTAAACACATACGAAACATCAGAGCAGAAACAATAAAGAGAACAAAACACTTCCGATCACTAACCTACAAAGACAGAGGAATTAGCACAAACACAGCTACCAAAATATATAAAGCTATTTGTAGACCCTTGCTAGACTATGGACATATACTCATGACCAACGGAATAGAAAGGACAAAACGTTATATACAAACAACAGAACAAATTGCACTAAGACTAATAACACGAATAAGACACCCCCAAAAACCACTACACAACCCCTCCACCCAACTACTATACGAACGCACAAACATGACAAAGATTTCGGAAAGACTCATGCATCTACAGACAAAATGGACAAACAACCCCTACAACTGGACCATACTGAATCCCCTTTGTCTTACAAGACCAACCAGACAATCCCGCTTCCGTTTCCCTACATCAACGCTACTCGAACACTTACAAACGCAACTGACTACTGGACAATAAAATAATTTTTTCTTGTCATTAGAATTAGAAAGGTTATTGAATTAAATTGTTAACCCAGAATAAGATAATTTTTATCTTTGTTTTTTTTATTTAGATTAAGACTATATGTACTTTTCGTATATTTTCCTGACTGTACTTTAATTCATTCCAATGTATTCCTGGGTTTCAGTCAATTTTATTGTTTATTATTTAAAATGTTACAAATATATATTTACAGTTATCATCAATTTAAATAGAAAACTTTCACCAAATTATTTATTACCTATTTAAATTGATGATAACTGTAAATATATATTTGTAACATTTTAAATAATAAACAATAAAATTGACTGAAACCCAGGAATACATTGGAATGAATACTACAACCTGTAGTTGTTTCCCTACATCCTCTTACCCTCGTAGGAGAAGTCAATACCTAGGCGTGACCCTAGACACTAAACTCACGTAGAACCCCCACGTAGAACTCCCACGTAGAGAAAGTTAAGCAAAAGGCTACCGTCACTATGTGGCACTTGCGACGCTCCCTGGGGAAAAACAGGGGCCTAAGACCCTTTGTTATGAAGTGGTTGTACACTGCCGTTATAGACATAAAAAAAATAGGAACCGCCATGCGTCGGGATCTTCCAATCCTAGGTTCAAAGGTGGTTCCTCCTGGCAGGGGACTTTGGTTCGAAAGACAATTTAAAGTGGAAACGCAACAAAAGGAAGTTGGAATACTAGGACACTGGTTGCCCGAAAGGGGCTGCAATGTTGGTACACTAACGGCTCACGGGCGCCCAATACCGGATGGTCTGGGGCAGGTGTGTACCGACAAGACACCAACAGGGGAGCGTCCTTTTCGTTGGGAGACTGGAAGACAGTGTTTCAGGCAGAATTATATTCAATTCTCGAGGTTTCCACAGATAGGGAAGTCTCAGAAGGACTAGAGAGAGTGATCGAGATCCTCCGACAGCCAGGCTGCCCTCAAAGCCCTCTCAAGTGTTAAGATGTGCAGTAGACTGATCCAGGATTGCTAGGATGCCCTGAACAAAGTGGCAGAACAGAAACAAGTAAACCTGGTGTGGATCCTGGCGCACATGAGGTTCGTGGGAAACGAGCGGGCCGATGCCGATGGACAAGGCTCGCATCTTCTGAGAGCCCAATAACTGCCGAACCTCAAATAGGGTTAAGTAACCGACAGGTAGCAAGCGCTCTAAATGACTGGACTCTATGAGGTACTAGAGACTTAGGGTATAGACGAGCCAAAGAGTTGATTGGAACCCCAACTGACGCCAAGGCAGCATCCAAATGGTTGATGTCAAGGAGTCGCTGGTCCCTGAGAGCTCTGGTTGGGGTCATCACAGGCCATTATGGTCCGGACAGACACCTACACCTACTAGGAATTGGTGATAGCCCCCCTATGTCCACAATGTGGAATAGCGGAGGTCATTCGTCATACCACCTATTAGGAGTCTGCCATAATTGGTCGTCTACTAGGAGGCGCCTTCTTGGGGCCCCACACTCTTCCGCATCGAATTGTCTTCCTTGGAGTGGACACGGATCTTTGCCTTTGTCAGGGAGACAGTTGCAGTTTAGGTAGTAATTAAAAAAAGCAAGTTAGTAAATGAATAATTGGATCCCAACCTAAACAGTCGTGAAAAAGAATTATAATAGCTATTAATTATTTCAACTCTATTTACGTTCCATTATCGCAAACCATCTACAATAGTGCCAATTAAAAGTAGTGTACCTTCCAGGTTTGTTATATTTTTGCAAATGCCGATTTTTCAAAAACAATCCCTCATTTAAAATAAACGTAACACTAAACTGCACAAAATTCAGCAATTATTTTCGCTTTAAACAGTCGAGTGAAAAGTTTTTCGATTCTCCAATTTCACCGCGAAACTTTTCGTATCTTAAAATTAATGAATTGCCGCCGGCATTATTATTTCTAATTTCCTTTATTAATTTATCAAAATTATTGTGGAACTTTACCCGTTTTACACAGTTGCTCGACTAACTGAATTATGGTTTTGGGGAATAACAAGGAAGGAAAACTATGGCAGCGATATGAGCCTGATATTTTAACTAAATTAGACTGTAATTAAATTCATTCTGGATGTAATTTTCAAAAGAAGACACCATTTTTTATATGTTTTTGTATATTTCTAACGTTGTTGGAGCGTGGTTTATTCTCTAATCGTTTTACATCATTATTATGAAAAGCTCAAGTCCAAACCGGCTCCGTTTTATACTAAATGACAAAACTTTTCCTCGGAGTTTCTCATTTTGAACGCAATCCGCAAATTACTCCACATCCTAAAACATGGCTGCGAATAGTGCTTAAAATACATAAGCACGTACGGATTTACGCTGCCTGTTCTAGACAGAGCTAAGTTTCATCAGAGACGTAGAGAAAATGTAGGGCAAACCAAATACTAAAAATGAAACACAAGACTTTGAGTGAACAGCACTCGAAGGGGAATCATTTGAGCTTTGAAAGCTGTTTGCAGGAACAGTTTGTAAGTGTGCTGTTTTTATTAGGTATAAATTGTGGCACGTTTTAGACGGTGCAATTTTTTTTATTAAGCCGCCACTGCTCTAGAGCTATTATCAACTGAAGTTCCTAAACTGGCAACTGCATCGGGATTTTCTCGACTATTCACTTCGCATGCCAATTGGAATAAACAGCGAACAATGGACGGAGACCTTAAATAGGCAGGTGCTAAACGGGGTGGATTAAAATTTTACTCCATCCCCAGAAAGAAACGAAAAAACCCTGCTAAAATCCCTTTTAAGTCAATTAAAATTACTTAACATTGCCATTCCCCTATAGCGAATATAGGCAACTGTAAACCATAATTGCTAAAATCATAAAGGTTCATATTTCCAGGCTTTTAGATTAGGAACGTTTTGTTTTCTGTTTTCATTTTGTGCGGAAAATAAAGATATCCAGTTGCGGCTTTTAGGGGCATGTATTGATGCTTTTACAGGATGTTTGTTTGCCAAGTTTTGAATATCTTAAGAAGCATTGTCAGGTGGGTTTTAGGGCAAAGACACTAACAGACATTTCAAACACTTTTGAGCAATGGCGTATCAAACTAAACGAGACCAAGTCTGTACACATTAACTTCACAAATAAAACTAACCAGCAGGTACCAATTCACTTAAATAATGCTCAGATCCCTTATGCAGACTCAGCAAAGTATCTGGGCATAACATTAGATGCAAGACTGCGCTGGAAAGCCCATGTTAAGAAAAAAAAGGAAGAGCTCGATATAAGATATAGGAAAATGTACTGGCTACTGGGTAGGCACTCTAGACTATCAACCTACAACAAAGTACTTCTGTATAAACAAATCCTCAAACCAGTGTGGCCTTACGGCTTACAGCTCTGGGGTTGTGCTAGCAAGAGTAACATCCTAATTATCCAGAGATTGCAGAATAAAGTACTGAGAAACATTCTTATTGCGCCTTGGTACATCAGGAATAGTGATATTCATCGAGACCTTCAGATGGATACTGTTGACCAGACTATCACGAGATTTGTAAGGAGTCATGAACAACGGCTTCATCAACACGTGAATGTCGAGGCGATTCAGCTCCTCGGCAATACCAACCTGACAAGAAGACTCAAGAGGGTAAAGCCTTTTGAGGTATGTAAGTGACTATGTCAGTGCAAAAGCAGAACATTGTGCGGTTTTGTGCTACCCGGTAATTAGTGTAGCTATGTCACTAGACCACCAGACTCTAAGGTACACTAGTGGGTAGGACCCGTTTGAAGATTTATCCATAGTTAAGTTAGGTTAGAACAGAATTACTGATTGATCAACTTTGATCAGATCGTAATGTTAGTAAATGTCCTACGGGGAGTTTAATAAAAAAAAAACTTTTGAGCAAAATCAGGAGTTTGTGCAAATTAAATATGTAACTTTACTAATTTGGAAAATTTTCTCTAGAACAGATTAACAGCAGGAATTTAATCAAACAAAAGAACAGTCTAGAAATCGATTTACGAATTTCGGAGAGGCTTAATTGAAAAATTCATTTCAAATGCAACAATGGCTTTAGCGGAAAATCTCGAATTTCCTCGATCAATCTGAAATAAGCAACATCGAGGTCGCATAAACTGATATCCCGGAAAATGGAAAAGCGATATACCATCATCTTTTGAGGGATATTTCTTATTGGATGCATTTGATGGGGATTTGCGGTAGTAGCTCCAATTAGATGCATCAGCGGAGGTAAGCCCTTAGGGAACCGCGTAATAAGATTGCAATTTATCTTACCTATATCTTGGTTTCATTTGCAATGAGAATCTGTAATGTTTGGCTGATTTTGTGCTTGAGATAGTAAAGAAAAAACGTGTAATTTAATCGGTAAAGGGCCCATGTACAACGAACCATTTGGGTGAACAACCGGAATTTTTAAACGTGAACTTCCATTTGTCATGGTGGTGGATGGAATCAAAGAATCATCGACAGTCTATTAAGTTCCTCGGCCCAATAACCGCGACTAATTGACCATCAACTTTGGCTGCTACATTTACATCTACTATCTAAACTTGGCCTGGTTTTATGCATATGCATAATGGGACTAAACAATAGCCGTTAGTTTTTTATTTCCTAATGCAAGTGGCTTGATTTATATTCATGTTATTTCGGAATATGTCAAGCATTGTTTGGGGATAACGATCTCACTTAAATGCTTAAATGATTCTGGTTTGGGCAATCACTTAGTTGGGCAATTACTCCCAAAAAATTCGATGAAAAGATTGCTGCTGACAGTTTGGTTGGATAGATGCAGCAGCCACTAGCGGGTAATGCATATTTAAAACTCAGCCCTCATTCGTCTTCCCCTTATGAGTATTTAACGTAGACGCCGTGAACACATAAACCACCCTGATTAATTGCGGCCAAATACACGTCGCTTCATCTATTATTAAAACCCTTGGGCTCTAAACACTTGTATGTGTATTTAATTGCCTAATGCTGTACTAAACCATCCGGGCATTAACGAAATTATGCCACAATAGTAAGAAGTTATTAGTTTGTCTGATTACAGCTCTTTCGGTTTATGAATTTCCTCATAGTTGATTGCTCATTGTTTTTGTGAATTGAAAAGGGGGCCAACTGGATTCGTCATTCTAATTCTCTGGTTGGTGCTATAAGTTTAGTTAAGTACACATTTGTGAAATGTTTATCCGTCCGGCGTTCGATGGCCAAGGTCCATGTCTTTCAAGATCATCGAATGTATGAGGTGTTTTTTCGTATAAATACGCGGATTTGCCATGGGTTTAGTATCAGTCACAGTCAGTTAGTCTTCAGACTCGCAACACAGACCTAAAAGCAACAAAATGTTCAAATTGGTGGTGTTGTTCGCTCTCTTTGCCTTCGCGGCAGCCAAGCCCAGCCAATACCATGTGGCTCCCATTGTAGCCCAGACCTACGTTTCGCCCGCAGCAGTTAGCAGCACCTACAGGGAGGACATCATCAGCAAACCTGCCGCCATCACCTACGCTGCCGCCCCTGTTGTGCACAAGACCGTTGTAGCTGAGCCCGTTGTTGTCGCCGCCCCTGTGGTAGCTAAGACTTACGTCGCCCCAGCCGCAGTCAGCAGCACCTACAGGGAAGACATCATCAGCAAACCCGCCGCTGTCTCCTACGCCGCTCCTTTGGTGCATGCCGCCCCTGTGGCCTACGCTGCTAAGGCCATCGCCGCCCCAGTCGCCTACTCCGCCCCAGCAGCTGTGAGCTCCAGCTACAGAAGCGACCTGATCAGCAGCCCAGTGGTAGCTAAGACCATCGTCGCCCCTGCTGCTTACGCTTATGCCGCCCCTGCTGCCTACGCATACGCCGCCCCATCTGTCCACGCCTGGTAGAGAGAGGACTGACCAATTTTTCAGACTGTGTAAATAAATAATTTATTGACTAATAAATTGCAATTTTCGGAAAATTTGGTTTGGTTTCATTTGAAGCATTTGATGCTCCCCACAAATAACTCAGTATGTGAGTGGTTTTGTTGGGAATCTGGGGAGTTTTCGGGGCAGCACCACTCTGAAGATGCAAGCCACTGGGGCAAAACGTCAGAAAATTATTCTATTCAACGATGGTTTTTTGTTATTTGAACGTTAGAGATTTTCGATTTTGTCTTCCAACCAATTCGCTGGTATCTTTTTTAAAATCAATTTTCTTCTCTGAAGTACCTGTAGTGGGATTGTTAAATTCTCACTGCATCTCTTTTACGGGAATTTCTATTCGGAATCGAAAAGTAATATTCAAATTAACCAACAAAAAACACAATATAGTACTCGAGATCGTCGCTGGAGTTTTTCAGATTTTACTCACAAGGAAAGCTGGTCCAAAAGGCCAACAAATTGCGCTGAACAAGTAGCAGTTGAGGGGGCAGATCAGACGTTCTTCTTTACCGTTCGAATACTTTTCTGGGGCTCCAAATTGAGTTTTGAGGAGCCATCCGACTCGAAGGACCATAAAATGTAGTGGGATTGTTAAATTCTCACTACATCTCTTTTTAGTGAATTTGGAATTTTCAGTTTTCTTCTTTATTCTTACTGCCGTTGTAGCAATACTCAAACAATTCAGCTTTCAATTATTTTATAAATGGTGAATCCAGTGAGGAGTTAAGTTTAAGTGTCACTTTTTTTCCTTTTGTGACGGTAGTGAAAAGCTAACTTTGTATCGCCGGTAACTATAATAAGAGAAAAATCCCTGCTAAAGCCGTTCTTGCAAAAACTGGTGTTTGCACAGTAGCGAAAAATTTGTTTCATGTGCAAAAGTGTCTTACTGTCACCTGGCTCTTTTTGGTCATTCGGTCACTACTTTAGTGCTAGTAGCTAATGACCACCGGGAAGACCCAAAATGAGATGGAGGGACAATGTTCTATCGGATATGCGGAATGGGCATTGAAAAAGAATAGGAAACAATGCTAGATAGAAGTCGATGGACGCAAATTGTGCTTGCAGCCAAGACCCACCTAGGGTTGTAGTGCTACTTGAAAAAGCAGAAGAAGATTTGGTGCAACCTGTCACTAAACGAACGTATGAACATCCAGAATGAGCCAATTAGGAAACAAATTTCATCTGCTTCAGAAAAAAAATTATATTGAAAGAAAGTTAATGGTCAAAGAAAAATGGAAAATCTTTAGCACTCTAATAAAAATAACAACTAATTGCTGAATTAACATTTAAAACTGTTAAGTTTTTCGGGCTTTTAGGGCCTTTTTTCATTGGGTATCCAACTTTCCTTAACTTTTTTTCTTTGGTTTAAATGCATTACTGAAATTAATATTTTTCTCAAAATTAGTGCTTCATTGCATCCAATTGAAGCAATATAACCAACATTTTCTACAGTTACGGTTTCTAGAGATTCATAGTAAATAAAGAAAGAAAAATATCGACGGAAGACTCAGTATCCTTATGCCCACCCAGACCCACTTCTTACGCAGAAGAATCTAGTTTAGTAGCGAGTTTGCCATAGTCAGTATCTATAAAAGGATTTGCAGCAAAGTTTACACAAAAAAGTTAATCTTTGTTATCAAATTTTTTATTGTCATTGCAAGTTTCTTAATAATTTTTGCCGTGGATTTGTCCTCATCTAGTTCCTCCAGATCATCTGCGCATGGAGCTTCTGCACTAAACAAATCCACATCTAAAGAAAGTTTATCCAAAAAAGCATCATCTTTTTCTGAAGCTGTTTTAGTTAAGCCCCTAATTCTAGTTAAAATATTTCTTTTAAATTGCGTTTATTTGGCCGCCAAAAAAACAAATTAAATTTTTTTTATTGATGTTAATTAGTTATAAAAACTCCAATTTAATAATGGTCTTAAAATTTTAGTCGATCATAAAATGCTAAGCAGGAAAATGCTGTTTTCTTAAGATGATCTCGAAGATCGCGCAAAGTCGCCTGAAGAGCTTATGAAAATTTGAAAGAATATAGAAAGACATCTGAAGAATGGAATGCTTCGTCTTATGGAGTAGGGCGGCATCAAGTTGTGACTTTAAAGAAAAAGTAATTGTCTTTAGAAAATCATGGTGAGCTGAAAAATGGATTTTTTTGTGAAATATTTAAGCTAAACCTTTTCTAAGCTAACGAAGCTATTTTTTAAAGCAACCTTTTGTAAAAAAATACTACAAGAGATCTTCAAACAGTGAGATATCAAAGTTTTTCTGACTCAAATAAATCAGATGTGTTTTATCGGGGTTTTTCTGCCCGGTAATAGAGCAATTCGGTTATCGGTGCACTTTCCACGTAAATTGATCACTTTTGACTTCAGTTATTAACAGTTTTCTTGGTACAAACAAACTGAATGTTAATTATTGTTTTGAAACGCTTTGTCCCCGTTTGAGATCATGAAAGCATTCTTGTGCTTGGTATCCAGTTAATTACAACGGCCCCTCTTAATAAGATGCCTCGACGAGAAAGGGCAAATCTGTGAAACTAATCAAAATTCTGAATTAACGAACATAATTAAAAAATTTAGGGCCGCGAAACGAGCAGTCATTTTTCTTTGCTTGTTCCAGGTAAAAATTCCAAGCAGAGCTTTGTCCTTGTAAGCGCAGAGGTGGAGGAATATCAAGAATTTTCTTCTACAATCTCCTAACTAATGCCTCTTATGAAACCCCCCGAGTAAATAGTTTATTGGCTGATTGCTTAGTCGTAAATGAGTGGTACAAGCACAAGAAAAAACTGCCAGGAACGGTTTTGGATATACCAGTCCTCATCAGGTCATCTGGTTGATTAAACCGAATGTTCTGATTGTTTGTTGTTTGAGTTAAACGCATCCTGGCAAAGCTGAAACTGTTGAGTTTCCCGATGGTTTAAGAACGTTAAAGCTGTTTCCTCCAGAGTCATGGGAAGACATTATTTTTGTCGCGCCCCTGACACGCTAGTCCTTTCAAAACTTTCCTAATTTTTCTTTGGCACTTTTCCCAAGTTTATTAATCTCCCTGGAAAGAAAGCATCTGGACGGGAATTTTTTACTTTATATATTGCCATCCTGGGTACTCCATCAATTTATTTTAACTTTTATTATTGTTGGACGTCATATCTTGGGCGGCTACAGACGTTTCCGAAAAGTCTTCTGTTCCGCAAACTTTTTGCAAACATGAAGGTACAATTCTCCAGTACGAGCAAACATAATTTGTCAACTTTTACCACATTGAACGCAATAAGAAGTGCGCTTGCTTTTAATTTAGACACAATAATTATGGGCGAAAGAAGGTTGCCTGATCGAATTCAATGCGAACTAGTGCAATCGTATTAGTGCGTTATTTTCAGTTTTCAACAAAAGGAATTTTTAATTTAGCCTTGTCTGATGTGACGTGACTCGCCAACTAAAAGGCGTATGTTTGGTCAAAATAATTACGAAATTATTCGCATTGACACCGTTTCAATTTGGTAATTTGGTTCATTTTCAGTTTAAAAGTTAGTGGCTTAAAATCTGAAGAACGAAAAAAGATAAATAGGAGAAAACTAGCGGCATCTCACTACATATGAGGCCCTAAAGAGTGAGATACTCAGATCCCCAGACTTTACGCCACTTTTTCCTGCAGAGAGGTATTCCTGCAGAGAAATAGATTAGGGTAAAAAAGCTGTTAAAAAAATGAAACTACAACTACTACTCCGTAGCGCTACATCCCCTTATGGGCCGTGGCTGAGGCAACGATTTTCCTCCATCTGTCTCGGTCTTCCATAGCTTCTAGACCATTCCCGATGCCCATTTCCCGGAGGTCCGATGTTCTTCCTCTTCACCAGTTCCTCTATTAAGCAGATGATTGAAGTAGTTTTTCCACGTTTGCAATATTTCTACTTTGCCAGTTATTAGATCTCCATTTTCCTTCTTTAAGATATTGACATCTAGGGTCTGAATCCTGCTTTTGTGGAGCGTAGTTTATGGTAAAATGTTCTTGTGTTATTTTTTCCTTCTTCATCTAATGCAATTAATTCTTTGTCTTGTCATTCTCTCTTTTTTCTTCTTAACAGTTTCTTTCCTATGGTTCTTAGTCGTTTGTATCTTTCCCCGATCTCGTCTGTGGGACTTTTTAGCATTTTGAGTCTAACAGTATTTCTATTCTCCATAGCATCTTCACAAACTTGATCATACCACTGGTTTTTGTGTTGTCTCCTGGGTTTCTCCCCTAACACCTTTCTAGCTGCTTCAGTAATTGTTCCAGATGTAAGCTTCCAATGCGTATCTATATCCATATGTGGTGTTAGTATTTTTTCTGATAAATCGCTCTAGTTCTTCCTGATACTGTGCTTATCTCTGTCTGCTGAAGCTTTTCTGTATCCCACTGAGGAGAGAGACGATTAGTTCGCTTGTTTTTTGCTGTAGATATTCTGACTTTGATCTTGGCTTTGACCAGAAAATGATCTGAATCGGCATCTGCCCTCTGCAGCTTCTTACCTCTAGTACATTACATCCGTGTCTTGCATCAATTATCACGTAATCTATTTGGTTCCTGGTTACATCACCAATAGATACCCATGTCATTTTGTGTATATCTTTGTGTTCAAACATAGTGGACTTTATTAACATATTACTTGATGCTGCAAGATCTGCCACTCTTAGACCGTTGTCGTTGGAAGCATTTTGCAGGCTGTGCATGCCCACATGAGGTCTTAGCGCCTCTTCTTGTCCAATTTTCGCATTGAAATCTCCCAGGTTGAGTGTCATGTCTTGTTTGGGAAGTTGGGCTAGTTTCCTCTCCAAAGTGTCGTAAAACAGATGTTTTATACCCTCATCTTTGTCTTCCGTTGGTGCATGCAAGTGCCTTTTATCCTAATATAGCACATCCTGTCGCCAATTGGCTGGAACCATAAAACTGAGTTCAGCAGAGATTTCTTGAGTGCAAAACCTGTTCTGAAAGCGTGGCGTTTTGTCATTGCCACTATAGAAAATTGCTGAAGTCCCAACTTTAGTATGACCCACTCCAGCCCATCGTATTTCTTGCAGAGCGGTGATATCCATATTCATTCTTTCTTTTCGGATATAAACGGTCGATATAAACTGAGCACGTTCCATGTTCCAATGTTCATTTGATCTTTCCTTGTTCCTTGCGTTATTCGTCGTCGTGTATCCGTCTTGATCCGAGGCTTCTGATGCTTCTTCATAACCAATACTTTATTTGCGAGGTGGGGTGGTTAGCCCGAGGCTCAACCCTTCTCTTGTCTCAAACGGGCTTGGGACCGTCTACGGCAGAGTTGAAAAAAAATGAAAGTTAACGGTTAACACATGCAAAGGAACATGATTTTGCTTATGAACATTGGAAGTCGGATATATATTAAGAATTGCAACAGAGCGCGATAACTAAAACTCACTATTCTTTCAGTTGTGCTCTAAATTTATCCTCTAAATTTTTGTTTTTAAAAGGTCCAACATCCACGCAAATAAAACCTTTCTTAAGCTTTGTCTATCAAGATCGTTCAACGGAACTCCAAATTGTTTTTTTCTGTAAAATATTGCACTTTTTTTACGCAAGTGACTGCAGTCTTCTTTTACCTCACTGCCTTGAAGAAGCCAATTTAAAATGCACTTAAAAAAAATTGCGCATTCGACCACATTTTTCCCATGTCCGGGTGCAAAGCCCCTCATTCTTTTCTTGGCTGACAAAAGAACTACTCAAAACCACGTGTCCTTCGTCTACTTTTTACAAGATTTAAGCATTTCGGTTGGGCGTTGCCTCATCGCCTGTGGCATTCCGTTTACCGCGTACGTTTTGCGGTTGCTAAAAAAGAATTAATGCAACACACAGTGCGCGTCATCGCCACTAAAATTTGATCCTGTTTTCGATGGCCAAGGCCCATGTCTTTCAAGATCATTGAATGTATGTGTTGGTTGGTTTCGTATAAATACGCGGATTTGCCATGGGTTTGATATCAGTCACAGTCAGTTAGTCTTCAGACTCGCAACACAGACCTAAAAGTAACAAAATGTTCAAATTGGTGGTGTTGTTCGCTCTCTTTGCCTTCGCGGCAGCCAAGCCCAGCCAATACCATGTGGCTCCCATTGTCGCCCAGACCTACGTTTCGCCCGCAGCAGTTAGCAGCACCTACAGGGAAGACATCATCAGCAAACCTGCCGCCATCACCTACGCTGCCGCCCCTGTTGTGCACAAGACCGTTGTAGCTGAGCCCGTTGTTGTTGCCGCCCCTGTGGTAGCTAAGACTTACGTCGCCCCAGCCGCAGTCAGCAGCACCTACAGGGAAGACATCATCAGCAAACCCGCCGCTGTCTCCTACGCCGCTCCTTTGGTGCATGCCGCCCCTGTAGCCTACGCTGCTAAGGCCATCGCCGCCCCAGTCGCCTACGCCGCCCCAGCAGCTGTGAGCTCCAGCTACAGAAGCGACCTGATCAGCAGCCCAGTGGTAGCTAAGACCATCGTCGCCCCTGCTGCTTACGCTTATGCCGCCCCTGCTGCCTACGCATACGCCGCCCCATCTGTCCACGCCTGGTAGAGAGAGAACTGACCAAATTTTCAGACTGTGTAAATAAATAATTTATTAAACGTCAATACATGGAATTTTTGGATTGAAGCTTTTTGTTTTGTTTTGTTTTGTTTTGTTTTGTCTTCTACTGTAAAGAGCTATTAAGATGAATTGCCCCTAAAGTGAGCCCTAAGGACTTTCAATTTCAATACAATATACCGGGTGGTCCAGGTTTAATCTTGATAAGTTCGAGAATCAATAGAACAGGTTGGAATAATGTACGCAGGAAGGAAAAACTAGACGCTTTTCAATAAAAATGTTGGCGGTTTTATTATTTTGCACACCAAACCGCAGAAGAGGGCGTTGAGAAGAAAGCAAATTGAAGCACCGGAACAAAAAATTTAATAATAAAAATCAAAAACCCACATGTAGAATTGAGAAACTTTTAAAACTGTTAACGAAATAACCAGGATTTGCATCATCAACGTCATAAAACCCATTGAAAAACCAGAATGCGGTTCAAGCAAGGCAATGGAACAAAAATATCTTCAGCCCATTCCACCACAGAACAAATCCAGATAATTTCTAGTTTTGGTTGCTTTCTATTATGAGGCTCAAACATTAACAAACGTTGATTAATAAAGAGAGCAAAAAGCAATCGATGTAAGTCATTAAACTAAAATTATTAGAAACAGAAGAAAGAAACACAAACTGAAGGTCAACAACCAATACGATTTTAAGTACACAAAAACATCAACAAAAAACAAATTATTAATGCATATTATTACAATGATTATTAGTGATTTCAGACACATTCCTGTTGCGCGAAAATGCAAAAAGACTGATCTTGAACTGAAAAGGAAAGTGATAGAAGTCCAAATAACAGTGAGATAAAACGATCACCCAGAGAAAGTTAAAGAAAGAAGACATTAATGAACAGATCGATATTCAAAATCGAAAATTAAAATTTATGAAAATGAAAGAAGTAATTTCTTAAAATTTTACATTAAGTCAGTTTCCTATATATAACACTCTATGTATTCCTAGACGGATCGATAGGATTTATGTTCTTAATTTTAGGAATATACGTATTGCCTAGATTTGTTTTAGCCGTTTTTTTATATTACGTTTAAAAATTATAAAGAGGCAAATCAAATAAGCCTTAGAATACGACAAACAAACAAAAAGCAAAGAGAAAATAACGATTTTGCTGCAATAGATTTAAAAAAATGAATAAAAACAATAAAGAAAGCAATAATCCAATTTCGCTCTTTACGTTTTATATAATCAATTTCAATTTTATCTAAAATTGGTTATGATTCATAGTAATATTGTTAACTGCATCGACTATTCTAAGGCTCAAATCATCAACATTTGTAACTACACTTTCAAACACAATATACTTTTCTGTAACTCCTGTGTGAATAACTCCAGAGAAAAGAATCAAGATGCGTTAAGTCGGGGCTATTAGGGGGCCATGCGACAAGACCAGCTCGTCCTAGCCAGCTATTAAAATATTCATTTAAAAAAAGTGCTGCCGGGAGAACGTTGTGGGGGTGAATAAGATATTTAATTCTTCATCTTCATTAACAAATGACTTTCTCTTTTCTCTTCTAATCGTTTGCCGTTCGTAAAATCGTTTTTTTCATTCTTAAATGTGTTTCGAGATAGAAAATGTCTTTGGGGAAGCCGCGCATTTTATCCTTTTCTTGTTGCCGACGCATTTTCAAAATGCAAAAATTGTGTAAAAATTCATCACTAAAAAAACAAAAATACTGTATTTTGCAGCTTTTCAAACAGTTATTTAATTATCCCGTAACTTCGGATTTTAAGACTAAAATTATGGCTACTAATCACTTAACTTGGAAGGCAATAAGCATGACAATTAAAATAAAAATTTCCCTGTTGAAAGCCAATTCACCAAAAAAAATGTTGCCAGTTTTGAACCATCACGTATAACCAGAGCCCCATAGCCAATTAACTGAATGAATAGAAATTTCCTGCATACGATCGCTGAAAAAACCTCATTAACTAGCAGAAACTTGACATTTAGCGGCGAAATCCAGTTTTTGGCCCACACAAAGAATGCAGTTTTGATCCGATTTCCGAGGTCTCCGCTTTCAAGATCGCCGCACTGTTTGATCACACACATACCAGCGATTCTGCTATAAATTTGCCATCAATCTCTTTCAGGGCATCAGTCGAAGTCAGTCAGTCCTCACACGTCCAACACAGACCTAATCGAAAATGTTCAAACTGGTGGTGTTGTTCGCATTAGTGGCAGTAGCGGTTGCTAGGCCTCATGTAGCTGAAGTAGCTCTGCCTCTCATTGCTCAGACCTATATAGCGTCAGCTCCTGTCAGCTATGTAGCTGCTGCCCCAGTAGTCGCTCAAACCTACATTGCGCCAGCTGCAGTCAGCAGCACCTATAGAGAAGACATCATCAGCAAACCAGCAGCCATTGTAGCTCCAGTTGAGGCCAAAGAAGAGCTCATCAGCGAGCCCGTTGTGGTTGAAGCTAAATCGGCCATCGCAGAGCTAAGTACAGTTGCTCCGTTTGAAACTACCACTGAACAGATCAAAGCCAAGGCAGTGGAAGTTGAAGCTTTGGAAGTTGAAGCTGTAGCCGCCCCAGCTGCTGTGGCTGCCCCAGCTGCTGTAAGCAGCACCTACAGAGAAGATATCATCAGCAAACCTGCAGTGGTGGCCTACTCGCTTCCAGTGGTGCAAAATACCGTCGCCTATACAGCTCCAGTGGCGTACCACGCAGTTCCAGCCTACCAAGCTTGGTGAGAGGAGGACTGACTTCTACTTTAGTTTTTTGGGTTAATTATTGGGATCCAATTTAATAAACGCACTGTACATTTGGGAACTTTTCGTTTACTTCATGTTGTGTGTTGAATAAGTTTCGTTTCAACTAACTCCCACTTAGTAAGCTTTCCACAGAAAATTCAGTGTCAATTCTTCCCTGTCCAGGTATAAGAGTCCTAAAAAAAGCCCCAAATAAACTTCCCGGCGAGCTCTCAGCGATAGTTTCCTTTTGTTTTGTCCCCATAATATAAGAATTTGTCATTGCCACAGCATCGATAAAGGTTACACATCGGTGTCCAGTAAACAAATTGAATCGTATCCAGCCGACTCCAGGAGATTGAAGTGATAAATAAAACTTTCGTTCAATATGCGTCCCTATAAATCTTTGGTGTGTCCTTGAAGCTTCCCTTTCTACGTCCGTTGTAGTGTGCGAGTTTTGCAGCGAATTAATTGAACGTGTAAATTGGAAGACCATTTACATCAGCACTCTTCAGCCATCGAATGGCGTTAAAATCATGCAGAATCCAGGGATTTGATTAATTATGTCCCACTGGCGAGGCGCATCTGATAACGTGATTCATTTGTCTGCTACTCTGTCCGGATTCCATCCAGATAATGTCGCTCATTTTGTTCTGAGTGAAATCGCTCGCTTTAATTCACTAGACTCGTTTAAATGGTCGTCGGTTTGAAGATTTCAACACTATTTTGATAATGTAACCAGTGCCTTTGTTGGCTATACAGAAGAGTCAAGTTCTGAAGTCGAAGGTGAAGCGAAAGCCGAATAAGACACTATTGTTTTGTTAGAAGATTTTAATGAAGAAGCAGAAAAACAGAATGGCTTTGAAGAGAAGTAGCAGATAAACAAATAGAATGGAGGGAGTGCGTCTGCTGTTAATTATGGCCTAATAGATAAGTTGGGGAAGAATAGTCGTCCTTAACTAGGTGGATCTAAGAGACGTTTTATTTAGTTATAGCGCTGAGCCAAAGACTAAGAGAAACTTTTAAGGAAGCAACTGACAGAAAGCAGGATGAATTAAAACGAAAATGAAGGAGAAAATGAGCATAAAATAAATGAAATTGAAGAACAGAGATTCAGTCAAAATACTCAACAATTGAAGAAAAACATTAGAAAATTTTCCACCCAGCCAAGAAGCAAACTTGCCAGAACAAGGAATAACAATAAAATACATAGACGAATAATTTTAAAAATCGCAACTGCTGATTAATAAAAGCAGCAATTGTTGAAAGGCAAAGACGAAGCAGCTATTAAAGTAAACCTGGAAGTAACGAAAACTATTAGCAATAGCTGAAAAAGGGGCCTGAAAAAAACAATGAAAGATTTGTAAAATGCAAAAAATAAAAATTGGACTGAAAATAAAAATTAAGTAGAAAGAATAGAATTTGCGAAAAATGGGAACATTGAAAAAATGTGTAATGGTAAAAAGTAGGTCAGGCAGCAGAGCAGAAAGAGACTTGAAAATTTCAACACGAAGAAAAAGATCGTTCTGACAAAAATACATCTGGAAACTTGCAATTTCTAGCTCTATAGATAAATCTGTAGTTCACTCTTCCTATAATTTTTCTAACAAATTCGGGTAATTAAAAACAAAATAACGGGGAGGACGCAAAAACTCATCAAACACATTCAAGAACTCTTTACCAGATACATGAATGGAGAGAGAGTACCTCTGGTGTGGAAAGAAGTCTGGACTACTCCCATCCCCAAGAAGGGAAGGAGAGATTAATGTTCCAACTATAGGTGTGCCTCCGTTACCAGCACCATGAGCCGTCTCTATGGAAGAGTCCTCCAAAGTTTAATAGAAGAAGAATACGAACACCAAGAAGTTGAAGAACAGGCAGGTTTTCGAGCGGGTCGCTCATGCATAGATCATATCTTCAGTCTGACCCAACTAACCGAGAAGCAAGTAGCAAGAAACGGAAAGGTTTTCCTTCTGTTTTTGAATCTCCAATGGGTTGTTTGTGAATCTCCAACCTAGGGAAACAAAAATAAGTGTTGTGTGACACCAGACGAGGTGGAGGGACGACATCCAGCGCCAAGCTGGGAAAAACTGGACAATTGGAAGAGGCCTACGTTCAGGAGTGGACGAGGATGGGCTAATCACAAGAAGAACATATGTTAAAACATGTGTAATTTTTGTTTTATTTCTGAATTCTGCATTAAATTTCCAATTTTTTTGTACCCCATATGGATGAGCGGCAATTAAATTTCCGTTACGAAAAATTAGTGCCTTGCAATGGGTTCTTTGAAAAATAATTTACTGGAAAGGCTAAGAGAGAACAACCTGCTTTTGGCTTTTAGGGGAAAAATAGAGCTGTTTGTTCCAGGAAAAACTGGATCCAAACCTCCCAAGATCAACTACACTGGAGACAATTGGAAGAGGCCTACGTTCAGGAGTGGACGAAGATGGGCTAATAATAAGAAGAAAAATGCACGATTTATTCTTCTTCTTCAGCCTTTGTTCATCCGGTGTTGGTTATAGGCCTCTTCCAGTCTTTTCTATGCTTCTCTATCTCGGACTACTGTTCTCATCCACTTGATTCCAGTGGTTCCAGTTCCTTACGATTCATTAATTCATCAACATATAAAGCGTTTGGAATCCTGAAGTAGATTTTGAGACATTTAAAGCACATTTAAACACGTAAAAACTTCTGTATAGTTATAACGAAACGGCGACTGAAAATAAAGCCGTAATTGAAACGAAGGACAAAAAATTATAATACAAAGCATTAAATGCATTAAAATACAAAGCAATTGAATTCATATTTTAGCACACAAAACCAGTGAGGCTTTTGTTGATTGGTATCAGTTCATTTTACAGTTCTCGCCTTATGAAGGAGAAAATATAAAAAAACAGAAAGAACAAGTTAACAAATTCAAACTATATAAAAAACTAGCAATTAATAGAGATAGTTATTCTTGGCGAAAGGGAGCAAATTGAATCAAACAGATGTAGAAGGAAGAAATAAGCATGGATCTTACGGACATATTTGGCAAAAGTTAAAGGAAACGGGTACTGCAGGAGAGTTCACAAAAATAAAGAAGCACTAATAAATAAAATTTCAACAAGTAAAATAAATTTTTGTGACAGACAAAGCAAAACAACACAACATTAAGCAAACCCATGAAGCAGGAGTGATCCTGAAGTTCGGAGCAAAAATGAAATTTCAGAGGATTCGGAAATAAAATTGAAAATAAAATAACCAGAATGACGACAAAAGACGAATGACAATTTCCAGAGGAATAAAGAAACGACACTTTTTCTCTCTTAAGACTTGTAAAAGTCTTTGATGGAGATGAATCTTCTGTTGGGTGGATAGAATGGAGGAATTTCTACTGCAGATATACTTGCAGACGCTTAGACGTTGAAAGCAGCATCAGAGCAGGAAAATTTGGACTTGTTAAACCGAGTTGGGGACAAAGACACAGAAAAATAAGAGACGTTTCATGTGAGAAAATTAAAATAACTTGAAATAACTGCACAGGGAAAATCTTCAGAACAAAGCAATTAGGAAAAGCGAAACCTTGACATTATTTCTTCCCATATCTGTGGAAGCTGTATCTACCCGATCATATCCCCTCAAAACCCCATTAAATCGTCGTTCTATCATAGACACTAGATAGGATTTCAAGCACAGATGATTAAACCCTAATATAGACAATACGTTGATAGCCAAACCCAATTTGGCTTTCACTTCAGATGCACATCTAATTTAATCACTTAGCCAATGCGTTAATTGTTAATCGATTGACTTAAAAAGTGGTTAGTTATGCAGCTAGAGCATGCGGGTTTTGATGAAGAAAATCGCAGAAAACTTTGCCAAACCCGTTCCGCTCCTAATTAAGTTAATTGCGGCAAGAATTTTGGCAATTCAGCACTCAATTTAAATTAAACGCCCAGGATTACCTGCGACCGCAAATTGCATTCCAGCAATGTGACATTCTATTATTAGATGCTAAATCACGGATATAGAACATGTTGTTACTGGCTAATTGATTAATTAGTTGGGCAAATCCAAAATAGAACCGAGGAAATCGCATAGAGATATTCGCATTTCCAATTAGTAGAATATATGAAATCTTTCCCCATATGCTTTCGCACAATTTGCTTAGTTAGAGCGAAACAATGCCTCTATAAGAAATATTGTGCAACACCGAATGCACTTTTCCGCTACATTTATTTACCAGGTCGCATATTTTTATTTACCCTGGATTCAGAGTGCCGTCTCTTTGCTTTGAGTTAGGGTAAAGTTGAAGTTAATATGCCGGAAACTCGAGGATAGGATATGTTGATACTGAGTGTTGTATCAGTTTATGTAAATATTATGCAAGAGCTCGAGCATATTTGCGGAAATGTCGTTCCGTTTATGCCTTTGGACCTTTTAAGATAATTAATTACGCTTTTCAGGGGCTGGATTTGCCTGGAAATTACCGCCAACATAGATATAGTTTATTGTACTACTTTCTTTATCTGGATCCTAATCCGAATGCGCAACAGCTGAGCAGCTCAAGCATTTAATAATTCGCAATGGGTCGTTGTTTAGCATATAAATTATTCCCGTTTTCCTTTGTTTCCGATGTTAGACAGGTATGAAAACTAATCCTTTGTTTATATTGTGAGCGGCCCTTTGTTCGCTCCAAATCATAATTGCGAATTCATTTTCCAGAACTTTCAGCGCGAGCTTAAGTGTCCATTATTACCAGGCCATTTTTTTGCACTTAATGAAACTGGTTTGTGTTTAATGTGGCTGTCCAATGAGCCAAAGCTCGGTCAGTTAGTTTGCCGCTAGTGAATGCCACAATAAAAAAAATTGCGTGGTAAATTCCCAATAGCTGAACAATCACATTGTAAAGCAACTTCCGAATTGTTGCACCGAGAAATGAACCCAACAGCGAATTTACTGTTTGGAGAGTTTATGTTCCTTCGACTCAAACTTATATTTGAACATAAAGAAGTCACACATGCCATCGCATACACAATGTGGCCGGGCTAATGTAGTGGAACAAAGCGGGAAAACATTCTGCAAAAATTATACTTTGGGGCCCATAACGGGCGACGTTTTTCATCAAACCCCAGAGTTATTTGTTTTATTTTATTGCAAATGTGCTGCTTGATAAATTATCTTCAGTTTAAAGGCTACCAAACTACGCAATTTTTTAGTAACAGCGATTAAACACCGTCCAAATGGATGAAAGTTGAAGTCGTTTGGCTTAATTCCAACGAAGCAACTTAGGGCAAAAGATCTAATTTAAGTTCATAGAAATGGAATGTTTTTGCCCGTATAAAAGTTCGATTGACTTCGGGATAATGTCTGGCCAAGTACACTGGGAACTTTCACAACTCCGCTGCACTTTTTGCCAGGGTGCAAACACTCGACCGGGCTTTATATTTTCCCTTTTCCCGGTCCGGAACTGTGTCATTAAGGTGCTCTTGTTTGCTAAAGTAGAATCGAGCTTTGCGAATTTTCCGCACTCCTGTTTTATTTCACGTGTAGGTTTTTATACGGGTTTTATTATAATTTTTTTGGGTTCATATCGACCATCATTTTCGGCCAATTCACCGGAACGACTTGGGCAAAGTTCAATTAGTAGTGCTGAGGAAATCCGTTCCGATGGAATTAAGCGAGATGACTTTCCGTTTTCCACCTATTTCCAGTCTATTTCCCACAGACGCTCGCGTATAATGAAGATATTTGTCCGTGATTGGAACATGGAAGCTTGGCTAAATAGAGAAAACTTGAGAATAAATCTTAGCGGGTTTTAGAGCCCTGTATAGTACAGTTTTTTAAACTCAATTAAAACCGTTCAAAACCGCGCATTTTAGCCAACAATTTTTGTATATTTTGACTCAGAAGGATTCAGAATTTACAGGCTGTTTCAGTCTATAACAAGGAAGATATCGTCGGATAAAAATCTGCTTAAAAAGCCACATGAAATGGATCAAAATGTTCGATTTTCTAAGATCTAAACGTGGTGATCTAAAAATAGTAAACCATCTGGGGTATTTTCTACGATTTTTACTTGTACTTGTACTTGTACTTGGTATACACTGTTTATATATCTGTTGTTTGAGGTCAGTACATAGCTCTCGATCTAAGGGGCCACTCAATATACGGGTTGTTTGAGTCTATATAAGAACGGTATAGTCGGCTAAATATCGTTTTGCTTAAACACCGCTCAAAAATTGATTTTAATGGTTGTTTGTTTCGAATCTGAAGAGTCTAATGTGTTTTCCCAAGACCTCGTTGCATTCCTCGTATTCAATTTGAGGAGTTTTTGGCAATTTGAGTTTTGGAAGTGGAGGAATGGACAGCACAAGGTCCCTCTATCGGCTGCTGACATTCGCATTTCGATGCCTCAAATTTTTCTTCAGAAACAAGCTTTGGAAGTGCATGATGCGAAAAGGAAAAAACCGCTCAATTTTTCCAAAGTTCAAGAGTTGACTATAAAGGAACTAGGAGGCAATGGAACTCACTGGAATGGACTCAAGTATGCACCAAAGGTAACCAAAGGTTCTTCCATGGACTGCTGGCCCTCACACCTGCCAGTCTCAAATGGTTTTTCAGAAACAGCCGTTGAAAGTGCATTTTTTTTTAAATGCTCACACTGCGTGCAAGATGATACAAAAACTAGTCACAGAGACGACTAACAATCTGTTTTGTTTTGGCACTAAGATAGTACAATGATTAAAAATCTAAGTTTTCCCTATGGTTCCTTAGTTGTTTGGCAGCTTGGTAGGCCCGAATGGTTTGGCACGATTAAGTCTTCTTGTTAAGTTTTCCACATCGAGGAGCCTGGACCCTTCTTCGTTGATGTGACGTTGAAAGCGATTTTCGTGTGAAACAGCATGATCGTGTGAAACAGCATGATCGTGTGAAAGTGCATGATGCAAAAAAAACGTGCAAAAAATTAAAAAATATATGATAGAGAAACACGTTGATCGAACCGAATAAAATTTATACCGTAAGTCAGCTAAGAATGTCTTCTATCGAGTATCATTGGGAAATTTCATGATGCAAAAAAACCCACGCATCAATAACCAAAATAGCAAAAATATACAATTTTCTGAAACTCATTATCAAAGAACCTGCTTCTCGTTTAAACGCGATTTTATACTACAGGTCACCTAAATCTTCCTCAATCGATTGCTGAGGTCTATAGTCGGATACCATACAAAATTCTTTAGAGACGATCCTCAGAAGAGTATGGTGCAAAAGTGAAAAACCGTCGCAAAAATACCCAATTTTCTAAAATTAATTATGAAGGAACCTGTGGCTCATTTAGATCCACGATTATGTCACAAGTCAGCTAAAGCTTCTGCGATCGATTGCGGATGCCTACATTTCGATGCCGTAATTAGTTCTTTATAGACAGTCTTCAGTACATTATGGTGCAAAAATGAAAAACCACTAAAAAAAACCCAATTTTCGAAAATTCATTATGAAGGAACCTGTTGCATGTTTATACCAAATTTGTGTCACAAGTCACTTAAAGCTTCCCTGATCGATGGTGGGGGTCGATCGATGGTCAGGACCCACAGTCGGATATGATACATGATTCGTTGGAGACGATCCTCAACGATGGAGAAGAGCGTGGTGCAAAAGTGCAAAACCGTGCAAAAATTTGTTATGAAGGAACCTGTTGCTCATTTAGATCCACGTTTATGCCACAAGTCAACTAAAGCTTCCGTGATCGATTGCGGATGCCTACATTTCGATGCCGTAATTGGTTCTTTACAGACAGTCTTCAGAACATTATGGTGCAAAAATGGAAAACCACGCAAAAAATAACCAATTTTGAAAATTTAGTATGACGGAACCTGTCGGACGTTTACACGCAAGTTTTGTGCCACTTGTCACACAAAGCTTCCTCGATCGATTGCGGAGGCCTACGGTCGAATACGATACATGATTCGTTAGAGACGATCCTCTTAAGAGTGTGGTGCAAAAGTGAAAAACCGCGCAAAATATCCAATTTTCAAAAATTTGTTATGAAGGAACCTGCTGTTCGTTTAGATCCACGTTTATGTCACAAGTCAACTAAAGCTTCTATGATCGATTGCGAATGCCTACATTTTGATGCCGTAAAATGGTTCTTTAGACACAGCCTTCAGAACATTATGGTGCAAAAATGAAAAACCACTAAAAAAAACCCAATTTTCTAAAATTCATTATGAAGGAACCTGTCGCATGTTAAGACCCACGTTTGTGCCACAAGTCACCTAAAGCTTCCTCGATCGATTGCGTTGGCCTACAGTCGGATAAGATACATAATTCTTTAGAGACAATCGTCAGAAGAGCATGGTGCAAAAGTGAAAAACCGCGCTAAAATATTCAATTTCAAAAATTTGTTATGGAGGAACCCGTTGTTCATTTAGATCCATCTTCATGTCACAAGTCAACTAAAGCTTCCGTGATCGACTGCGAATGCCCACATGTCAATGCCGTAAATGGTTCTTTGCAGACAATCTTCAGAACATTATGGTGCAAAAATGAAAAAGCATGCAAAAATACCCAATTTTCGAAAATTCATTATGAAGGAACCGGTCGCATGTTTAGACCCAAGTTTGTGCCACAAGTCACCTGCAGCTTCCCTGATCGATGGTGGAGGCCTACAGTCGGATATGATACATGATTCTTTAGAGACAATCGTCAGAAGAGCATGGTGCAAAAGTGAAAAATCGCGCTACAATATTCAATTTTCAAAAATTTGTTATGGAGGAACCCGTTGTTCATTTAGATCCATCTTCATGTCACAAGTCAACTAAAGCTTCCGTGATCGATTGCGGATTCCTATCTTTCGATGCCGTAAATGGTTCTTTACTGACAGTATTCAGAACATTATGGTGCAAAAATGAAAAACCACGCAAAAAAACCCAATTGTCGAAAATTCATTATGGAGGAACCTGTCACATCTTTAGACCCAAGTTTGTGCCACAAGTCACCTAAAGCTTCCTCGATCGATTGCGGAGGCCTGCAGTCGGATTTGATACATGCTTCTTTGGAGATGATCTTCAGAAGAGCATGGTGCAAAAGTGAAAAACCGCGCAAAAACTTTCAATTTTCAAAAATTTGTTATGAAGGAACCTGTTATTCATTTGGATCCGCGTTCATGTCGCAAGTCAACTAAAGCTTCTGCGATCGATTGCGGATGTCTACATTTCGATGCCGTAATTGGTTCTTTACAGACAGTCTTCAGAACAATATGGTGTAAAAATGAAAAACCACGCAAAAATACCCACTTTTCTAAAATTCATTATGAAGGAACCTGTCGCATGTTTAGACCCAAGTTTGTGCCACAAGTCACCCAAAGCTTCCTCAATCGATTGCGGAGGCCTACAGTCGGATAAAATACATGATTCGTTAGAGATAATCTTCAGAAAAGCAGGGTGAATAACATAAAAAACCGCGCCAAAATACCCAATTTTCAAAAATGCATTATGAAGAAAGCCTTTGCTCGTTTAGAACCATTTAACTTATTTTCAAACTAAAAATCTCCCTTTTTTTGCTAAATTGTTTCTATACCTAATTTTTTCAACTTTATTTAACTATTTCTGTTATTGACGATTTATTAATTGGTTGTTTTGTGTTTTAAGGCATTCCTTTCAATTATATATTGTTAAATTATTCTCAAATTAGTATTACATTATTATGGGCAATGAATATTAACATTAAATTATCCATGCAATTCTTGGTGCAGACTACCGCTATACAATGTTGTAGTAATCCAAAAAAATTGTGTTTTTTCGTAAATTATAACAGAATGGTATAGGAAGTATATGTAAAAATGACAGATTTTCTTATCCCGAATAAATAACACTAACATATACGGGTGTTCGATTTTTTTTGAGTTTTAAATATTTTAGATTAATGAATATTATGAGCGCCCTTATGTTTTAAAAGGCAAATTGGCATACCAAATTTTAATATAGTATTAGTCCTTTCTCTTACCAAATTTCAAAATTAGTCGACAGAGAATTTTCAAATAAAATTTTTTTATCAACGCAGTTTAAATTACGAATTTTCATGGTTAAAGACGATGAACAACGCTCACAAATTGGCCTAAAACTCGATTTTTTTGGACAGAAACCTTTCCAAATAACTCGCTGCATCCTTCTGATAAAATATATTAAAGTTTGCCACCGTTTAATGTCCATAGTCAGATTGCCAGCAGCAGACTTTATAAACTAGCCAAATGCCCCAAGGAATAGTCTTTGTCCGAAGACTTCAAAGCTTTTTATTCTATGCGATTAAACATCGTCTTAATTCCCCCCGTTCAGCTCAACTCAATTGCGGGAATCCATTACCCAACCTCATTTGGAGGACGTTTATAAAATAAAATACTTTTTGAGTAAAGTGCACTTAACCGAGCTTTTGCTGCAGCTTTTTCCATTACCCTTAAGTAACCAATACTGCACACAGATGATTGAAACAAAGCTCAATTTAATCGGACTAATGCATTTAAATAGAGCGTGTATATCTTTGTTGGAAAGCGTCTTTTATCGCGTTTAGCTCGTGACTTTTAGGCACGCACGCTATGCCTTCCGGTCTTCCTTAGCTCGGCTTGAATAATTCAATAAAAAAAAACGGACTGATTACCAAACAAACTGCTTACTGATATTGCAGCTAAAAAACGTCCAGCCTATAAACGTTTAGAGGCTTTTGTGTCTGGCCAATTGAATTGAAGAGTCAGGGCGTTTACTAATTCAATTGCTGGTTAAATGGATGGGCCATAAATCGCTGGTATTATGGGAAATGAGGTGCAATCGAGAGATACATATATGTTAATAAAGCATCGAAATGGTAACGTTAATTGAGTCGATCGAACATGGAATACTGGTTGACATGTTGCGAGTGCGATATGTTAACTCTTTGAAGCAATCGCCGATTAGTAATGTTTATGGTTTTGTGTTCTGTTTGCAGCCAGAAGGGATTTTCTATGTTTATATTCTCCACCTTTGTGTACATTTGCACTTAAGCTTTCCATGATTTATTTTACAATCATAAACTCTGCAAGGGCAAGAGTGAACATTTGGATTTAAGTGTTTGCAAAGCAGCAGGATAGTGGATGAATTGCGGTGGCGCAATTTTCTGATTACTGCTCCAATTAGAGCCACGATATAAATAATGCAAAAGGATCTAAGCCCTTGCACCGTTCAGCCATTGCTCAGCGCAACAAGAATATATTACCTGCTCTTAAAAAGTGCTTATTTTCAAAAATCTCCATTTAAAAACTGATGTAGCGGGGCCATTGTAATAATCGCGTCCATAATTCAGTGCTTAGCGAAGTTCAGCAAAAGGGGCATTAGTAAAGTGACAAACGCAACTCTTGACTAGTGCATTCCTTCATCTTGTTTAGGGAATTTGTTTTGGAGCCCAACCAAAACTCACTCGCTTGAATAATTGAACAGATCGGCTCGAATGCTCGAATCTTGCAAAACGGTGGAAATCAATGTTAGCTAAAACGGGCCAGTAAAAAAGACAGATAAAAATGTAAGACAAAAGGCTTCAGAATTCAACAAAGGAGGATTTTTTATTGAATCTCTTAGGATTTTTCAACGTTTGTTTTCCATGCCATTCAATAGCCAAAGAGTTTCAACTTAAGAATTGCATAGACCAGTTTCAATATGTTCAAATTCGTTTACTGGGCTTCACATAATCCTGCTGGTTAAAACTGATATCATCAATTATTGCAAACCGTTTCTGAAGAAGATGTTTGAGACATTTTCAAATTGCTTTCTGTCCGATTTATTACAAATTGTCCCAACTTTAAGGCAAACACGTGAAATGTTCGTATAAAACTCATTTCCCACATCAGTCTTGACTCATTCAACAATGTTGCAGAACTCAATTTTTGAGAAATTTTGTATGACTAATATACAGACAGAGGCCGATGATAGATAGATAAAATTTGTTAACATTCACATTGTCAGAAGTCAGAAACAAAGTAACAAATAAAAAAAAGCCCTAAATAGGCGCGCTAAGTCGTCCTTTACCAGGACAGTGCCCTAACATGGACATTCCCGAGCTAACATACGCCAAGACAACGTTAGGAGATAATCTTGAAGTGGCGCTTTTGGATTTAGTCGAGGGGCATTCAATAAGGAAAAAATGTCTTCCTGAGGGGAAGCCCGAAACCCCTTTTGCCTCGACCTATAAGCTTGATACTGTCAGCCGTGGCGCAAACCGCTGGCAGTCTCAATCCCTAAATGGCCTAGGACACGCCCCTACCCCCATAGGTGCAAAGACCAGCCAGCACCAACCAGATCAAGGGAGCCCTAAACCGACCAGTCACATATTGTTGGATTTTTCCGTCTCCAGCCTGCTTGAAACGCAGTCAAATATCCCTAGACAACTTTTCATGGATCAAAGTACGACAATAAATGTTTGGTAGCCCTGCGGACCCGAGAAACACTCGGCGCTCGAGCATCAGGACTACGAGTGTGAAATTGGCTACTGGCTATGGGATAGTAGGTAACCAGGCTTCCCATAGAAAATATACTACTGGAAAAAGACAAAACCAGAAGCCGTCAATGCATAAAATCTGCACGTGGAACGTTCAAGGTCTGAATAAACCCGGAAAATTGATGATTGTCGAAAAGACCATGGAAGACTTAGCCATTGTTGGCATATCAGAAAGTCACTGGAGAAATAGTGGCCACTAGGTATCGCAGAACGGCAACCTCATACTATCCTCAGGAAATGACTCATAATCCATCAACGGTGTCGCCTTATAATACATAAACACTTAAAGGATACGGTACTTGGCTACGACGCAGTCAGCGACCGTATCATCACCGTAAAATCAAGGCGCAGCCAGTACTTCTAAACCTTATCCAAATATATGCCCCTACATCTACATCGTCTCAGCACGACATCGATAACTTCTTTGGATCACTCTCCCCAGACACTCTTGAGATTCCAAACAGGGAGCTTTTAATAATTCTGGTTGATTTTAATGGCAAAATTGGAGAAGCAAAAGCCGACTCACACCTAAGATCAGTCGTAGGGCAAGTATGGAACGGGAGTAAGAAATGAATGTGGGGAGATGCTAATCGAATTTTGTGCAGGGAATCAGCTATCAACCGCTAAGACCTACTTTCAACCACCATGTCAGGAGATTGTACACATGGAGATCACCAAATGGACACACACACAATCAGATCGACTATTTATTAATGAAAGAGTAGCTGGAAAAGCTCGAATTAGAGATATAAAAAAATTACCCCGGTTTGGACTGTGTGTAGTGATCACAACGCACTGGTCGCAGAGCTTTGTCAAAGCTGCGCAAGGATCGACAACGACCACCTAAACCCAACCTTTGGATATAGGTAACAACCCCACATTCAAACTCAAATCGAGGGAGCTTTTACAACTACCACACAAGAAAAAGCAGAGCGTGTGGTGCTAATGACCTCTGGACAGAGAGAGGAACAAGCCTGTAAATGTGCGGCCGCGCTAACTGATACAGATAGGAACTGACCATCCCAAAAAACCATGGATAAATCCACCAACATGGAATCTTATAACCGAGAGGAGAGAGCTTAAAATCAAGGACATTGAAGATGGCAACAATAGACAAAAATATAGCGAACGAAAAGCAGCGGCAACAAAGGCGCAGATCTACTACATCAAATTTGCACAAAAGTATGGGAAAACGGTAAATGGCCCGAAAGATGGACAGAATCAATCTACATCCCTGTACATAAAAAGAGGAGCTAAAGATGAATGTGGCAACTACAGAACCATCGCTTTAGTTAGCCATGCCAGTAGAGTTCTCTTGCAAATCATACAGGAACGATAAAGAACTAACTTCTACCTCAGGATCCCCCCAGAAACAAGCGGGGGGTTTGTGCCGGGGGTGGAAACGCAGAAGACCAACTTATGAACTTACGACCAAATATAGAAAAAGCATATGAGTACAACGTACCGGCTATGTTTTGTTTCCTTGATACACCAAAGCCCTTTGACCACCGTACAATGGTGACCACGATCTAATGGAGCATCCTGAGTAAGATGGGAGTACCCGAAAACATCTCGCATAGATATCATAACGGCCCTGTACGACAGAATAGAGCAGAACGTCCAAATAGAGGACACCTCAAACACACTTCAGAGTCGGAAAAGGCTGTCAGGACAAAGGCCTGCATCTCTCTCTCCACTTGTCTCTTGCAACATATACGGAGAATCTATTATTAGAAAACTGGGTGGGCGGAGTCAACTATTGCGGAACGAAAGTGTCCAAACCTACGATATGCAGATGACACGATAGTTCTGGCACAAAACTAACAGGCTAGGAAATGTTTGAAATACTTCAACGTGTAGAAGCTGTTAGTTTGGAATCAGGCCTACGACTAAATATGACCAAATGCTGTCTGTTGATTGTGGACAGACCTCAGACAATCCCAATGCCACTTCGACTCATCCACGACATAGAAACCAATGAGACTGTCATAACTCGGCGCAAACATAACCAACAAAGGAGGCTCTGGAGGATTGGAATGGCAAAGAAGCTTGGACAGACTAGTTAAAATCTGGAAGACAATATCCGAAAAATGACCAAGATGAGACTTCTCAAGCGCTGATATTCTCCATCGCAGCCTATGGGTCAGAATCTTGGACGTTAAAGCAGCATGCCGCAAGAGAATAGAAGCGTTTGAAATGATATGCTACCGCAGGATGTTGAGGATCCCTTGGAGCTCATAGAACAGATATCTCCATACGCAGGGAACTAAATATTCGAGATCATGAAAGGTTACTCCCAATAATCCAGAGGCCCATACTCAAATATTTCGGTCATGTGATACGGAAGGATGGGATGGAAAAATTGTGATCCAGGGGAAGGTGGACGGCAAAGAACGGAGAGGCTGATCTCCTGTAAGATTCATAGACCAAATCAAGGACCTTACAAATATGTCAATAACGGAAAGTTAATGAGAACAGTAGAGATGGAGAGCATGACGAGCTTGTACCATGAATTACTCACGAGGCTCCGAAACCGGTAGCTAGTAACTGGAGAGAGAGAATAATCGATGTTTTTAATTTGTCATTCACGAGAAAATTTAATAAGTTATGCAGAAAATCAAAAAGAGACATTTCTTGAGGAATTGCATCAGGTTCCTTTTCTGGACATTGTCCATTCCCAACCCTTCTGTGATACAATATTTCATTTTCATCGGGTTAAGCCTGTTAGCTAATGCGGAGACGCTCAATGTGCTTCAAAAGCACATTCCCTATTCACTTATTTCTGCAACTAATCGCAGAAATTGGTAATCCATTATCCATGCCGGGAATTATGCGCGTCACTTGTGCGGACAATCAATTCTATTTACCTTGTCTCTCTTTTGCTTGCTGCAAAGTGCAATCCGGGACCGCAGGGACTGTCGGTAATTGAAACTTGATTTGTTGAAACTGACACAATGCAATTGCAAGTCAGGAGAGTGGAGCTCAAGCGGGAATTGAAATTAGGCCATTGTCTACAAATGCGTCATTCTGATCCCTATTTTAATCCCATTGTACCGATCTTTTGAGGCTGCTGCATAGTTCACGTATGCCAACCAGTGCTAACTTTCATTATTCAGTTCGGTGATTTACATGCAAAAAAAAACACAGTTTATTAGGAAACAAGTGTGGCTGCTTTGCTCTTCCTAGAGTGGTTTATTAGATTTTTTAACACTGTTTCAGGTTGAAACAGGAAAAATTCTCTGAAGTCAGGCCAGTAAACTGGATAAGCCAATAAAGCACGAGTTGCCGAGCTCTGACATGTGGAGGCAAATAAATTACATTAAACAATTTAATGGGCATTCATCCAGTAATTATTCTACATGGCGCTCGCCCGTTTTACTACTAGTTACGAATTACGACTTGTGAAATTTGCATTGGAGCGTAAATCATTTTAATAGGCGAGTTAAGACTCGCTACTTCACGGTTTTACTGTTTGCAAGTCCCACTTTAATTTCGATGCAAAATAACATTAAGGGGATTAGGATTATGCATCACGGTGGCCTTAATTAATACCGAAAGGTAGAAACGCTATTAGAACGTATTAGACCAATGGAAAATGTTGTTTGGAACGGTTTTTCCAGAGGTTAATTTCAAGCCGCCACTGTAAACAGTGGACTCTTATCGCATTGTATATTATAACCATTCAATAGATAAAATATCGATAAACTTCCTCTGGCCTTTGTTGGGACTCAGTAAATTGCCCTCGAACTATTTCAATGTTTCTCCAGGCGTTTTTCAATAAAGTTTTTCGTCTGCCTGCACCTTACATAGTCTTCTAAATCATTTCTTTGTCTTGGTTTTTATATATGTTTATCTTTGAAGTTCTTACCAACAAAAGAGTCAAGGCATTTTTTGAAAAATCGTCTTCAATCTGGCTGTTTTCGGCTAGGCTAATCAAAAAATCTGTATAGAGGGTGCCCCATAATGCTGGGTAGAAATCTTGTATAGATTATGAAAATCCTCCCACCTTGGCTTTACCTTGTCTTTGTTTGTAAAGCTTCCAAGAAGAAAGCTTATCGAATGCTATTAATTCCTGTTCCACTTTTTTTTTCGGTGAGGTTTGGGAATGCCCTCTTACGCACACCCAGAACTGATGTTCTGGCGCTCTGTGTGTGGGACTGCATCTTAGGTTTACCCACTAAAACCTTCCTCACCTCCGAATTGGTGTTTGGACCTAGCACCGCGGTCATTTCTGTCCTATTGTGCCTTCGTATTTTACTCCCTCATAATCCCTGTGTATTCAATGAATCCAGAAGAATCTTGAGGGGGGTACGCATGACCTGGTCTGGTAGAACTTCATCTCCTCCAGGAGTCTTCGTCTACCTGTTGCATATGACGTGCAGTGACACATAATATGTAGAGTAGTTTCGTCCTCTAATTCGCACCGCCTGCAGGTCGGTTGATCGCCCAGTCCCATCCTGAAGAGGTGTTTTTTGCAAGGGCGTGTCCTGTTAAAAAGGCCACTATCCTCCTTTTTTTTGCCTGCTGGGATTTAGTAGTTCGTTTTTACGCACGGTTGTGGAGGTCCCACCAACTGCTTGCGGTAAGGAGTCGGGGTGTCTCCTCCCAGTACTTTTTATGTTCTTCTAAGATCCATTGCCCAACTCCCGCCCTAACTTGGGCATGAGATATACCACAAGCAGGTTCTTGGTTGATCAGTGGTTGCTCGGCCCCTGCCTTAGCAAGATCCGCAGCAATCTCGTTTCCTTTGCTCCTGTTTGTCCCACTGCCCAAGTGAGTTTTACTCTGTTTGAGTTCCCAGCCAGGGTAGTAAGTTCTTTTACACAATCTAGCACACATTGTGACCTGATTGTGTACGATTCAAGGCCTTTCTCGCACCCCTAAATCCGCTCTGGGAGCAAGAAAAAAGAACACACCGTCCATTTGCCAGGCCATTAAAATCGAACCATTGCATAATAGAGCGCATCCAATTAAAGCGGGAACAGCTTAAAAATTTAATTTGCCACCAGAATATGCAAATGGTTCATGTACTGAAACAGGCTACAATTATCCAAAGACCCATAATTGGTTTTGCCACGTTTTAACATCTGCCGCCTATGAACACTGCAGAAGTGGCGACTTCATTCCAAAGACAGCCTGACCGGGGTTTCTTCATGGAAATGTGGCTTTCATAGATCTGATTATTAAAAACCGACTGCAATAAGAATGGTTAAACAGTATGCTGATGGCCCCTGGTAGAGGAAAACCGAAAAAGGAATGAGCAATTTTTTTCTGTCTGCCAGCGACCAATCGTGCGACTAGAACCAATATTGGTTACAGCGAGCGGCGACCGATTTTCCGTCGCTTCTTTCCCAGGCCGTTGCCAAATCTGCCTATAAACCGCGAGTGGTGCCCAACAATTCTAGAAAAATAAACGCATAAATTGCAGCCCGACTGCAATAGCAGAGAGTCGTTCTCAATGGCCAAACAGTCGGGTTTTATCGGTTATGCAGATTCGGGCCAATTGCAGTTGGACGCGATTTGAATTCGATTTGAGGGAAAGGGAAATTTCGAGAATTGCTGTCAGATTCGTTCTTATAGAACGAAAGCTCGAAAGTGGCAACATAATTGTCGCGATGGTGTAGCTGATAGTTGGAGTAGTAAGAATTAATTGTTGGCAAACTAACGGCCATCCGCCTAGTTTTCGAGTAGTTTCACTGATTTATGCCAAGATACTGACTTTACAAGGTGTGGAGAACGTCTGATTTATGCACCATCAGGCAACTCTCTCCACAAACCGAATTTCATCAATCAGGCCATTTTTAACATGCTGAAGTGAGACCAGTTTGGAGCCAAATCTTTCTAATTAAGAAAGCCAATTCCCTCAAGAAAGACAAAAAACGTGGAAATGGCATGACTGAAAGCAATCGCCTCAAGACTTTGCCAATCCAAGAGTAACAATACCTGCCTACAATGCACTTTCAATTAAACCTAAAGATCAAATGGACTGGGAAAAAAAAACCACTGCAAACTTAAATGCTGTAATTACGCACCTGTTAGCTGTGCGATAAAGGTATTTTTTTCGATTTCGCAGGTTTGCCCAAACCCGCTATTAGCAGGAAATTAAACTTTTCATTTTTCGTATCGGGAATTCCATAATCGATTTAGTTACTACTGACGAATCAGGCGCGCTAATGGCTTCCAGCTTGAGCCGAAGAAAGTTTTTCCAGCAGCACAATGCAAAAATGTGGCCGGCATTCACAAAAGGTAACATCGGTTAGTAAAGACAGTACCTTGTCCTGGCGGGCAGTCGCGCCCAACTGATTCCGTGAAGCACATTTCATCAGAAGGAGTACTGATCGGGTCGGTTTATACCCTAAATAGTCGCTGATAGATCTTCGAGACGGATTTTTATTTGCATCGATAACGGCCGATCGCTTAAATGGGCTGTTCGCTTTCAACATTTACGCATTGAGAAAACCTGCTCCAATTCAGTGCCAACAACAGAAGAGAACGTTCCAATAGAAGAAATACTGCTGCAGTCAACATTGTCTACTCATACTCCTCTCTTAAGCGATATGTTGAAATGAAATGCGCCGAAATGGCTAGAACCGCATATACAGAGGTGCTCATTAGCTCAATTTTAACAGAACATTTTCAAAAGCCCTTTCATGGATTTAAATCATCTGTTTACGAGAAATTCTGAACTAAATTCAGCTTTTAGCCGCCGTGGCAGTACAAATCGGAACTACCAAAAATTCATGTAGGGATTTTATTGGCCCAAAAAGAACTCCTCCCTTTTCTTCCGCCCACAAGGTCGAAAGTTCGCAAAATAATCCAGATTCTTCAGGTCAGGTGATCGAGGTGGCCCAGCCATTGCTCCACCTACTCCAAGTGATCGACTTTATGTAATATTGCGTCGAAATGGGGCGGAGCCCTTTCATAGATATGAATCACCTGTTGACGAGAAATTCTGAATAAAATTCAGCTTTTAGCCGTCGTGGCAGCACAAATCGGAACCAGCAAAAATTCATGTAGGGACTTTATTGGCCCAAAAAGAACTCCTCCCTTTTCTTCTGCGCACAAGGTCGAAAGTTCGCAAAATAATCCAGATTCTTCAGGTCAGGAGATCGAGGTGGCCCAGCCATTGCTCCACCTACTCCAAGTGATCGACTTTATGTAATATTGCGTCGAAATGGGGCGGAGCCCTTTCATAGATATGAATCACCTGTTGACGAGAAATTCTGAATAAAATTCAGCTTTTAGCCGTCGTGGCAGCACAAATCGGAACTAGCAAAAATTCATGTAGGGACTTTATTGGCTCAAAAAGAACTCCTCCCTTTTCTTCCGCCCACAAGGTCGAAAGTTCGCAAAATAGTCCGGATGCTTCAGGTCAGGTGATCGAGGTGGCCCAGCCCTTGCTCCACGTTGTCCAATTGATCAATTTTATATAATACTGGGAAGAAATGAGGCACAGCCCCTTTCATGGATATGAATTCCAAATAAAATTGACCCACGAGTGAGACCACAACAATTCAATACTTGAAAAACCTGGTTTTGAATCCATATGCATTGCACTTGTCTCCCACAAGTGCTATGTGGTTGAGGCGGATTCATATATTGAAAACCTTGTTGTTGGGTATTTTGGCAAAATTTGTGTGTTTTAAAAAGCCAGAATGTTCTAACAGAGAGAAGAAACGAAGATATTGTGCTCCCGCTGGAATCTCCTGATGACACAGTCGCAACAGGCAATGGAACTAGTGAAGAAACACCCATAGCGACCCAATGAGACCAAAATAACTGAAGAAAAGCAATCTAGGAAGAAACGGTAAAGATTGACCAAAGTCTGCGAGCATTTAACGGATGCGGGTACCGGTTCGACATCAATTAGCTGATGTTGGGCGTGGTGTGGTGATGATTGACGGCGCTCACTTAATGTGGCCGATTTTTTGCCAACTTCCGCTCAAACACCGAAAATGAAGAAAGTTTCGAAAGTAGATGTGCTGGGCTTGACGTAATCGGGCCGAAAAAAAAATCAAACTGATATTAGTGGCGCATTATTGTTGCGATCGCACGCCTCACTGAAGAATTAAAATTTTGCTCTTTTTTCGGCACGCTTAGATTAACCAGTTTAGTGAAGGTGGTCATGCATGTTCCCCATTTGCGGCGTTATAGTATAAGAGGTGTGAAATGCCGTGTTACGAATACAGCGCGAAAAAAAACCCGATTTCAATTAGTTCGCATTTTTTGGCAACATTTGCCGGCCTGATAGCCGGATTTTGGCCCCTGGGTATCTAGGTTGTCCATTGCTGTATGCACTTATGAAACCCCACTTAGCAATAGCTGGCCGAACAAAAAACCACCAAAAAAAAAAACACGGTTTACTCACTTAAGCCTTTAAGCGCCTTTACACACACCGCTTGTTTGGCAGGCGCTTCGACTAAGGATTTGCTGGTCAATCTTTTAGCTTTTTCAAAGTGCGTTTTCGACCCGTTTGGTCAACTGGTTCCGACCAGTCCGATTGCAATCGATTTGCTTGTTGGCCTGAACGGACGCGACCCAGAACAAACAGAAACCACAGCAAGGCAAGTGACATTGTCTTGTTGATAAATACCTCAAGACGAAGTTCAAGAATTTCTTCAAGATCAAGAGCGACGACTCGCACATGGTCACCACCGACGCATCTTCAGGCGATGGTTCCGTTACCTTCGATGCACCTGCTGGCCCATTAACAGGTCGAATGCGCTCTTCGGCAACGTCATTTCTTCATCAATGAAGCTTGATTGCTCCAAGTCAATCAATCACCCTGTATAGGCATTGAAAAAAGAACTGTTGCAATGAAGCATTAGGAAATTGTTTAATTGAATGCCATGCCAAGAGGAAACGGAGTGTTTGGTTCATTTTCAACTAGGGCGAGCTTCAGGGCATCTCGCACGCTTACAGAGCTAGAAATCCGCTATGGGGACTTTATAGACCCAGACAAAGGATGGATTGCGCAAGTTGGCGAGTTGGCTGAAAGCCACAACTTGCAGCCTTTCACCAGGTTTTTACTGGAAAAATGCCGGTTTCTACACGAGTTGCGAAAAGTTAGAAAACTGATTAAAGGCAGTTGCAAGCAGATTTGATTAAATCCGGTCAAGTATTTATGAAAGTCCGTTTTTGCCCAGGCCTGAAAGGTTCAGGTCGCAGTAATCGTTAGTAAAACTCCAAAAAAAAACACAGACTTTAGACATCAACGGAATCTAAGGCTCACAATCCGAAAGTTTCGGGACAATTATTTATTTCTAAGTCCGGGTTTAGGGGAAGGTTTCAGTGCAGACAACAAGTGGTGATTAGCTTATTTTTAACATATTTTTTTTGCCTTTTTTGTGATATTTTATTGTCCACTAGGGGCATCTTCCGGCAAGCTTGATTCCGAATCTGAAGATAAGTTCTACACGGCTGAGGCTGAGGCTGAATATTTCCTCAGAATTGGAGAGACTGACTTTTTTCACCTCTTATTCTTTTGCCCACTAAATATCCAAGGAAAAGCTTGAAGCTTGAGTGTTTTCTGTTGTCTTACCATTGTTGACTCTTTTTTGTATGCGCCATATATTTTGTATTATATTGTTTTTATCATCCGCTTTCTCCTTCGAATTTGTTTAAATTCTTCTGCGGCAATAAAGCATATTTTGATTTGATTTGATTTATTCAAAAAAAATGTGCCCACAAAGCCATAAACTTGGCAAAGGAATGCCAAAAGAGGCAATTACGAGCCCCAACAATTAATCGGATTTTCGACGCATGACTTTCCAAATGGTTGAGCACCGTTGGAAAGAAATTGGCTCGCGATTTCGGCCAGACTTTGGGCAAAAAATAAAGGAAAGTGCCGGAATTCGTAAAATCTAATTTGGTAACTGCGATTGTACCAATGACCTATTAGTTGCAATGATTTACGACGATAAATGCACGCTTACAAGCCGCCGATCTGTTGCAAACGAAGCCCCAGGCCGGAATCGAGTTTTCGAATTCGATCTTGATCTTAACATAGCTGGAGGAGCTTCTAGCTGCTATGTTCAATCAACTGCCCTTTCGCTTCAAAGGTCCTCAATTTGCGAGTTAATTGCACACCTTTGCCCCGCTTTTCAGCTAATTTCAAGGCATTTCCATGCAATTGCAACCGATTTAAGGTCGACGTTGTCTGGCATTAAGCAATCGAATTAGGTAAATTGCTTGGCACAGTTGGCAATTAAACCTTTTAACCACACGAAAGAAGCGAACACGTTGATGTCTTTGTGGCCGATTTTTCAGGATCAGCATTTAGGACTTTTATGCTTTTCCAAATCGCAAATAAAATTGCAATTAATCATACACAAGACCATCGGAATGTTTGCCTGTTTGGAGGCAAGCTAAACGTGCAAAATATTTTACTTTCATGGTAATCCACTCTTCGGTAAATCGAGGCAAAAATACAAAGAGCGACTGGTAGATCCAAGAGTTTTGGGCGAAATAAACAAGGGCCCATTGTGGGTGCGGGCAAATGAATGAATTCTCGACTTGATTGAAGTTTCATTAGCGATCTTTACTTACCAGGCAACGAACTTGTCTTCGAATGCGCCCAAAGAGAAATAAAGATCGAGTCGTAATGGGTTTTAGATGGGTAACATGGAGTAGTTGATCACTCAGAACCCGTCGGCTGACGACTGCCAATTTTCAAGAATCTGGGTCTAGTGGTACGCCGGAAAACAGAAGAAAAAATGGAGTAGGCGAACATCGCTGCGGGCGCAAAACTAGCGAATGGTATCGAACGGTCGAATATGCAACCATGTGCAACCCATTTTTTTCCCTCCGAACCCTCCACCGTAATTGTTATACATTTTACCATTCGGGCTCACGGTATGGCCCCCCGATTGCCCAGATTTAGTATATAAGCGCTCCGGATACCTCTCCAAAGCATCACTTCTTGCAGTTTGGTCGGTTTATAGACACACACACAAACGAATCCGCCATGAACGTTTTGGTGAGTTTTTCCATTTTCGTGACTAAGTAGTGACTTTTTTAAGGGGGCTTGGGGCACTTTTCGGGGTATTCTCATAGTGAATTGCACCAGTATGCTAATCAAGCGCCGGCAGGCTTTAACCAATTCGGCATAATAATGAACTGGTTTCATTGATTGCAATGTCTATGCCATGTCGATAATCGGGTGTTTTTCCTCTTTCAGGCCGTAACAATCTTGGCTGCTGTCGCCACCCTCAGTGCTGCTTTCCCAGGAGGACATGGAGGCGGCCATGGATACATCGGTGGCCCTGCATTCGGTAAGCCCCAAAACCTCCCCTAAACCCATTTGCGCAATTTTCCATTACGCAACCCTCCATTATTTCAAGCTCCAAGTGAAATTTTTTGTGTCGCAATGCGGCAGTTCTGTTCTGGTTGCTCGGCTTAATGTTCAGTTTCTCAGCGATTTTGCCTAATTAAGTACGCTTATGACCACCGGTTTGGTTGTTCAACAGCTGCAACGGTCGTTACAGCCTTTGCAGGAAAGCGGCAGGTTTTCCTATATGGCGACATACTTTGATCAATGTCTTTAATCTGTTTTGATACATTTCCTTGCACTTTCATCCACTTTACATTCTTTTGCTTCGCCTGTACCAAACATGTTAACTTCAAAATCCAGTGATTCTTATAATCCAGGAAAAATCTTCTTGCACAATCCAAGAAAGCAATATATAAATATATATAAATCGCCCCTTCTTGCAGATGGCGGATGTGGTCCACATGGAGGTGACGGTGCTGGTGGCGCCGGATGTGGAGGAGGATTTGGAGGCGGTATCGGAGGCGGTTTGCCGGTGGCGGATTTGCCGTTGGAGGCGCCGGAGGTGGCTTCTACGGAAGCGAAGCCGCTGGTCCCACCTACGTCCAAGTAGGTAAACCAAGCTCTAGCAATGGGCCGTTTTGTTAACTGCTCTCCTTTAGGGTCCCGCTGCTGGAGGCAAGACCCTCTTAGGACCCGCTGAAGGCCCCAACAACATCCAGGGAGCCTCCCAAGGACCCACCAACCTTGCCGGACCCCAGCAAGGACCTGCCAGCATCGTCGGACCCAGCCAAGGTAAGTTCGCACCTTTTTCACAGGCTTTGAATGTGGACTTCACACGAAATTCCCCATTTAGGAACCGCCAGCGTGATTGGACCCACTAACGGAGGTGCTCACATCGTCGGAGCTGCCCAAGCCCCCATCACTTACTCTGAAGGAATCGCTGTTTCCACCGGAGGATTGGGAGGTGGTGCCGGAGGTGCTGGAGGCGCTGGAGGTTTCGGAGGTAAGAGCTGTTGTTTGGAACGCCCAACTGGCCAGCACTGATTTGTTTCGAACCATTTCAGGTGGATTAGGAGGTGGTCATGGGGCGCTGGACTCGGTGGTGGATACGGAGGCTACGGAGGCCACGGAGGATACGGAGGTAAACACTACTAGGTTCGTTCATTTCTCATCTTATTAATCATCGGCGGTCTCGAATGGCAGCAGCAAAACCATCACCTAACACGCCACATTTACCTCCTAAGCTATACTAACTCGGCACTGTGACCAACTGTAAAATAGACTAGAAAACACCCTGCTTGAGCTTGAAAAGTCCCCGGCTGGACAGTGGTGATCGTGAATGTTTTGCAGGTTCATCAGCAGGTCACATTAGCTACGATGGCGGAGTACTCAAAGGGCCCCATCACCGTCCCAGTGGTAATCAAAGGTTCTTCTGGCAAAATCGTAGCTGATGGCCTTTACGGGCTCCCCGATGGACACTACTAGACCGACCATAGGCAAACCAATTCTTTCAGTATTACGACTTTACTTATTCGTTGTTAGTCTCTATTTTTCGCGTAGCCTTATTTACCTAAGATCGTCACAACACACACATTTATGTTAATTCGTCGTCATCATTATTTCCCCTTGGCTCTTTCATTTTCATGTTTCGTGCTCAAAAAAACGGTTCGCTTGTAGGCTCTCGCTGTTTTAGAGCTTGAGCAGTTCACGTTCGAACATGCTTTTTTTGAGCATTACCTGTGATTTTTTCATTATGTACGAGCTTGGTGTTATCATCATGTTATTTAATATGTATAGTTTTTATGTTTTTTACTTGTACAAATGTATATGCGTTAATAAATGACTCTTTTTAAAAAATACCAGTTTCACTTCAACAAACCATCCATGCCCAATCGGTGCCAGCTTTTAGCTAATATCGCAACGATCATTTGAGCTGGCGAGCCCATTTTTGCTATCGTTGCATAAGAGCCCTGAAATACGCAAAGTTCCATTGAACATCAGCTTGGGAATGCGTCTAGCTTTTCCATATCAAGCAAATTGCTTTCTCCTTTCCTGGGTTCAGTAGTTCATGACTGAAAAACATTGAATCCTGCATTCAAATCTCCCCTGCAAAAGCAGGAATCTTAGTTTGCTTAGTTCGACACTGAACAGCTCTTCGATTAGGCGTAATCAGTCCTGGTTGTTTAAAAGGATTATAAATGTATCAAAGACAATATACGCAGAAAACACCAACGAAAGCACCCTAAAACCTTACAACTTTGCCGACTAAAATCTTGTATAAAGTGAATACAAATTAGATTAAAAATACGTTGAATTATCTGCGTAGAATTTGTAGGGCGATGATTAGTTTTTCGTTGAAAAATCAACGAAGTTCTGCTATTTCAGGAGCAAAAACATGAAATTCCTGCACATTTCTATTAAATTCTGCAAAAACAGCGAACTGAGTTTGTTGGCATTGAAACATGCCCTCCCAATCCAATCAATCAAGCCGCAAAGTGCAACTAATGCCCCAAAGCAATTAACCTCCGGAACAATTGGAGTAGTAAAAGCTGCACAAAGCGAGCGCTTTTCGAAAACCTCACAGTGCAATTTTGCAGCGTTTAAAAAAGTTCTTTTAAAAGAGCGTGTGTGGCTCAAAACTAGAAATTGCAAGATTCAAGCCCTTTTGCCTGGTTTAAGAGCTTTGATTTTCATCTGTTGTTCCTTTCTCCTTTACAATTTCCATATTCTTTGTCCTCGCAATTGCAAGTGAACGAATGCAACTGGTCTGGCCTATATAAAATGACTGGGAAGGTCAACGGTGCAGGGTATTTCATTTTGCATTATTATTCAGATTTAGTCCTAAGAGAATTCTCAGCCAGTTGCAGTACATTCTAATAGTCCCATAGTGGCAGTTGCGGTTCAAAATGCATCGACTACTGGTGAGGATTTTCCGCTGAAAATCGCTCTTAGTGCAGCGTATTTAACAGAATTATTCCAGAGCTTCTTGATGTTGCTGGCGCCTGCTGTCGCTCTTCCTGCGGACCGATGGCCCAACCTTGGACCATCCAGGCACGAAATCGTCATCACTCCTGCTTCAGATCACGGTAAGTTGAACCGTTTTCGCCTCCAGATGCTGAAGCGAGCGCTTTCCAGCTCCAACCGAATATCCTCACAACAGTGGCAAGAAGGAGCCGATTTACCACTCGACTTACGCGGCCATCAACCAGATTTACCCATCCGAAGACGAGGGATCTTCTAAACTGTACCCGCCGCCGGAAGTGCATTCCGGATACGGACATCATTCCGAAGAGAGGAAGCACCACATTGACGAGAAACTGTTGCGCAAGCACTACGAAGACTACCTGGACAAGCAGGCCAAGTTCAAGAAGAACCTGCTGGAGAAGGCGCTGTTCAAGACAGTGGATGTGACTGCGAAGATCGCCAAGTCCACGGTGGATTTTGTGACCAAGATTGCCATCGAAACCGCTGCCAAGCTGGCGAAAAATGGGGCAAAACACGTGATTCACAAGAAGGAGGAGAAGTTCCATAATCCAGCCAATCACCACTACTACTGATGGTTGGAGGCGCTTGGTAGTAATCACACTAGCTTAGATCCATGTCAGCACTTTCCTAGGGCTAGTCATAGTTGTTACGAGTACAAAGAAGTTTCGGAGAATGTCAATAAACTCAAAGTAATGTTTTAATGCTTGGTTTTCATCAAGCGGGAAAACTAATAAAATAATTGGAAAAATACGATGTGGTTTGCTTTCGGAATATTTACGAAAGTCTGCTCTTTCTCGCTGGGCCCCATAACGATAACTAGCACAAACCAGCTCAATGGATGACCTTTCAATAGGTCTTTTGGGCATCTACTTTCGTCCCGGGTTTCATCTGAATTTTTGCAAAAAACCGATCTTTTTTTATTTTTGCTTAAATGGAAACGTAACCAGAAAAGGTCTGATTTGCTCTTTTCCTCCTCCCTGAAGATGACAGTTGATTTATTTCAATGGAAACGTGTCAGAAAAGCTACAGCTCGATTCAGGACAGTCTAAGCTTAGTTTAGCTAAATGGTAGTTTAAAAGCCGAAACGTACGTTCTAAAGCACCCGATTTGGTTTTAAGGGTTTCCGTTTCGAAAACTCAACACAATTATTTGTGAATATTGATCAAGCACCATCCCAATCTAAGGGCCGGTTAAGACTAACTCCGCTAATTTGGCGGCTGTTAAATATAAAGCATCGTTTATGTTTATACCAACTTACCAGATAAATAAAAGCAGGAAACTGATTTGTAAAGGCAAATTCTTGACAAACTCGTGGACTTGGAATAAATAAATTAATCTCGCATTTTGTCCAGATAAAAACAGTGATTGCAATCCTGCTCCACCTTCACCCACTGGTATATTATATGTTAGGCGCAGTTGTTAACACTTTTCCTCAAGCTTTCAGTTACTTTTCCCATTTCTTAACTAGTCCTTATTCCTTATTTGGAATGTTCAACATATTTAAAGTCTTTTTCAGTCTTTAGCAGACCGATGGGGGCAAGTAACTTATCAATTAATCTGCTGTTAAACGCATCCAAACGGTCTGAATGCACGGTAAGTTGAACCGTTTTCGCCTCCAGATGCTGAAGCGAGCGCTTTCCAGTTCCAACCGAATATCCTCACAACAGTGGCAAGAAGGAGCCGATTTACCACTCGACTTACGCGGCCATCAACCAGATTTACCCATCCGAAGACGAGGGATCTTCTAAACTGTACCCGCCGCCGGAAGTGCATTCCGGATACGGACATCATTCCGAAGAGAGGAAGCACCACATTGACGAGAAACTGTTGCGCAAGCACTACGAAGACTACCTGGACAAGCAGGCCAAGTTCAAGAAGAACCTGCTGGAGAAGGCGCTGTTCAAGACAGTGGATGTGACTGCGAAGATCGCCAAGTCCACGGTGGATTTTGTGACCAAGATTGCCATCGAAACCGCTGCCAAGCTGGCGAAAAATGGGGCAAAACACGTGATTCACAAGAAGGAGGAGAAGTTCCATAATCCAGCCAATCACCACTACTACTGATGGTTGGAGGCGCTTGGTAGTAATCACACTAGCTTAGATCCATTCAGCACTTTCCTTAGGGCTAGTCATAGTTGTTACGAGTACAAAGAAGTTTTCGGAGAATGTCAATAAAATCAAAGTATGTTTTAATGCTTGATTTTCATCAAGCGGGAAACTAATAAAATAATTGAAAAAATACCATGTGGTTTGCTTTAGAAATATTTACGAAAGTCTGCTCTTTCTCGCTGGGCCCCATAGCGATAACAAGCACAAACCAGCTCAATGGATGACCTTTCAATAGGTCTTTTGGTCATCTACTTTCGTCCCGGTTTCCATCTGAATTTTTGAAAAAAAAAAACGGTCTTTTTTGTTTTTGCTTAAATGGAAACGTAACCAGAAAAGGTCTGATTTGCTCTTTTTCTCCTCCCTGAAGATGACAGTTGATTTATTTCAATGGAAACGTCTCAGAAAAGCTACAGCTCGATTCAGGACAGTCTAAGCTTAGTTTAGCTAAATGGTAGTTTAAAAGCCGAAACGTACGTTCTAAAGCACCCGATTTGGTTTTAAGGAAGGGTTTTCGTAAGGAGAGAGAATTAATAATTGAAAACTCCACAAAATTGTTTGTGATTATTGATCAAGCACCATCCCAATCTAAGGGCCGGTTAAGACTAACTCCGCTAATTTGGCGGCTGTTAAGTATAAAGCATCGTTTATGTTTATACCAACTTACCAGATAAATAAAGCAGGGAAACTGATTTGTAAAGGCAAATTCTTGACAAAACTCGTGGACTTGGAATAAATAAATTAACTCGCATTTTGTCCAGATACAAACAGTGATTGCAATCCTGCTCCACCTTCACCCACATGGTATATTATATGTTAGGCGCAGTTGTTAACACTTTTCCTCAAGTTTTCATGTTACTTTCCCTTTCTCAATTAGTCCTGAGCTCTTTTTTGGAATGTTCAACATATTTAAAGTCTCTTTCAGTCTTTAGCAGACCGATGGGGGCAAGTAACTTATCAACTAATCTGCTGTTAAACGCATCCAATCGGTTCCTCAGCAGCATAACTGGGCAATTAATGGAAATCGATGGTTAAAATGTGAAATCCTGCCTCTAGTCGAATAATATTCGACTCTTTGTTCACCAAATACCACACATATCCAGCAAAGGTGTGGTTTACACTCGAAGTCAACGCCTTGATTTTTTCTCCTCGACGAATACGTAACTTTACAAGGGCAGGAATGTTTACGATTGGCTGTAAGCATGTTTTCACACACTGGGCTTACTACAATTAAACGCCTGGCCGATGGAAAAACTGGAAAATTTGTGGTTTTTACTGGATTAATGTAGGTCGTGTGGCCCCAAAATTGCGTTTTTCAAGTCTTTATTCGTTACTAACGTGCATAAACCGTTTGGTTGATGTTTCAAAACGTTGAAGAAAGTATACAGGGCGTCCACATATAAATGCTTCAAATCCTGGTCACAAAATCTTAATTATTTTGAAAATATTTTTTTGCGCCTTTTCCCAAATATCAAAGGTAACAAAAATATAAGCTGTAGGACCAACCAAGTTAAAAATCACCCTGTATAGACGAGATGTTGATGTTAACTTTTGAAGATCTGTGAAATGCGACGCAATTAACTACCGCTGCCATGTGTGTTGGTCTTCCGCAAGCCAGAAAACACTTTTTTCGACATAAAAACGACAACAAACCTGCAAGGTCGAGATAGAAATCAATTAAGGAAACATGCAGAGTAATTAGCGATTGGCCCCACTTCCATGGTCCAGTCGATTCTGACTCAATCTGCCGAATTATTGGCCAATTTGAACTTGAAATATTCCGTTTTCACACCTTACCGGCAGCCTAAAATGACCGGAAGAAATCTTCCATAAGCCTTGCCAAGGTTTCTGTTATGTAAAACTTCTCCGACGGCCTTAATTTTGTTGGAAAAAAAGGCCCGCAATTAACCGCTGCACTTAAGCAGCGGCTAATTATTAATGAATGCAAAATGTGATATTTGCCACCGATTTATGCACCATTTCTAATCTAATCAGGGACGTGGGGAGAAAGCAGTACTTTCAGAGGGCTTCATCAAGAAAATGTCCCTGTTTCATAGAAACTCCACCTCAAACTTATCCCTTATTGATGATAATGCTCAAAGACATCCTGGGAAGGATCGGCTGAACCCGCCCACATTCACCACCTGTCCGGTACGCACCTTAACCAAGCGCCAAAGAAAAAACGGTCAGCCTCCACCACTGCGTTTCGTTATGATAATGACCCCAGATCGCCACCATTTGGTACAAGAATTAACGCATTTTCCTCGTTGTCTTCGAAGGCCACTGATTGATCTATATAAGTATCAACCAGCCCAGTTTGAGTTATAGTTTGTCTTTCGGTTTCTTCATCGAAATAACTAACATGAAATTTCTGGTAAGTGCCCTTAAGCAAACCTGCAAAGCGCCGCCAACAATGTCACCTTCCCTATAGGTGGTAGCAACATTGGCGCTCTGCGCTTCAGCCCAAGCAGGCATCATCCTTAAGGGACCCTCGGGCATAATCACCCCTAATGGCCCCATTGGACCTGATGGTCGTGGTGCTGGAGCTGGATGGGTGGGAGCTGGAGGCTGGTCTGGTGACGATGGCAGCTGGGATGGCGACGATGGTTCATGGAAAGGAGAAGGTTGCATGGGGAGGCAACGACATTATCTTAAAAGGTACTTTTTCAGACCATTTTTTTACGATACAAACAAACTAATGGGTCGCTTCAGGACCATCTGGTGCCATCACCAAGAACGGCCCCATTGGACCCGACGCCATTCAAGCCGGCTGGGGAGGCGAAGGTAAGACCCTACACGAACTCACCCGATCAATCCTAAACGCAATCTTTTGTTGCAGGTGCCTGGGGAGGTGATGACGGCCAATGGAGAGGAGACAATGGTAAGCAACGCACTTATTTTAACACTCGTAGGTTTTAAACACCTCCTTGAACCTTTCAGGTGCCTGGAACGGTGGATGGGCGAAGACGACGGCCAATGGAAAGGGGACAACGGTAAGTCGCTAGTTCTGAGTTAATGCGATTGGTTCGCTAAGTTACACGTGAACCTATAGGCGCATGGAACGGCGGATGGGGCGAAGATGACGGGCAATGGAGAGGCGACTCTGGCGCATGGAACAAATGGTAAACGCTGACCACCAGAATTGCATAGTATAGTGTAAATATTATGGATCGAAAGACTATGTATAAATATTTTACAAATGTAAATAATACCTTTGGTAACTAATGAATAAATCAAGCTCTTTGTTGAAATGTGGTCGAGTACTTATTGAACCCATAAAAGTCCAAACAGAGAACTCCACCTGGATTAATATCAGTAATTATTTACGTTTCCTTGTGCTGATGGCGTCGATTTCGACATGCGAAGAAGGAAAAAAGAGTTTACAAGCTAAACACCCATGCAATAGCTGCTGAGGAATGCTGCCAATTAAAATCGCCCTGTATATAAAAATAATTTCAAAATTTCCTGGGTTTCAGTCAATTTTATTGTTTATTATTTAAAAATGTTACAAATACGTTTCGGTGTCTTTCTTCCACCATCATCAGTTTGTATGTATGGCTGTTTTCTACCTTCACCATGGCTTGCCAAAGGTTTTTCCCTGTTACTTTACTGAAGCGATTGACATAGAGTCGATTCGTATTTGTCTCAATACTAATTGATGTGAATTTGAACAAATTCCAAAGTGATTTGACACTTATTCAATTTTGAAAATGTTCCCGCCATAAGGGCCTGTACAAAACTTTTCGTTTTTCCCCTGTAGCTGACAGAGGAATTTTTTTTTGAACCAACCAAGTCATTTTTTCCATTAACTTTTCCATATCTAACGATCTGTCAAGAAATAAGCCCTGAAAAAGAAAAAAAAATTTTTGGCCAAAAAAATTTATCGGGTTAACCCTTACGATTTTTTTCAAATTTTACATTTTATTTTTTTCTCGAAAACCAAACTTGCCAGACTAAGTCACAATTTAGACCAATGTTTATTTGACAAAAACCATCCTTTCCGCTCGGATTTCAGTTTCTATGTATGGCTGTTTTCTACCTTCACCAATGGCGTGCCAAAGGGTTTTCCCTGTTACTTCACTGAATCGATTTGACATAGAATCGATTCGTATTTGTCTCAATACTAATTGATGTGAATTGGAACAAATTCCAAAGTGATTTGACACTTATTCAATTTTGAAAATTTCCCCGCCATAAGGGCCTGTACAAAACTTTTCGTTTTCCCCTGTAGCTGACAGAGGAATTTTTTTTTTTGAACCAACCAAGTCATTTTTTCCATTAACTTTTCCATATCTAACGATCTGTCAAGAAAGAATCCCTGAAAAAGAAAAAAAAAATTTTGGCCAAAAATTTATCGGGTTAAACCCTTACGATTTTTTTCAAATTTTACATTTTATTTTTTTCCTCGAAAACCAAACTTGCCAGACTAAGTCACAATTAGACCAATGTTTATTTGACAAAAACCATCCTTTCCGCTCGGATTTCAGTTTCTATGTATGGCTGTTTCTACCTTCACCAATGGCGTGCCAAAGGGTTTTCCCTGTTACTTCACTGAATCGATTTGACATAGAATCGATTCGTATTTGTCTCAATACTAATTGATGTGAATTGGAACAAATTCCAAAGTGATTTGACACTTATTCAATTTTGAAAAATTTCCCCGCCATAAGGGCATGTACAAAACTTTTCGTTTTCCCCTGTAGCTGACAGAGGAATTTTTTTTTGAACCAACCAAGTCATTTTTTCCATTAACTTTTCCATATCTAACGATCTGTCAAGAAATAATCCCTGAAAAAGAAAAAAAATTTTTTGGCCAAAAAATTTATCGGGTTAACCCCTTACGATTTTTTTCAAATTTTACATTTTATTTTTTTTCTCGAAAATCAAACTTGCCAGACTAAGTCACAATTTGACCAATGTTTATTTGACAAAAACCATCCTTTCCGCTCGGATTTCAGTTTCTATGTATGGCTGTTTCTACCTTCACCAATGGCGTGCCAAAGGGTTTTCCCTGTTACTTCACTGAATCGATTTGACATAGAATCGATTCGTATTTGTCTCAATACTAATTGATGTGAATTTGAACAAATTCCAAAGTGATTTGACACTTATTCAATTTTGAAAATTTCCCCGCCATAAGGGCCTGTACAAAACTTTTCGTTTTTCCCCTGTAGCTGACAGAGGAATTTTTTTTGAACCAACCAAGTCATTTTTTCCATTAACTTTTCCATATCTAACGATCTGTCAAGAAATAATACCTGAAAAAGAAAAAAATTTTTTGGCCAAAAAATTTATCGGGTTAAACCCTTACGATTTTTTTCAAATTTTACATTGCATTTTTTTTCTCGAAAACCAAACTTGCCAGACTAAGTCACAATTAGACCAATGTTTATTTGACAAAAACCATCCTTTCCGCTCGGATTTCAGTTTCTATGTATGGCTGTTTCTACCTTCACCAATGGCGTGCCAAAGGGTTTTCCCTGTTACTTCACTGAATCGATTTGACATAGAATCGATTCGTATTTGTCTCAATACTAATTGATGTGAATTTGAACAAATTCCAAAGTGATTTGACACTTATTCAATTTTGAAAATTTCCCCGCCATAAGGGCATGTACAAAACTTTTCGTTTTTCCCCTGTAGCTGACAGAGGAATTTTTTTTTTGAACCAACCAAGTCATTTTTTCCATTAACTTTTCCATATCTAACGATCTGTTAAGAAATAATCCCTGAAAAAGAAAAATAATTTTTGGCCAAAAAAATTATCGGGTTAAGCCCTTACGATTTTGTTCAAATTTTACATTTTATTTTTTTTCTCGAAAACCAAACTTGCCAGACTAAGTCACAATTAGACCAATGTTTACTTGACAAAAACCATCCTTTCCGCTCGGATTTCAGTTTCTATGTATGGCTGTTTCTACCTTCACCAATGGCTTGCCAAATGTGAAGGTAGAAACAGCCATACATACAAACTGATGATGGTGGAGAAAGACACCGAAACGTATTTGTAACATTTTAAATAATAAACAATAAAATTGACTGGAACCCAGGAATTTCTTTTGAATTATTTATATTATTTATAACATTTTCGGTCTGGTTTTCCTCGAACGACAACTTCACCCACTGAAAAGTGCATTTAAAATGAATGGCAAACATTAAATGCAAAGAGTTGAGTCGGGGCCAGTTCGCATACAAAGCGATAACGTTTCCACCTCAGTACCATTGGATTTTCGCCACCAGGATACCATAATAAGAAAATATGCAATAAAATGCATGTCACCTCGACCAAGCAGTTCTTTGTCTCGCGGCACACCCACTAGACAAGCAAAACAAGAACTATTTCAATTTTCCCATTGAAAAAAGCGGTTTATGCTACTATTTCTCATTATTTTCCGTGTTCTTAAGCGCGTAACTAACACGTTCTTAATATATCATACATACATGCAGGGATACAAGAAATTGTCTTAGTCCTGATTACATAATTGTGTTTTGTAATTCAAGCTTTTTGGAAACCAAACTAAAACTGCGCTTCTTTTCTGGGAAAATAACATTTATTTTATGCGAAGAGAAAAAAACAAGAATTTCATGCTAACTAGTCTGCTCTATTGAAAATAAATAATTACACATAAAAGACAGGTGGAGGCAGTTGCGGTTTTTCCATGAGCCATTCCTGCGGCCATCATCAGAGAACCAGGCAGGCCAATCTGGTTTGTGTCCGTGCTGCTAAATCAAGAGCGCTTTGCAGCAAGGAAAATAACAAATTCAGCAGCATAAAAGGAGGAAAATTTAAAGAATGAAAGACGCTGCAAGCATCTCGATCTGAAACAGCCAATGCCCTTGGTTGTTGGCCAGCCCATTCCCCTCAGGATCGCCTAAGGAGTCTTAGTGGCCTTAGTAGGCGTAGGGCAGGCCTTCTAGGGTGGGGCCCCAAAGGCCGTCTGCTGCAATTTTGCCGGACGGCCCTTCAACTACAACCGGAACAGTTTTGGGGCCGCTCACTACAGCCCCAGCTCCGGAAACCCCAATGCTGCCGCCTCCTTTCGTCAGCACAGCTAAAAATACGTATCACTCAATAACTCGCTTCTTTGGGCCAGAACTCGCTTACCAGCGCCATAACTAATTGGAGCAGAGTAGGCGACTGGGAGTGAAGGGAGGAGCAAAGGTCCCGAAGTGAGGACCGATCCATGGCTGACTCCGGAGGTGAGCACTGCTCCACTACTGCTGGGGCCTGTGAGGATGGCGCCGGTATCTTTGGGGCCATCAATGATGGCTCCAGTGTTCTACAAGCACTTGAAGTATTTTGGGGGCTCTGCAAGGGCTGCTAGGGCTTACCTGAGGTCCAGAGAGGAGAAGTCCGGAAGTTACAGGCCCGGATAAGGACAGGTGGGGCAATCCAAGGGCAATGGGGGCGACACCCCACCCATAGCCACCCGGTTTGGCTGCTGCCAGAGCCGCAAGAGCGAAGAAAACAATCTGCAATTTCCCTTGTGAGAAACGGATTTTTTTGATGGTTGACAAACCCGACAACTTACCAAGCCTTTCATCTTGGTGTGGTTGAAACTGCTAATTCGTGCCGAATCAAAGACACCCTCGCTTATAAGCTGAAAAGCCGGCCTTCGCGGCACGGAGCTGCCTACTGGGTTTTTTTCTGCGAGATAAGTGCATTTTTTTCGCATACGTGCACGTACCAGTCGCCTAATTGCAACACGGACCTTGAGAGGCGACTTGGAGGGTGTGTAGGCTCCATTCAGGATCCGGCCGGCTATTTTTGGTCCGTGCTAAATATTTCTCCATGGTTCAGCTGTTTTATGTGCCTTTGTGATGTATGGGCTCGGGTATGCAAATGAATTGCCATTTTGTCGTTGGCCAGTTGCATAATCCGATTCGAATTGTTATTGGTTCAGTGCTTGGCGGGAATTTCGCTCGCAGGGCATTTCCAAAGGGAGGCCCTATGGAGAGGCCCATATGGGGCTTGCAATTGTTCTTTATACCCAGCAAACACCCAGAGATCTGACTGGAGAGATTATGACTCAGCCAGCTTTATATTAAACGCTTTCTGATGAAATCTCTTCGGGTATTGCCGATAGGTTGAAAGCCATCAGGGAAGATCGAAAGGTGGCCCCCAACTCGACGGTTCAAGTGTGAGAAAAATTTCAAAGTTCACTTTCACTAGATTGATTTAGTCGCCCAAAACCACCCTGGGGAGTTTGATGAGTTCGAAGCTCGGGAGTTTATACTCCAAAGTGTGCTCTACCCAGTGCCGTGCCGGCAGTTTTGTATCTGTGGGGGATTTTTCGCAATGAATGTCCAAAAATTGGTTCCAAAATTGATTTTTGGATCGGACACCTAAGTGTTTATGTTTTTTGAGTCTTGAGCCCTGCATGCATGTTTTTTGGGGCGTTCAAAGGTCCCGACTTTAAGAGTGTTTTTTTCCAAAGAACATTTTTTGTCAATTGGGCAAAGACGTGATCATATGCAACGCCTTGCCAAGCGAAAATGTCTTGAAAAAAATTTTTTTGCCCCGAAAATTCCTGAAAAAATAAAAACATTCCTGCTTCCAAAGAGTATTTAGCGGTATTTTTCCCAAAGTTTATTGAGTTTCTTTGGGTTACATTTCACAATATAAAGGTTAAGAAAAATGTCCAATTCCTACCCAGTGCCTAGTGGAAATGGCCAATTCCTACTACAAACCCACTTAGGATTCCCACCAGGGAAGGGTATACATTTTTTTCATTTGAGTCCTCATTAATTTTGAGTAAATTGAGGTTTTTGGAATGATTGGCCCAATTGGGTCAGGGGTGTAGATTGAACAATAATAGGTTGTATGCACGCCTGCTAAGCAAAGTATTATTTACATAAAATCTAGATCGCTAAATCGCACGATTCTGGTGTCGAATGCAGGTTGCACCCAGTTAGTTTCACGACATGGGCAACACCCTTCTTTGTTGCCGTTTTTTTCAAAGTCACATTAAATCGGTTTTTCGCTATCGGAAAAGCCAAAGCGGCATCGTCTTCTTGCCATTAAACGACCTAATGGAAAATGGTACTGCCCACAATCAGGTGACACGATTTACCGCTAGCACATTTCCTTTCTATCTCCTCGCAGTGTCCGGCTAATAAATAATTCCTGCCAATTAACATTGATTTTTTTCCTGTCGTAAATATGGTCATTTTTCATTCATTATCGCTGTCTAAGAATGGGTTCTCTGTTGGCGCACATGCTATTAGTCATCAAGTTCCTGTTTCTAGATGGAAAATGCCTCTACTAATCCCGGCCTAAGGAGCTTCCAAAGACATTTTGGCACTTTTGCTAGAAACGCGGGCGTTTTCCATTGGTATGCGGGTTTTTTGCGAGTAACTCAAGTCGAGCAGTTTCCACTCGAGCGACATTCAAATGAGCAACCCGAGAACAAACGACCTTAGGATATAAATTTCGGGCTGTGTGCCTTACACGTACCCACCACCCCACCATTCTGATGTAATCTCAACGGTAAATGAACGAATAGAAATCATATTATCCATCGATAATTGCAAAACGGATTTTTTTCCCCAGTTTATTCCGTACACGCTGTCGAAGGTCGTAGTGCGATCTATATATACTGGGGTGTAGCCGGTAATAGGGCACAGTCAAGTCCAGCTCTCAAGACAAGACATCATCTAACAATGAACGGTTTGGTAAGCTCACTTTGCCTTTGCCTTCAGCCTCTAGTTCTCATCATTTCTGCATTTCTGCATAGATCATCGCCCTTGCCACCCTTTCCGTTGCTTTCGCAGCCCCCAGCGGTGTTCTCTTAGGAGGACATGGTTTGGGATTAGGAGGACATGGTTTGGGATTGGGAGGAATCGGCCTTGTTGGCCCTTCAGCCCTTGGCGTGTCCGTTGTTGGTAAGTTGCAGCTTTCCAGAAAAATCGCTCAGCTTCAAATTGGGTTTCCGTGCAGGCCCTGCAGGCCATGGAGTCTCATTGGTGGGCCCCTCCACCCATGGAGCCGCTATTGTAGGACCTTCCACTCTTGGAGCCACCGTTGTTGGACCTAGCGCAGGCCCTGCTGCCGTTATTGGAGCTAGTGCCGGACATTCAGCTGTCATTGGCGCTTCTGCCCATGGAGCTGCTCTTGTTGGTAAGGCTCGCAATTGCCCGAATCAAACGCCCCCTAACTCTAACGTTCAAACACTCAATAATCCAACTGTTTTCTAGGACCCTCCCTTGGACTAGGAGTTGGACTTGGCCACGGACTGGGATTGGGTGAGTCCCTTACGAAATCCTTTCCTAACGGTGACTAATGGGTTTTTTGTAGGAATTGGCGGCCTTGCCCATGGAGTGACCGTTGCCGGACCCCCCACTGTTCCCGCCACCATCACTGGACCATCCGGAACTGTGCACGCCGCTGGTTTATGGGGCCCAACCCTTGCTCACGGCCATGGTGGGCATTGGTAATACGCCCCCGTAAGCCCGACCATCCAATGCCCAGCTGTAAATAATCCGGCAATATACTGGGAAGCTTAACCAACTTTGTAGGTGTATTGCCGGATGTTTTTACCGCTTTGGGATCAGTCTGATTAGTTTGCTGTGTGACCTGTTGTGTACTGCCTCTGGTTCATTATATGTTCTGTATATTTTGTACCATACTACCTTTGTAAGATAGCAATTGCGTTCAATAAAGAACATTATTGACAACTTATGCCCTTTTCTTTGCCCTCACTCCGATCAACTTACCAGCAAGTACCTGCTTTGGTTTAGCCTACTTTTAATATTAAGCTTCGGTCTTTGAAGCCACTAAGCATTTGAAGTAGTAGGGAAAAATGAGTCCCTAAACATTCAAGAGCCCTTGAAGAACCGTTAGCGCAACTAAAACCTTTAAATTGTTCCGGTTTTTTTCAGCTGTTTGAAGAGGACCTTCAGTTAAAGACTTAAAGACCGAAGCCGAGTAGTTTTGCGCTCTTAAAGAAATTTCAATTAGTAAAGGCCAAATCCTGCGGTGGCAATACCAAGAAAAGCCGGGAGATCGTGCAAGGAAATGCGTCTTACAGCAAAGGCGTGGTACTGGCCGCACTTAAACCTGAATAAAAAACTGTAGCAAGGACTCGTAACGGTATAAATTGGAAAATATGAGGTAAACTAATATCGAAACTGGTACCACATTGTCATTTCGCGTAAACTGGCCGGTGCCTGTTGACGGGGAAGTTTGAACATGCAGCTCGAACTGGTACGTACAACCATATACATTGCTTGCTACCTGCGCCTAGCTCAAGACTTATTATAGTGGCTCTTGTGGATTATGGGCACTTAATCATTTATGGCACTTGTTATGTAAGTTAATTGCTTTCTTTACTTGGTACTGCGCAATTGACTTGGTTCCAACGAGAAGCAGTGCGAGTGTGGATGCAAGTTGTTACCGACAAGTGAAACCCTTGCAAATGATCAGCCTGAAAACCTGAAAAACTATGCTTTCGTTCAATTATCCAAACATTTTTTCAACCTTAGAATCAAACACCCGCATTATATGTAGAGTATAAAACCTCCTTCACCAGCTAATCGCAACCATTAACGCCTAAGAACCTGCAATTTTCTTCAGTAGGTAATTGCTGCCTCTGGTTAACTTGCTAACAATCATATAATTCATTTTTTCTCATTCGCAGTTGATTACCGGTAATTATCGCGCTGTTTCCGTTTCTAAAATTGGCACTAGTTTATGTAAAACCATAGAAAATGACTCTGTTAGTTTGAAGCCGCCCCATTGTTACCTGTAGGGTGATTAAAAAATGGCGCCCTTCCTCGTACTCTTCAAGTATGCCCCAACAGAGGAATGAAGCCAATTTTCAGTCACCCAGTATTTAACATCCATGTCAAAGAGCAAATATTCCCGATAGATATTCCTGCTCCTCTTGGAAGTTAGTAGGGGAGCTCCACACGACGGTTTCCCCATCCTGAGTCCGGGGGGCATCGGGGGCATTTTCAAAGGCCCCGATTCTGAAACGATCATCCGCGGCCCGGACGGCAGCCAGATCAGCTCAGAACAGACGGGCGGCTCTATAGTGAGCCAGGAGGGCTTTGCTGCTGGTCCAATCGTGGCTGCTGATGTGGCCATTTCCTCAGAGCCTCCATTGGTTCAGGCTTCGTTAGCTGATGTTAACTCCCCTCTTGCAGTGGATGTGAAGCCTATTGAGATTGTACAGCAGGATCCTCATATAATAGAGACCGAAATTGTGGCCGCACCCGATGTGGAGCCGGAGCAAAGCTCCGACCTAAAAGGGCCTTCTGGTAGGATCATCACCAAGGGGTCAGCCTCAATTGTGTCTGGACCTGCCTCCACTACCATTACGGGTAAACTGTTGCCGATTATTTTGGCGGAGCCTCATATAGATTGTTTAGAGCCCATAAAAGTCATCGTGGCGCCTACGAGACTTGCGCCAGAGCTTCTAGTTGATTCCCTCCCAGTGGTGTCGTCCACAGTAGCTCCTCTGGTCTCTTCAGCAGTGCCTCTACTTCCGCAGGGCCTTTCCACAACTGTAGCGCCCTTAGACTTGGGATACTCATCAACTGAGGCTCCTCTCACCTTAGTAGACTCGGGCAGGATTGATTTGGGCCAGCTCACCAACTCCCTCAGTCTTCCTGATGTTGCCAGCGGCTCGATTCCCGATGTGGAGTACAGCTCTTCTTTTGGAGTGCTAAACTCCCAAGAACTTCCAGCTACTGACAGGCTGTATGCATCTACTGATCTGCCTCCAGCGGCCAGCACTCTCTTTAGCACCAGCACTGGTAAGGAGAGCTTGTCGTTGTTTTCCGATGACTTTGAGGTTGCTGGGGCTCTTTCCCTAGCAGGTCATTTGCTGCCGCCCGATGCTCTAGCAGAGTCCACTGTGCAGTTGGTCTCTTCCACAGCGTCGCCCAATATTCAGAAGATCCGCAGGGTTGAAGAGAGGATTGCAGCGGATGGACGCATAGGTAAGACCTAGAGGCAGTTAAATGTTTTAAGGAGTTAAGACGGGCTTTGTGCAGATCTGGGAGAATCTGGTCCTCCCGAACCTTCTCCTCAGTCCTCATACCAAATCCCCCAGGTTCTAAGCCTGGCACTGGCGAAGTTATACGAAAAAACCCCCGTTAAGGACGGCAATGGGGTGGCCATTGACGGCAAGTTAGGTAAGGAGGTTGCTTGGTCCTGCTGCTTACCCACCGGTCATCAAATGGGAGTGGTGATTTTAAGCAGTTTTGTGTCTTTTTCAGGTGAACTGGACCAAAACGAAATTCCCCTGGCTGCTAGCCAGGGCTACTTGTTGCCCCCAGACCTTTCCCGAGCCAGGTATATCGCTCCAGCGCTGGAAAGGGAGGGCGTGGACCCCTCCCAAGTCACTCTGGCACAAGTGCCTCTGTCGCAAGTCAACAAATTCACGTCTGGATATCAACCAGGATACGGCAGGATATAGGCAAAAGTGGGAAGCATACAAGACTAGTCAAATAACGCTAATATTGTACTTAAGCAATTATTATATTAAAAGTTCACGTATAAAATGTGAAGCGAGTGCAAACAGAGTTGTAATTTTCATATCACTTGAAATTGATGAAAAATGGGAATTTGACCACACATCATTATCAGAGTTACCCAACAGGTGAACCTTAATATACCATTAGGCCAGAGCTATGGAGGGTTTCAATTTACATGAGGAAATTGGTCAGTTTTTCGGTGTTTTAGGCCCATTTTCAGATGGGGTTTGATCGAAAGCTTCTTCAGCTCTTCAATTCAATGAAAGCTTTTAAGCAAACCACCTCTTCAGTCCACACGGAATTGACTATTCAATTTTCATCTGTAGCTCCTACGCGCCTACTGATCAGTTGATATGTTCGTTGCTGATTTCAGCTCAAAGTAGCTGAGGCACTTGAACAGGCCTCTTGGCTCAAACTTGGCCCCCTGTATGGTTAATATAAGTCCAGGATTTTGCAGATTTGCAATTCCCTGTTAAACTGCATTGGCACGCCCATGAGCTAAACCACTGTCCTTCGAGTTCTTTGCATTATGGTAATAAATGGATTACGTGCGGCATTCTGTTATATTTTTATTCGCTATTATTGGCCACTTTATATAGATTTTGCGGTACTTTGCCGGGGTAACTCCCATAAATGCTACGTTCGCAAATCCGGCAGTACCTCGAGTACTGTCTACTTGAAATGCCCGGAATTTTCTTACTGATTTGCTTTTGTCAACGAGCGATACCCATAATCAGCTCAAATGTATTCGAGGATTCATTCATCTCAGCGTTCCTTAGCTGGAAAGGTCCAGCGCTAGGGAACGTAGCTGAATTTTATTGAAGGCGTTTCCATTAAGCGCACCTTTTCCTGCTTTTTCTGCATGCAAATTAATTTAAATTGCACTGTTATCAAGGCGTTTGCAGGAAACTAATTCCTGGTACATGAATTTTCCCTCAATGCTTTCGCTGATGGTTCATGGGCCCTCTCTAATCTCTCTCGAAAACCCAAAGGGCCGGAATTTGCAGAAAAAAACAAGTGACAATGTAATTCAAAACAACTGTTTCGTAAGACAATGCGATTGATATGGATAGAAAAGATATCGCATTCAATGCTAGCTGGGTGGTTTTCTGGTTTCCTTGGGCTTCCAATCACCTTTCACTTGATTTCTTCTCGATAATTGCTCAATTTCTCCCTCATTTTTTTTTGGAGGCAACAGAACATGCGAACTGCATTTTTGTTTTCAAGCTGTTTTGGTTTGATCGCCCAGAATTCAAAGTTTTGCCAGCTTGGTAAATTCAAATGCGCTCTCTCGGTTAAAAAATCGCATCTTCCAAACTAGAGCGAGTAGCAATTGGAAATCTCACCTACCTTTAGAAGACACTTCAGTCTAAAGATGCTGAAAATTTCATAAATATCGCCCAGAATACTGGGTTTTGCCACCTTGGTAAAGATCAGTTATAAAATGGATGGGAAGAAAAAAAGTCCGTCTCAAAATGAGTGGTTTTACTCCAAAGTGCTCTTTATTTTAAAAATTCGCAGCTTTCAAGTTAAAGCAAGTAGAGATCTGAAAATTTCACCATCTTTAGAGAACACTTGAGTCTACAAATTCTGAGAGTTTCATAAAAATCGACCAGATTTCTGATTTTTGCCAGTTTGTTAAATGTACATCTCATAATGAAGGCTTTTACTCAACCGCATTCTTTCCTTGAAAAATTGTGTGTTCTAAACCAGCGGAAGTAGACATTTGAAAATTTGACTACGATTAGAAAAGACTTCAGGCTCAAGATGCTGAAAAGCTCTTAAAAATCGCCGACAAACCTGATTATTGGCAGCTAAGTAAATACGGGTCCTAAAATGAATGAATTTATGCAACTGCGCTCTATCCTTAAAAAATTCAGAGAGAGTAGATTCTAAACTAGATCAAATACCAATATCAAATTTTCTCTTTAAAAACAATCTGTAGAAGACACTTGACCTTAAATATTCTGAAAGTGTCGCAAAAATCGTCCAGAATCTAGATTTTGGACAGCCTGATAGATTGGAGTCACAAAATTAACGTTTCCAGTCAACTACGCTTTCGCTTTAAAAAAATCATATTTTCCAACTTAAGGCGAGAAGGAATTTGAAATTTTCACCATCTGTAGCCAACATTTGAGCCTGAACATTCTGAGACTTTCAGCGAAATTTCCCCAAATCCTGATTTTTGCCAGCTTGATAAATGTGAGTCTAAAAATTCTTGTTTTCAGTCAACTGCGTTCTCGTTTTAAAAAAATCGTATCTTCGAACGAGAAGCACGAAAACAGTTGAAACTTTCACCATCTGTAGCAGACATTTGGCTCGAAAGGATCGGAAAATTTCGTCAAAATCGACAGGAAGTCTGATTTTTGCGAGCGTGGTAAATATTAGTCTCATAATGGATGTACTGACACAACTGTGCTTCCTTATTAAAAAATTTGTATCTTCCAAACTGAAGCAAGGAGCCTTTTGAAATTCGCACGATCTTGAGAAGACAGTTCACTTTACATATACAGAAAGTGTCATAAAAATTGTCGACATTCTAGATTTTTTCCAACTTGATGAAATTGAGTCACGCACTTTACGTTTTCAGTCAACTACACTCTCACTTAAAAAAATAATATTTTCCAATTGAAAGCTAGAAACCATTTCAAATTTTCACCATCTGTAGCAAACATTTGAATCTGAACATGCTGAGACTTTGAGCGAAATAGCCCCAAATCCTGATTTTTGCCAGCTTGATAAATGTGCGTCTAAAAATTTTTATTTTCAATCAACTGCGTTCTCGTTTTAAAAAAATCGTATCTTCGAAACAAAAGCAAGAAAGCAGTTGAAAGTTTCACCATCTGTAGCAGACATTTGGCTCTAAAGGATCGGAAAATTTCGTCAAAATCGACAGGAATTCTGATTTTGTCAGCGTGGTAAATATTAGACTTATAATGGATGTACTGACTCAACTGTGCTTCCTTATAAAAAAAATTGTATCTTCCAAACTGAAGCAAGGAGCCTCTTGAAATTCGCACGATCTTGAGAAAACAGTTTACTCTAAATATACGAAAAGTGTCATAAAAATTGTCGACGCTCTAGATTTTTTCCAACTTGATGAATTTGAGTCACGCACTTTACGTTTTCAGTTAACTGCACTCTCACTTAAAAAAAATAATATTTTCCAATTGAAAGCTAGAAACCATTTCAAATTTTCACCATCTGTAGCAAACATTTGAATCTGAACATGCTGAGACTTTGAGCGAAATAGCCCCAAATCCTGATTTTTGCCAGCTTGATAAATGTGAGTAAAAATTCTTGTTTTCAGTCCACTGCGTTCTCTTTTTAAAAAAATCGTATCTTCGAACGAGAAGCACGAAAACAGTTGAAAGTTTCCCCATCTGTAGCAGACATTTGGCTCTAAAGGATCCGAGAGTTTCATCAAAATCGACAAGAATCCGGATTTTTTCAAGTTTAATAAATATCAGTCTTATAATGGATGTGTTGACCCAACTGTGCCATCTTCTTAAAAAAATCGTATCTTCCGAACTAACGAAAGCAGCAATTTGGAATTTTCCCCATCTTAAGAAGAAACTTGAATTTAAACATACAGAAAGTTTCATAAAAATAGCCCAGAATTCTGATGGTTTGCCAGCTTATGGGTCTGAGAAATTATTGGACAAAAAAAATGACGGTCAGCCTGTTCCAAACTGTAGCAAGCAGTAATATTCTCCTCTGTTCATCCAACTTGCTGCCCCAAAGCCTAGTTTTGCCAGTTTGTGCCCAAAATAAGCTACAAAATAAGTTTGCAAGAGCAAAAATTGCAATTTTATTCACTTTAAACAGCATGTGTGCAAGCTAATACACTATTTCCTATAACAATACCGTTCTTTTTGTCGTTATGCTCTTACAAGGATGGTGCAACATGCATCGAACTATCGTCAGGCGCCTACAAGCAATTGAAGGCTGAAGGTTGAGGCTGTTGACCAAAGCCAGGTATATAAACTACCCCGTTGCCAAAGACCTGCATCAGTTGCACCAGTGACCAGACCTTCTAAACAATGAACTCCTTGGTAAGTGCCCACAGTCCATGCGGTTCTTTGGGTGTGAAATAGAACCCCGAATTTCTGTGCTTTCAGCTAGTGGTATTCTTCGTGGGCTGTTTGGGCCGCCTACAGCCAAGCCTCCATCCTGGGTCTAGGAGCCACCCTTATCGGGCCCGCTAACCCTGGCGCCCTAGTTCAGGGCCCTGCCGCTCAAGCTGCCCTGGTGGGTCCTGATGGTAGCAACATTGTGGCTGCTGGACAAGCCGGCGCTATCGCTGCATCCCCCATTCCTGGAGGTAAAAGTGGTGGAATCCAGTGAGCGAAGAAGACTGATGGGATTTTGTTTTCAGGTGTAGTAAGCGCTGCTGTAGCACCAGGGGCTATTGCAGTTGGCCATGGTGGCATCCTTGGCGGTGGACTTCTTTTGGGTTGATTTGATTAGCACTGATTATTGAATAAACGACTTTTGAATATACTATTCTGTGGCAGTTTATTAGTGAGCAAGTGCGATCCCAGTCCATCTCTGTGCTGATTATTCGCCCCAAAAATGCACATTTTTGCTATTGAAGATCAAAAAGTGTATCGCTGTATGCCAGTTTCAAACTACGATAACTTTTAGTGATCTATTCAGTTCTTGCGACAGGATTGGCCAGTGTAGCATCATTTAATCTGGTAAGCGTTAGACTGTTGCATATTCATGATTGTTTTTCATGAAAATGCAAAATCTATGATCTCACCCTGACGCATCTGCATCGTCCATGCCAAATACAGGATCTGAACAAGTGAATTTTCATCGAAAACCGGAGTTTTTCAAACATCTTTAGTTGCCAATTAAGAAGCAGGCACCCAACGATCCGTAACAATAAGAGTCGCTTCCGGGATGAATTTGAATGTGAACTCACATATACCTATGGTATGACTATTAATAATTGTAAACCCATCAGCCAATTAGGTGCATTCAAAATCGCTAATATACAGGGTGGTCCTCACCTAATGTGACAAAATTTTGAAAAAACGACTATTGCAGCTGGCGCCCTCTAGGATCTACTAGTCAGATACGTAAGAAATTTGAATTTGTTGTTCTAAAACACTCCCAAACACTAATTTTTACGGTCATAGTAAAACTGGTTTAGAATCTATTAAAAATATACGAAAAATTTTTTTACACTTTGACACCCTGTATCTCGGAAACTATTAACTTTCAGAAAAACTCAATATTTTTGCCTAAGCAATTTGTCACTGAATTTTGACACATTGGTTGAGGATCACCCTGTATATGGTGTTACAAGGTGTGCAATGTTTTAAAGAAATTCACTGCTTATTTGGCAAATATGCTGAATATTGCAAATAAAACCCTAAACTCGAAACACCCTCACTTTTTTCTTCGAAAAGCCGCACAACCGGGCAAGAAAACAACATCGAATTGAGCAATTTCTCTCGGAAAATCGTCAAATTTTCGCATAAAATTGGAAAGTCCCTAAGTATTCGCCTGTCGCTCAGTCTTTCCCACGTGCCCTTAGTCCACAAAACCACCAAAAAATGGACTCATGGCAATTCCTCATGTATCAAAATGAAATTTACATGCCAAAAATGTAAAAAACATGATTAAATGGCACGACACACCCTGTAGACGGGAACCATCCCATCCCATCTCTCATCTTAGTATGGCGAGGTCATCATAATAAGGCGCCCATATAAAAATCCGACGCTAATCTTCAATTGTTAGTAACCTTAGCATCTTGAAAAACTACTGAAGATGAGCAAAAAAATGTATCTTCCGGTAAGCCTTCAAATGGTGGGCATTTTGTGCGTGTTCTTCGGCAGCATCAGCGCCCACGGTCACTACGGAGGCGGCGGCGGATGCTCAGGGGGCTGCTCTGGAGGTGGCAGCACCGTAATTGGGCCTAGCGATCCAGGAGCCACCATTCAAGGGCCCGGTTCGCAAGCTAATATTATTGGCCCAGATGGAGGGCGGATTTCCGCCAATGAGGTGGGCGGCAAAATTTACGTGCCTCCCAAACAAGGTAAGGATTCCTTTTGAAACCTTTCCGTTTTTATCGTTTGGTTTTGGTAGGTGGGATAATTCAGACCTCGTATTCTCCCGGTTACGTCTCAACTGGAGGCAGTGGATATTTTGGAGGTTCCTCTGGGGGCAACGGGGCGCCAGGTAGAGTTATACATTTCTACTGATTGGTTATAACCGAATAATTCTGGTATTCTTCGACTTTAGGAATTTATCCGGCCACAAGTACAGGGTGTGGCGGTGGGTGCGGAGGAGGCTCCTCTGGGCAGGTTTACCCAGGTGAAGTCGAAATTAGGTACCAATTAATCGGAAAATATTTCCAGTTTTTTTTTCTCAGGGGGGCGTGGCAGTGGGGCCGAAGGCCAAGTTTACCCCGGGGGCCGCGGCTCCGGGGCAGACGGCCAGTGGCAGCCCGACTACAGAGAGAAGCAGTTTAATGACGGTCTCTATCGGTATGTAGCACATACAGACGGAGTCCCTGTCAAGATATAGAGCCCCTTTATTTGCTCTAGAGGTGAAGGGGGATACTCTGGGCAGGGGGGCTACTCAGCCCAAGCAGGAGCAGGAGCAGGAGCAGGGGCTCATTCAGGCGCGGGAACTTATGGTGCAGGCAATTGTTGCGGCTAATAATTCGGGCGGCTCGAAGACCCATAATGTAGATACAAAGAAATAAAACACTTTTTCCCAGGTTTCAAAGCTTTATTCCTGCACTGTTAGTTTGGTTTGGGTAGTAGGAGTAGAGTGCAACGGGGCCACTTAATGTACAATCACATGGGGCGATCCATAGTAGACTACTGGGGGGTAAGACCAGTACCAGGATCGCCAGTACGGGCCCCAACCTAAGTACTAAAAACGAAAATTAGCAAGGTTTTTTTGGGGATTTTTTACGTACCACCCATGGGCTGGCCTTGGGATCAGCTTCGGGCAACGGAGCTGCGAAGCAGCTCAAAACCATTAAGGAGAGAAGAATCGCAATTGTCTATGGAAAAGTGAAAAAGATAGCAAGTTTTTTTTGTAAAAATTAGCGCTTCGAGCCGAAGAAGCCACCGATTAAGGCGTAAATTAAAATCCCGACTGAATTATAAAGTAAAAAATATCAAAACAAACTAGTAAAGAATAAGGATACGATATGGGGATCGCTTGTTTTACTCACTTTGAACATCATTTTTCAGCACCACGATATGTAATAGAAGGAATTCGACTAGCAAACACCGATTCGATCGGTTATTATATACCAATTAATGACACAAAATAGTGCGAGGCGCACGTTGGACCTGGCCGAAAAAACCTGAGAGTTCAGCTTATTAAAAAAACTTGTTGATTGAAACTCGTCACACAAAATTACCCATAGATGGAAAATTTTTAACAAGGTTTTCGGATACCGTTTTCCAATGGAGTTCAATTAGGCGACAAGGAAATCACAAACTGCTTTTACACTTGTTTATTCAATGCAAGCAGCTTAGTATTTCAAAGCAGCCAACACTTAGGAGGTTCATCCAATGGGGGAAAGTAAGTAAAAGCTCCTTGAACGCCTGGATGTAGGTAGGGCTGCGTAGCAGCCCCTAGAACATAGGGCTCCGCATACTGGATGTCGACAATCGGTTTATCCTCCTGAGCAAAAACCAGGCAAACTGCCAGCGATATCTGAAAGAGGCTCTCAAGCATTTGAGCGCGACTAGTTGAAGTCTTACACACCAGCAATTTGAAAACCATGCTGCAGCCGCACGGCAACACAGACTCGTTTATCTTAATGTCTAATAAGGTTTCATGTGGAAAACTAAAACAAAAAGCTACCAAATAAATGTGTTTATTATTTGCATTTAAAAAGTTTATTGAGGGCGACCTCTTCCAAACCCGGGCCGAAATTCGACCTCACCAATTCCAGCGCCCACGTCCGCTTTTTTGTCTGATCCTGGACCTCCCGGCTGCCTCCTAAACACAAAAACACAGTGAGCAATCCAAAAAAAAGACACGCTTTCAAAGTGCCTACCTGTATCCAGTGCGGTCCTCAGTGCCCTTGGGAAGCAGGTCGCTTCGTGGGGCTCCAGCAGGCCTGGGACGTGCGCTCTCCGTCCTGGCTTGCCTCTTCAACGTGGAGGGAACGATCTCAGAAGGCAGATGCAAGAAGGTTCTGAGGTACTCAATACCTGTGTTGGTTAGGTACCTTCAAACAAACCATTGAGCTAGAATAATCAGAAATTCCGATGGAACTCACCAGTAGAAATGCCTCCATGCAAACTGCTCCTTAACGTAGCCCTTGGATTTCAAGGACTGCAGGGCTTTGATCACCTGCAAGTTAGGGATGTTTTGCAACTCCATGTGCTTTGGAGCGTGATAGTCTTTTTTGGCCACCATTACACCCCTCTCTGAAGAGGTGCTCGAAGATAGCGACACGATTCTCTTTGGGCATCAACATCCTGCAATAGATTGAGGGGCGCCTTATCAACACTGAATTAAGGTTAGATACTAGAAGCTATTTTCAGAGCTGTTTTTTTGCCGATAATTGAAGAAAAAATACGCAAATAATCACGCAGCGATAAAGCAGAAAATGTTCTAAATAAAACACTAGAAAATGAAGAAAAAAAACTACCTGATCACTAAGATTATCTTAGAACGGTGGAACTGCTACTTTCAACCTCTGATCACAATTTAAGAAGGACTGCCATATTGAAAATGGCGCCGATTTGTTATGACTTTTGACATTGCCGTTCTTCTTCTAAACCAGAAAAAAATTCTTTGCGCTCTTCTGCTCAGATATTAAATCGAATTTAAAGAATTAATTATCAAAAAATAATATAAAATTAATTTTTCCCTGATTTGTGGAATTTCTAACCGAAGTCTAAAATACAATATGAATTTCCAGCCTGGTTCAGCAGGTTTCCAGAACGGGAATAGTTGAGGTTATGTCAGAGACGTCAACACAAAAATCAAAATATACAATTTTTAATCTATTTCGATTAATTAGTAAGCAACCGATTCTCATTTCCGAGAAAATGGGAGAAACATTTTCTCATGAGCTGGTTGAAGAAGGGAAGTTCACTTTGTTGACTGCGGAGCTCTCAAGCTTAACTTACGAGAAGTTCCTGGTCTTGCTAGGCGAGCTGAACATTCTGTGAGTAGCCCTAAAACTCCTTCTTCTCAGCTGAACCTATTCCTTAAATCCAAGAGCTAAACAGTGCCTAGACCGCAAGGGCTACCAGTTGGTGTTTGCTGTAAACAGGGGCACGGATTCCACGATATTTTGGAAGGCCACCATCCAAATCGCCTGTGTGCGAATCGATTCAGAAACCGGAAAAATTCCCACGTTTCGACTGTTATCTTTAAGACAGTTTTCTCAAGGTGTTCAGGACGTTCAAGTGCCAGCTGTTGGCCGCCCGACAGAGCTGCAGGTGAACTTCATCAACCTCCATCATGGGTAAATCCATCTGAACTGTTTCAGTCACATGGAAATGCGACTTTCCACCATTATGGAAGGAACAATCAGTCCAGATTCCTCAAACGACTGTGTCATATGCTTCGAGCGCAAACAAGAAGTTAGTCTGCCTTGTGCACACAGCTTTTGCTCCAAATGCATAGAGGAATGGTTGGTGCCAGTGCGACTAATTATTGGAGGCAACCAAAGGGGTTTTGTTACAGGAATGAGGTTCATGACACGTGCCCCATTTGCAGAGAGAGGCTGGAGAACCCCAATGATGCCTGGGTTATATCCGAAGTGCCCAAAGCTGAGGAAATCAGCTGCGAAATCAAGAAAAGTCTTATGGATCTTACCAAGATGCCAGCCAGCAGCTGCAATCCGTCTTAGTTTGCGTTTTGTGAAACTTGATATGTAAGTACGCCCGCCTAAATTGTAATCTTTTCATTTAAGTTGGAACGAAATAATTCGGATTTGACTACTTTTAAGTAAAGAAAGTGACGAAACAGGCAATTAATCGGTATACGTGTACATTATATTTTTATCACAAATATAAAAACTAGCTCCCCAAACATGTACATAGAATATAAAAAGGATCGCCTTACTAGCTAAAGGTTGACAAGTGTTTAACCATTATCTTTATCACATTACCTAATTAACTTTAACAAGATCTAGAACATTTTGACAAATTAAAATGCTCAGAAAACAAATATATCAACCAAAAAATAAATTACGTACATTCTGAGCCGTTTATCAACATCATCAAGTGTTGGTCAACGCTTCATTTTTTCTTCATCAAGGCTTTCCGTCTCTTATCCTCCTCCTCTTTCTTCATGTCTTCCAGATCTTCCTTAATACCTACAGGCGGAGAAAAATGCAGATATTAGCCACTGAAATGGTGCAGATTAAAAAGCACTCACCAATCTTGGCGCTGATCACTTCCTCTTTCATCTGCTGAGCAAAACTGCTCTCCATATTGTCGATATCCTCCTCCGCATCTCTATAGCGCGATTTATCATACCCGAAGATTTCTTTGATGTGACTGGAGTAATCGCCTTCTTCAGGACCATCATCAATGAAATCGTCCAGCTCGGAGTCGTATTCAGAGTCGTCATCATCCAGAATTCGACCTGGAGCACACATAAAAGTTCTCATTCGAGTTCATTGGGGGAAAAGGATGTATTACCTTTGGAAACCTTTGGCATCGGACTTTTCGCGCCTTTAACATCGCTTGGTGGAAACTGTTTAGGTTTCAATTCCCTTGGAGGAAATTCTTTGGGTTTTCCCTAAGAGAAAAAAAAAACGTTCAACTCAACAGGGACAATGAAAAACTAATATGTACCTTTTGCATAAGATCCCTGGGAGGAAACTCCTTAATTTTGCCCTTGATGTTTTCTTTAGTCAAAGCGCCGGCGGGCTTCATAGATTTCATGGGCAGTTTTGCTCCGTTCGAGTGAGACGAATGTGAGATTTTCAAGGCACTATTGGCGATCTTGCTGGATTTTTCTTCTGGTCGTTTTGGCAAGTTGGCACTAGGTTTATATGACGAAAACTGGCGGCCTGTTTGAGGTCAAGGGCTTCGTCAAATGCCTTTCCAGGATTTTTGACTCGCCCGCTTTTGATATTATCGCTTCTTTTTCCATTTCCTTGTGTCTGCGCTCTCGGTGCTCCCTCCACTCTCGCTCCTTTTCCAGCTCCCGTTTTTGCTTCTTTGTGTACAGTTTTTCCTCCTCTTGGGGTTTCTCTTCAATCACGATCGGTTCATGTTGCTTTTGCGCCGCTATTTGAAGCAATTCTGTAACAAAAAACATTCATTACATCTGAACGGTTTTGGCGAATTCTATCCTACCTTGAAAACTTAACGGGGGAGGTGCTGCTGGTCTCGGCTTAGGCTTAGCCGTGGTTTTAGCCACCGGACTGTCTCTGTCGTGGTCTCCCTTTTCTTCATTGTCGTTGTCCTCTGGCCCTTCCTGGAGTTCCTTCTCTTCCGCTTACGCGGTTGCATGGCGTCCTCCTTCTCTTTATCTAGTGCTGCTTTCACCCTGTCCTTGGTGCTGCTTAGGTTTCGTGCTCACTTTCTTCTTCAGCAGGGTTGAATCGGGGCTCTTCGGGAATTTCGTTGTACTTTTGCATCATTTTCTCATACAACGCTGAGGGCTTCTTGAGACACGTACCCATAGTCTTCTTCGTCGGGCTGCTCCGGCCCGGCACGAGTGACGGCCGTATGGGTTTTATCAACCGCCTCTTCCAACACAGATTGGTTGGCCGATTTGGTTCGCTTCAACATCACGTTCACCCTTCTGGTGGCTTTTTTATCCTGAAGAAAAAAAGCGACTTTGCTGAACCGAACAGGCACGAACTAGAGCCTCACATACCTGCGCCCTCAGGGCAAGCAGTTCTTCCTTTTTCCTGTTCTCAAGCTGCAGCTTTTGCTGCTCTTCAGCCTCCTTTTTGGCCAGAAACTTCTTGATGTTGTCAGACAGGTTTTTGTTCTCTTTTTTCAGCTTCTGGGGCGGGCGAGAATTTCGTGCTGTAATACCTTGCCTGTAACAAAAAATGTTTTGTTGTTGTGGACTGTTTTGAAGAATCAAGCTGGCATTTCATCTAGCCCTGACAGTTTTGGGGAACTCGAAAGGAACGGGGGTTATGGATATGGGCAGCGCGATTTTAGGGCTTCGGTTGTTAACAAAGCTGTGCTCTGGTCGATGCTGATAAGTAAATTGAGGGCAACCACAAGGTTATAAACGTTAGGAAGACGTACCCTAGTGGAGTCATTCTGCTCGTTTTTCTTCGCTGTGTGCAGCAGCTGACAAAAGTCCATGATTTTATCTGAAGATCCACGTGTGAAGTGATCAAGTTTTGGACGGTTACATTCGATTTTCTAAGGCACAAGATGTTGAACAAGCTCTCTACATCGGTGAAATGCCACTGATTGACAGATAAGTCGTCTCTTGTCTCCGTATTTGGACACAGGTCACACGATGTTGCCACAATGCCATCGAGCCCTATGCGTAAAATGTAATCTCGCTCTCACATCTCGAAATTTAAAGTGCTAATATGCGAAAATATTGCTGTTTTATTTTTGTTGTTCCAGTATCGGAAGCAAGGTCTTGCTACCCGAGACAATTAATCAGAGAAAAAATAACACAAGACAGAATCTTGTGTCTGTTGGTTTTCTAGGTTAGAGAAGAAGAAGAAGGTTAGACCTCGTAGAAACTTCAAAAAGCTTTGAAAACAAAACGTTTGCTCATATTTAAAGTTCATCACAGATTGCTCCTTTAGAAAACAATATTTATTGTGAGTAACCATGTAAGTAATCCGTTGTTCGAAGCACAAAATGAGTCGCTGTAGGTTTCACTCCGATTAGTAGGACATTAGTTGCTTAACTGCAAATTTCTTGCTATTCCTGCTAATTTTTATCCAGGTTTGAAGACAGCGAGGGACGATTACGACTCAGAGGAAGATGCAGTTATACGAAAACAGCTCAGAAAGGGGACGGGAACGAGATGACTCAGAAAGCGAGGTAAAGACCAAGCACATGTTTGCCAACTTTCAGGCCTGTTTCAACAGGTTAATTAATCAAAAACACCTTTTAGGTAGAAGTGTTGGGTGTAGGTTCAGAGCAGACTCAGATGAGCAAAGTGATATTGCCGTGAGCGATGTTGAAGGCCAATATGACGACGACGATCTGCCAGATGCACGCGCTTGGGGCAAGGAGAAAAAGAAGTATTATGGGGGCTGATTATGTGGACTCTGATTATGGGGGATTTCAAGGGAAGATGCCCATGCTGCTGAGTGGAGCAAGAGGAAGCTCAAGCATTGCAAAACCAGCTGATGGCGCAGCTGGATGTCAATCTTCTAGCAGCGAGCGCTATGTTTGAGGTAATAAAATTCAATCTTTCGAAAACCTGCCGTGTACGATCGACATGAGTGTTTAGAAACTAGAGCCGATGACAATGAGCAAGGAGAGGAACTGCTGAAGATAGACTTGTCCAGCTGACCGCTAAACAAAAGTTGCAAAGGATGAAGAAAGAGTCGCCCGAGTTTTTCGTTATTATGGAGATCTTAAAGGTAATTGCTTGACTTGAAGTTCTGTTGGATCTTCAGAGGTGTAAAATTTTCAGAAAAAATGAACATTGCCAAGGAGTATTTGCAGCCAATCGTGCAGAGGGTCCAAAAGAATGCCATTCCGCATTGCAAAGCTGCAGAATTGTTCAAACTTACTACCGAACCGTCTGAAGTAAGCTCTTCACCTATAAGTTTATTGCTTTAACATTGTTAATTGTGGTATATTTCAGTTATGCCACCAACATATACATGTATTTGTTGCTAAAGTGTAGCAACAAATTAAAAAACCATCCATTACTCGCGCTTATTTCAATATAGGCAGCTGTTGAGCAAGATCGAGCCGTATTTGAAGAAATTATTAAACCACAATTGCTTTGCTAATGGAGCAAGAAGCTTTTGAAGATGTATGTTATTGGAAATCATTTTTTATAGTTATGGTACGAAGTGTTTATTCCAGGGAATGAGAGCCGAGGCAGATAAAGTTAAATCCAAGATAACGAGGACCTTGAAACTACTGTCGAAGTTACAAACAGCTGGGAAGAGAGTGGCTGATGACGATCACCAACCTAGTAAAAAGCCTAAGTTTGACAATGAGGAAACGAACGGGAAAAAGGTCAGCTTTCAGTCCGAGGATTCAGAGTCAGGTGGGGAAATGGCTGAGGAGGGCACAGAACCAGCTGAGAATAATGAAGGTACACGGTTAATAATGATTTTTTACCACTCATTCTGCATTTTTCTTTTTATTATGCAAAAAAACGATTGCATTGCGCATAGCGTATCTCTGTTATATCTGGTGTTATTTTAGGATCGACTAAACGTGCTATTACATACCAAATTGCTAAGAACAAAGGGCTAACACCATATAGGAAGAAGGAGCTAGGAATCCAAGAGTGAAGCACAAGATGAAGTTCAGAAAAGCACTTATCCGCAGACAGGGCGCTGTAAGTGTTTGGTGTATTTTGGTTTTAGCTGGATTAATGGGCTTGTTTTCAGGTGAGAAAACCAAGACGGGAATTGACCAGATATGCCGGGGAAATATCTGGAATTAAAGCTTCTGTATCAAAAAGCATCAAAATTAAGTCTTAAATAAACATAGCTAACTATGTTATAAATAAAGGTTTATTTACAAAGAGCGTGAAATACAATTATTGTTATTACATATTTAATAAAATTTCCATAAGTTATTCCTATATCATATCAAGTACAACTAGATGTAACAAAGGCCTATTATATCAATAATAATAACAACGAACAGTTAATAATCAGTATACAGGTAAGGAGGAATAACGCTGGAAACAAGCTCTGTTACATTCTCAAATAAATATTTTTTAGACTAGATACAATTTCGTATGCAATCACTAAGTTGAATTAAAAGGGGATGTTTTATTGTTGAATTTTCGACGTTTAACATCGAGGCCAATAGAAAATTAGTCAGTCTTCGATAGGGTTTTGTCTTTAGCTCGTTATAGTTGCGAAAAACCAATTCAGTCACTAAAAACTTATATAGCAATATACTATCTATAGTGATATGTAAAAATATGACAAACATCAACGAAATAATGCAGGTTTGATGACTATACTGTTATGGTACATTATCGTGAAGAGTTTATGAGTTACGGAGTTACCGGTGAAGGCTTCTGAAGACAAAGATACAGACTTTTGGTAGTACGTACATCAAGAATACGGGCTGTTCTAATGAAACGCCCAAGGTATACATTGCTTGAAGCAATCACTTTCTACCGCATTAATTTCCCGATAAGTACAAGAACGTCAACAGTAGTGCACACCTCCAGTATATTTTTGTTCCTGCACCCAACAATATAGGAAGTTTCGAGCCGGTACCTACTTAAGACTGTTGAGATCCAAGATTATTAATTGAAAGTCTTCAGTTTATATCGGGTGTCCTTGCGAACTCTGGCCAGAGGAATGTAAAATGAAGAGCCAGATGAATTTATCGCGTGCACAGTGCCTCTAATTTGAATTATGCCATGCTAAAACGACCGAATTTTGTCGGTGTAAATCTTCGGTCTATGAAGATTACTATTTGTTGAAAAAATGTCGTCTAATTAATATTTGCACCAATTGAAGATATTATTTTATCATAATTAGATAGAAATCATCCATAGAAATAGAAGAAATAGAAGTAAGTGCTTGCTTTCACTCAGTCTATTCGGGATACAAGACGGAAAAAACCCAAATAAACTACCCCCATGTTTACAATCTCCCCCCGAGTGCAAAAACCACCTGACAAGGATTTTCTATTAAAACAGCTACACAATCACGCTTCTTTTATTATCCTATGGCCCCCAGATCAGCTGCAAAACCCGGTAGATAATTGGTGGTAACGAGCAAGTCTGGATTTACGTTTCATCTGAATCCGAAGGCGGATCCAGGGCTGTATGCACCGTCACGCTGACTCCTCGGTTGATGCTGACGGCTGGATAAAATACCCCATACAAATCCCGAAATGCTATCTCGCCTTGAGGTTCCTCGTTGACGTAAAACTGCAGCCGATGATGGTTGAGGTCCAGAAGAACGCCAATCGTCGCCCCCATGGATGCCTCCTTCCACCCTCTGTTCATGGGCGCCTGCATGTTGGAACCAGGATCGCTGCCTGTCAATGTACATTGCCCATCCTTTATCATCCTTTCCTAGATGAAACTGTTCTGTTAACTCCCCTCAAAACCTCAGCAGCAAATTTACCTAGCATTTTATCCGTGTTACATCTATTCTGGCTATTCCAAATGCTGGGTCTGTATCACGTCGTACTTGTCTATTGTAAATTCCCAATAATGGACACCCCTGCTAAAACCCACGCTGCCTAAGGCCACCCGGTGTTCCCACCCTTCACCCGTTACCAATGTGTTGTCCTCCGAATATTGCAGACCTGGCCCTGATAGAATCGGGTCGAAGGTGAACCAAGCCACTGCAAAAGGAGGCAATTGAGCTACAGCTGGTTCTGACTGAAGCCCTTTACCTTCGGCTGTTTGAAGGCCTATCAGCTCGCTGTAGTCTCCTTCGCCTGAACTGTTGAAAGCTTTCACTCTGGCGTTGTACATGCAGTGGAAATGCAGCCCGTCTACTGTGCAGATGGTCTCGATTCCACAGTACACTTCCTGGAAACAAAGGAATCGCTTGAGATTCTTTGAGAAAGAGAAACTACCGGCCTAAATGGTGTTAAGCCCATCTAGAAGCTACTGAAGAATGGCAGGAGATCGTCAAAGTAAACTAGGTGTCAATTTAATTAAATTGCCTCTTGCAACTCTCCAATTACTTTCTGCACAATGGCAGCAAATCGACCCTCCAGTTGCATTATCCCTCTCGATCAGTTTATATAACTCAGAAGGACCAAACATGTCGATATGGACCATTAATCTTGCTCTCTGGCGACACTTTGATGCCACTTTATGACGGAGCCCCATTCCCCTCGCTCTATGCCGCATAGCTAAATCCTTCACAGAAATTTAATTGTATTATTAAATTGGAATTGCAATAAAGCAAGAAGGAGATGGATGGATGATATTTCTCGAATAATTATTGATATTTTAAAGAATTATAAAGTATTTTAGTAAAATTGATAACCAGGACGAATAAAAATTGAGAAAAATGTCGAAAAAATGGTTGATTTTATTATATTTAGTTGATTTATATATACGAATGTTGGCCCCTGATTTATATATTTGTACCTAAAACGCCATCAGCCTGAAAAGAAGTTCAATCATAAAATGATTGCGACTTAAATTGTTAAAAAACAGCAATAACAAAAATCATGAAAATCGGAATAAATAACATAAAAAGAGACTAACGCGACAAACTTTCTTTTCATGTGTAATTCAGCAAGTAACTTTTTTAAATATAAGCATTTGCGTAATGAAAGCGTGATGATAGAACGTTTCAATATGGAAAATACCAAATGCATATCTTTTAACCAT